>QEOT01009680.1:136752-178536 GCA_003123785.1 Pterocarya stenoptera | reverse complement strand
GGGGGGGGGGGATGGGGGGGGTGAAGATTGATAATACCTGGTGCCGAGCATTATGCTGGAGAGCTGGAAGAAGAAGAAAAAGACAGTAGCTAGAAAGCTCTGGAGTGGAGGCTAAGGAGAAAATCTCTGTTAAAGAAGGCCCGACGGCGAGTGAGGGTCAGGGAGGAAGCTTCAGAACTGGAGAAACTCTTGGCTTCGACCGTCTAGGAGAGCGAGCGTGCGTGCCTTGCGTTTAAAGCACGGCATTTTCGTACTCTTTCGTTCTTAACTTGAACTAATAATTTGATACTTCGAAATCTTGTCAAGTTTTTTAAGAGTAATTTGTATTCGGAATTCATTTCAATTTATCTCATCTAATCATTATAATTTTAAAATACTATATCCACCGAAGATGTAACACAATACCCGTCCCGATAAGAACAAAAAAGTGTTTTTGATTATTTTTTTCATTTATTTTTTTATATTCTTAAACATTTAAAAAAAAAAAATCACAACATCATTAAAAATAAACTTCCTTGATCACTAAGTTAAAAAAAATAAAAAAATAAAAAATAAAATAAAATAAAATTTTAAGACCTAACATTCGGTGACTTAGTGCATGTTTGGAGTTGTGGTGGAAAATATAACTTATAGCTTTAAGACTTATAACTTATAACTTAAATAATAAGCTTTATACTTCAAAAGTTGTTTACTATTTAATAAACATGTATCTAAATCACTTTTTAAGTTAGTTACATTAATTTTTTAAAAATATACATCTATAAGAGCTTTTTGATAAAAGCTTCAATTTGGTGCTTTTTAAAAAAGTAGATTTTCAGCTTTTTTAGGTGATGAAAGCACTTTTTATAAATTTACCAAACATATCATTTTTTCTTTAAAAGAGCTTTTAAACAGTTAAAAGCACTTTTTAAGCTTTCAAACGCAATCCCAAACAGGCTCTTAGAATTTTTGTAAAATAAAATAAACAATTTAACTTTTTCTGTAATGCCCCTGTCCCGCACGGGTCGGAGAGTTACTTCCTATCACTTAAACTCACATTTTAACAATATAATTATAGACTTCAAATTCTTAATATTATATAGAAATTTTGATTCAAACTAATTTCTTCAATATACCAATTTTCCAAGATGTCAAGTCATCATAACACAATAAAGTTTCTTAATAAAAATCGACAATACTCATAAAAACTTTCTATGCTTAATCCACTATACTTAAATCATCTCATCCAATGCCTCATAATCTTGATCCTCAGCTGAACCATCAAAATATCTGAAAAATATTATAGAGATAAGAGGTGAGTTATCAATAATTCAGTAAACAGATAACTTATACTAGCATGTAAACATAATCATTTATAAAGTTCGATATGCAGAACAAACATTTACTTTTAGAATGCAAAAACAACATATTTACTTTCAGAATGCATAAACAAAACTTGTTACAAAACATTATAGCGAAACTTTTAGAAAAACTTTCTTATTAAAAAATTCTTCGGCATATCATAAGCTGAGACATAATCTTCATACATATCAGATCATTGCATCGGGACAAATACCATGTTTAACCCTCGTGGTAGAGTTATAAACGACCCTTATACCCGTGGTTGGGCGGTATACCATGTTTCACCCCATGATAGTATAAACCATCATTATACCCGTGGCAGGACCTTAACAGAAACAAAACAGAACATCATCGAAACTAGATCATATTCAGATACAGAATCAGAAATTCATGCCAATGTTTTTCAGATGCCACATCATATCAAAAACCGAATACTGAGCAGCTTTAGATCATTTCACATGTTCGAAATAAACAGAATCAAAACATTTTCATTTATTTACGGCAAAAACTTTTAGATTTTCATATTCGTTCTTTTTGCATAGTTCAGAAACAAAATGCACAAAATTAGCTCATATCTAGACCAATCATGACAAAAAATACTTTTTCATATAGAATTTATGCATATGCAGAATAAACTCTGAAGTCGTTTTCAAATTTCATTTAAAAAATAAACATGCATATTTCCAAAGTCAACCTTATTTCATTTCTTTTATGCAAAACTAGTATATGAACCCCGCTTACCTAAACTTCTTAGCCTTTCGAATATTTCATCAACAATGTCGAGTAAATATTAATCGTCACCTATAAAATAATTACATAATTCCTGTAAATTTTCAATCGAACACCTATTTCGATATTTAACCTAAAATGCTAAAATTAACCTATTTTAATTCCTCAATACTTAAAATTATCATAACTCTAAAATATCATCACTTTCCAAATTTCTCAATATCCACATAAATTTCTCTGACTATTAAACTCTGAACATTTCTAAAATTGCATATTCATATTCTTACTAATTATAACTATGCCACAAAAAATACATCTCTAGTTTTTTAAAAAAAAAAAATCTCTTAACATAATTATAACCAAATTGATCAAAAAAATAGGAAAGCAATAATTTCCTTTAATAAAAATAGACTAATTAGTATCTCTTTAAAGGGTTCAAAATAAAATCTTGCATTTACTATGTACTTCTAAAATTCATATTTTAATACCAATGATATATTTCAAATATTTATTTATTTTCTTTATAAAATCTTGTATTTAAAACAAAACCTATACAAATTGAGTTTAATATATAAAGATCAAAATATGATTATCCTATAATTATTCTGATGATAAGGGTATTTTAGGAACTGACCCAAGTTGACCCACATATAACCAAGAGGAAAACACGACTGGAGTCAAAATGCATACACTTGTTGTTTCTGGAGGAACAAGAAAACAAAACGAAAATGAAGAGTAGCAACCGAAAGAGGTCCTTGTGCGACGGAGGCTCACCGTGATGGAAGGAGGTTGCGGCGGAGTTGGGTTGCTGTGGAAGGTGGCTTTCCCGACATTGGCGCACTGTGAGAGAGAGAGAGAGAGAGTAAATCGAGAGAGGGAGAAATAGAGAGGGTGCCGGTGGCTTACCGTGAGGAAAACGAAGGAACTAGGGTGGCAAGACCTGCGTTTTCTGGGCCTCTACTGATCGACGCCGCTATATTTCCTTGCTGTGACAGGTGGCTCCGAAAAGAGATTGAGGATAAGGCTTGTTGTTGCTCTGTTTCAGGTGGCTAAAATAGGGGCTGGGCAATGGGGTACTTGTTTCCCACCATGGTGCATGGCTGTGAAGTGAAGGGGTTGGAAGGGTGGCTGTGTGCATGGTTTGGTTTACAGTGCTTTGTGGACGGGAAAGGCTACGTTACATGGTTTGCATGGGACAGAAAACACTTATGTGTTTCATGGCAGTGAGACCAATTGAGAAGGGCATTGTGAGGTGGTGAGAAATTACGGAGAAAAAGAAGAGCGAGAGAAAGTTTGGAGAATGGCTTGATCATCTGGTAGTGAAACGAACGAGGGGCGCCGTGGGTGAGTGCGAGTATGAGTGTGTGATGGAAAAGAAAAGGAAAAGAAAAGCAAATTACAGTAGAGACGTGGGAAAAAAATGGATTTGAGGTGGAGGGATTTTTGGAAGCGAAGAAACTGAAGGAAAAGCAAAGAATAAAAAAGAAAAAAACGGTCTGGCAAGAAAACTGCGGTATGGAAGTACCAAAACGGCATCGTCCTGGGCTTGGCCTTCCTTTTGGTTTGGGCTTAGACTGTGAGTATTACATTTTTAAATTTTAAAATAAAAATAATATTAAAAAATATATTCTAATAATATTTTATTCAACTTTTAACTTTAATTTCAATTCATCTCATCTCATCTCATCTATAAAAGCAAAAAGAGATAAGAATTTTTCACATTTCTTAATAATTATTTATTAATATTATTATGAAGTGGTTGATATTTTTTTCTTATCTCCTTTGTCCTTACTTATATTTTTCACAAATTTCTAAATGAAACACAAATTTAAATTAATAAACTACTATGTTGAGCTATCAAATGATTAATTTTAATAATTTAGAATGTGTAATATAAAAGAGCGCATAAAATAAAATAAAAAGAAGATGTTTTCCAGTTTCCAAGAAAAGCCATCCCATTAGTCTCTCTATAACGACCCGAGGCAGGAAATAGAGAACTCCACCTCTTGAGAGGATACAACATATACTGGACTAGAGAAGTTTGGACTTACACACGCATCACATTTTTTCATCATTCTTGATCATTCTTTGTTTTATCCAGGAAGGAACACCAGTATTAAGGATTTTGGGCTTTTCATGTGCTGTATGTGTAGTATGTATTTTAAATCTCGTTCAGTTTTAAATTTGTCCTTTATTAACAGACGAGAGAGAGAAGATGGAGAGTGGAGATGAAGGTGGCTGGGCGGAGGAGATGGCTTTGAAAGCATAAAATATCTTGGTGTTTAATCAGATGCACACGATTTTGTCGCATAAAGTTTTAATTGGTGGGTTTAATAATAATAATAATAATAATAAATGCTTTGAGATTTCGGACTTGGTATGTCTGATGATGATGATGATCTCAATTGGAAACACTACAAGAAAAACAGTCTTTCATGACGCCAATAATCACCGAAAAATATCCATAATATCGCTGCATTGAATCTTTCTCAGCGATTTCTACTGTGCTGAACGGTCGTCGTAATTTTTTACTCAATTATAAGTTGAGCCAGCAAACTGCAAAAATCGTCGCAATAAGTAATTATTTTCAGCAATTTTTTTTCGCTACAATTATCAAGAAAAATCATCGCAATAAGTGATTATTTTCAGCGATTTATTGAATGGGTTCCTTGCATAGCTGAAAAGGTTGGGAGGGAGCTTCCTAATTAGGTATGACCATAATAGTATCTTATTTGCTGATGATTTAAAATGCTCTAAATGACGGGAAGCCACGTGCGCTCCCTTAAATCGAATTTGGGCTATATATAACTTAGAACCCAACCCAATTAGAGAGTTCAATGAACTTAAGTGGTTAGTACCATTAGTTTAAGGTGACTCTATATAATTCGAACTTCATTAGAAAATAGTACATGCCAAACCATTTGTGAGTAAGTTACAGATCATTGAGCACCACCCTTGATATCTATATTTATACTATGAGGAAGGCTCTACATTCCAAAACTTTCTTGTCTTTTGAGTTTTAAACATTGCTATGGTCTTGGTAGGACATCCACCATCGAGGTGGCCCAAGAACAAATGAATAACTGGCATAAAAGTAAGATTTATCTCTTGATTATTCTTAAACTCGTCTTAGACAAGTATTTACTTTGCGAGGCACGTTTAATTGGTTCCTTACTTAAAATGAAAAGCAATTCTTTGGTTCCTTGGATAGTAGCACGTCACGTACAATTCTATTAATGGAGAAAAGGTACATGCAAGGAATCATCTCAACAATGCACCACGGCAACCACTTTGTCTTTCGAGTTTTAAACACTGTTATGGCCTTGGTAGGTCATCCACCATCGAGGTGGCCTAAGAACAAACGAATAAGTGACATAAAAATAAGATTCATCCCTCGATTATTCTTAAACTCGCCTAAGACAAATATTTACTTTAATTGGTTCCTTACTTAAAAGGAAAAGTAATTCTTTAATTGGTTCCTTGGATGGCATCATGGCAGCACGTCACCTCCAATTTTACTTAAGGAGAAAAGGTACATGCAAGGAATCAGCTCAATGAGACACCATGACAACCACTATTTTATTAAAATATTGATTTAGGTATTTTCATTTATTTTAATTTTAATTTTAATTGAAATATTTATTCGTTATTAAAAAAGAATACATTAATTTTCTAACATTCATATTATTCCAACGGATATAATTTTTGATGATCTTTTTTTTTATAACGATCATATTCTTCCAACGGATATAATTTTCCAACTGTCATATAAGTTGTATTAAAAATATATAGATAGGTAGAGAAATCGACATTTCTTAAGTTGTACGGATTCGAATTCTGCCTGCATGCTGCGACTTTGGGGTAATGGCATTCATGATTCGGACCCTCTAATTTAGTCCTGCATGTGATCTTGAATATGATCTGATTCATATTAATGTAATATTTTAATTAATTATAAATATAAATAAGAATAAAATTCAAGATGTTATAAAAGCTTTATCCAAATTCAAAGGCTCGAAGCGAGAGAGATCACAAAAGCACATAAAACAAATTTTATAATATTTATTATATACCAGCTTGATGATCAATCAAACTCTTGTAATTAACACTTCGACTAACAGAAACAAAATGCCTTTAAATTATATCATACTGGCCGGCAATGAGCAAACAAAACGCCACTAAATAATTATATATATAAATTACATGATTAATTTGCCGAAGAAAACAAGAAATATTCCAGTACTATATGATTTTACAAGGAAAAAAAATAAATGTCTGTACGTTCTAAACAAATATTGTATTCTGCAAGTAGAAAATGACAACAACATAAATATATCCCTTCTAAATCCAGAAATCGCTTCACGCGCGATGAAGATAAAAGCGAGGAGAATATTTTATGGCCAAAACATTATTTGGCCAGCAGTTTAGGTTGGCTAGATTTGGCCAGGAAAAAAGGGGATGGGTAAAATTATTGTACAAGTGTTGAGTTTGATGTAGATGTGTTTTAAGAAAGTTTATGCCTAGCTCATCACTACTAATGCTCTAAATGGCAGGAAGTCACATGCACTCCCTCAAATGGAGTCAAACTTAAAGCTTAGAATACACTAGCCCAATTAGAGAGTTCAATGAATTTTAAAGTACTGGTTGCTACCATTAATTTAGGGTGAATCGAATTTAATTAGAATATAGTGCATGCCAAACCATTTGTAGTAAGTTAGAGATGGGTGAGCCACCACCCCTGATATCTATATCTATACGGGAAGGCAACTAAAGCATTGATCAATATGATCTGATCATTATTAGGCTCTACATTCCGAAACTTCCATGTCTTTTGAGTCTAAAACACTGCTATTGTCTTGGTAGGCCATGGCCATCCACCATAGAGATGGTGGCCTAAGAATAAATGAATAAATGCCATAAAAGTAAGATTTATCCCTTAATTATCCTTAAATTCCTTCTAGACAAGTATTTACTTTAATATATTCCTTACTTAAAAGGGAAAGTAATTCTTTAATTGATTCCTTAATTGGATACAGCACGTCACTTCCAATTCTACTTATAGAGTAAAGGTACATGTAAGGAATCAGCTCAACAATACACCACATACGACAACCACTTTGTCTGTATTTTCTCTTTTTCTTTTTCTTTGTTCTCTTAATTTTGGCTTTATCCCATATTATTGGAAAAAGGAATAAGCAAACAAAAAAAAAAAAAAAAGGAAAATGATAATATGACTATTAAATATGTCTATCAAATATACCAACTCATATATTTTTGTTTTTATTTTTTCTTAATGATTAAAGAAGTGATTATTAGTGAATTTATATGTATATTTTTATTATTATTTTTAATAATTAATGATATTTAAAAAAATACTTAAAACATACTTAAAAAAAAACTCATTTATACTAATCCGCACATTTAATAGCCACCCTACTAGCATTAATTGTCCCAAAGAATATGATCATTGGAAAAAGTTACACGCAATTCCTCTAGAGGAATCCATCTCGACAATTAGCACCACGTACGGCAACCACTTTTTTATTTTTCTTTCGTCGTCTTCAAGTGTTTTGACAGAGTGGCCACGTACGTAGTCATGATGAAAAGATGTCTTGGGCAGGGACCTCGCATATATATATATATATATATATATATTAATATTAGTCTTTCCTTCCATATACATATATAGCAGCAATAATATGGAAGTTTTCATTTAAAGTCTGAAGCCAAAATCTTATTTATGTTGCTTATAATATGATTTGTGTATGATTTCTTTCCCCTTAATTTCTCCTGTCTCTTTCTTTTATTCTGTGAATCAATATTGGGGTGGTTGTCTTTTCATGTATATATATGCTGAAACATACATGTTAGGAGTCATATTCTCTAAGATGTTGCATGGGTTCTGTTTAGCTATATATTATTTAAACTTTAATTTGTACGCAAATTTAGCATGTGTAAGATTTTTAGTTTAAAATGATTGTCTTCTTTTGATCATGTAGGGAATTAATGCAGGTTGGATGCTGCGTTAATCTTTGAGATAAAGAAGTACTAGCAACAATGGGGTTATTTTTCTCATGTCCACATGATAAGTTGATGTTAAATGAAGAGATCATAGAAAAGGATGGTAAAATAAAAATACATTATTGTCAAGTTTGCGAGCAACGAGTAAGGGGTCCTAATTACAGTTGCGAGCAGTGCATCAACTACGTCCTTCATAAATCATGTGGCGTACCACCCCGAGAGATGCAACATCCGTTGCACCCGGAACATACCCTTGAGATCGATAAAGGATTTAGGGAAAAATGCCATGGCTGCCGTGAAGAATGGGAGGACTACCAGGACTACCTATATAAGTGTTCTCGCTGCAATTTTTACCTTGATAAAAAATGCCCTTTTCTACCGCTCACCATAGAAGCTGAAAGTCATGACCATCCTTTGAGCCTCCTTCGAAGATCATTGTCGTTCACTTGCGATACTTGTGGGGAAAAAAGAGAGCCATGCATGTCCTACCTTTGTGCCAACTGCTCATTCATGGTTCACACGCGATGCGCTCTCATTCCATCGACTCTCAAAGTAACACGTCATGACCACCCTCTGAGTCTGAACCTCAAAGACTCTCCTCAGCTCAACCAATCGGAGAGTCGGGAAATTTGCCAACTCTGTGCTAGAAAGGTGGACACAAAATACAAAGCTTATTATTGCTCGAGTTGTGATTTTGTTGCACATCCTCGTTGTGCTGCAAAAATGAGAATCAGGGATGAAAAATTTGACCCGGTATTGAAAGCTGATCAGCCTATTGAGACGCACCTTCTTGGGCCTGATGAATCGACCGACACATTAGTTCAAATTGTCAAGAAGATCAACCCGGGAAACGGAAAAGCTGAAATCGTCACAGAGGTAAAACATATATGGCATGAACATCACTTAAAGCTTGCAGTTGAGCTAGAGAACAATGAAAAATGCAACGGGTGTGCGCAGTATCTCTTCTCTCCGTATTATTGTTGCTTACAATGTAAGTTCTTTCTTCACAAATCTTGTGCTGATTTATCCAGAAAAAAATTACACCCACTCCATAAACATCCGCTCACCCTTGGCCCCCCAAACAAATCTCATAATGAATATGGCCCTGAAATCTTTAGTTGTAATGCTTGTGAAAGTTTGTGTAATGGGCTCGTATACAGTTGTGATGACTGCCAGTTTGCACTCGACGTCCCTTGTAGTTTGATACCAACCAAATTTACCCATGAGGGTCATGAGCACCCACTTTTTCTTTTGAGCTCAGGCTATAAACCCGGCGGCGCCGAATGTACCTCCTGCGGCAAATTTAGTCGTCCGTTGATCATACGTTGTGCTGATTGTGAATTTTCTATGGACATGAACTGCGCTACACTACCGCGTACCATAAAATATGGGCCCTATGAGCAACCGTTCATACGCTCTTACACGGTTGAGGATGACTCTGGTAAGTATTACTGTGATATTTGTGAGAAAGAGCGAGATCCGAAGCATTGGTTCTACTATTGTGCAGATCTCCTTTTTGCTGCTCACCCAAAATGTATTCTGGGGGACTCTCCACATATCAAGTTTGGGCGCACTTACACATACGACGTCCACGAGCATCCTCTCACTTTTGTTGAGAGGACCACGGATCATCCTAATTGTCAAGCTTGTGGTAATTCTGAGGGATCATTTATCTTTGTATGTGTCAAGTGTGATTTCATTCTCGATCATGATTGTTTGAGGAAAAGGAAGAAATGACATATATAGCTGTGCACAAGCATCTGTCAGATTGAAATTGGGCGCATGCAAGCAGCTAGCATCTGCCATCTACATCCTATCTTGGGGTGAATAAAATCCTCCATGAGGTTATTCATGATCAGGCTCTGAAAGACTGCAATATGGATTTTAGACAATAATTCAATCGTACGTCATGATGATCTCATATATGGATGTTTCTAAATCAATAGTATTATATATTTGCTGAAACGTACTACTGGTATTTATTTATTTATTTAATTATTGTGTTTTAATTACCTTTTTCATGATGATCTTGTTCTCAGTCTCGTTGATCTCATAATTATATATTATATTAATATTGAATTATGTTACTTACGGCTGTCTTTGATTCTTTCGGACGTCATTTATTTAGCAAATTAAAGCTTTAGTACTGTCCTAGCTGTTAGTTGTTGGGGGGAATTCATTACCATGGACGTGCTTCGAGTCTCTTCTCTTCTCTTCTCTTGATCATGTGCAGCAAATATTTTCTATATTTTGATCCAACTTTTATATATATATCTTGCATGTCATGTGGACGTTTAATTGTTGTGCTTCATCAACTGATTTGAGAAGTATTATTCATCATTCTTATTATTTTTTATTATTTACTCATGATGTAATTATTTATTATCTATATATTATTTAGCTAATTTATTATACATCCATTGATATGATAATGATATGGCCGTGATGATAAATAATATTTTTTTAATTAAGAATTATTACTTCTTTCCAATAAATTGATATAGAAAAAAGAATGTCACCTTGATCTTTTTTATATTGACTCTGATTTTATCAATCGAATATTAAATCCATATTATATATATATATATATAGCGTTCACATACAGTACTCTTTTTTTCTTTTTAGTTTCTTTGTTGATTATATCATCCAAAATATATATGATACATGGTTTTTTATTTTTAAATAATGATCCAAGTTAGTTGTAATTTAGTGAAAACAAAAATAATCCTTAATTTATATAAACAATGCGCTATTTTGTTGCTTTTTTAGATGGAGCTAGAGATCAGACGTGGTGACATCATGCCTAGCTAATATATAGAGGAGAGTGAAAACTTAATTTTATTATTGAAGTCTGAAAAAAATGCTCATAAAAAATTAAAGGAAAAAAAATGATATGATTGTTTTCCTAGCGATCTTGAAAAAACAAATTGTACGACTAGAAGGAAAATCAACGACATAAGTTTATATCACTACAAAAAAAAAAAAAAAAGACTTTTTTGCGTCATTTAAAATGCTGCAAAAAACCTACAAACGTTGCTATTATTTTTTTATTGTCGCTTGAAAATCGATGCAAAATGGTCAGTAATATTGAATCCCAAAAAGCTTTTTGGTTAAAAATGAAATATCAATACAAATAATTCTTTTGTGACAATATTTGTCGACGTGGATAATAACTTCGACGTAAAAGATACTCCAACAGTAAGAAAATACCCTATTAGCATCTAGAGTCCAGCAACACAAAAATAAAATAGCCGCGAATAATCTCATTTCCTGATAATACTTAAAAATACCTTGACACCCAAACTAATTGTAAAAGTTAAGAGTCATCCTTTGATTATCG
The DNA here is from genome assembly GCA_003123785.1 of Pterocarya stenoptera. Lineage (NCBI taxonomy): Eukaryota > Viridiplantae > Streptophyta > Magnoliopsida > Fagales > Juglandaceae > Pterocarya > Pterocarya stenoptera. Next base: position 167,105 of record QEOT01009680.1, on the reverse strand, counting down.
TTTCTTTGGAAGGTGAGATCAAAATTTTTTCTAATTTTTTTATAAAAGAATCCCTCAAATATAAATACTTTTCAATTTTTAATTTTTAATTTTTTTATCTAATTATTACTTAATTATTACAACTTTTTCTAAAATTTAAAAAAAATACTATTTTTTTTTAAATTTCAAAATAAAAGTAATATTAAAAAATTATATTATAATGATATTTTAACTTTATAGTATTTTTATTCAATTTTTTTTTTTATCTCTCATCTCCTAGAACTAATAAAACATCTTAACTCAAACTATAATACTATTATTCACAAATCATATTATTACTATTTATAGTATTCGCATCTAGTCTAGGGTTTGTTTGGATAGTGAGATGAGATAAGATGTGATGATTTTAGATGAGTTAAATAAAATATTATTTTTTAATATCATTATTATTTTAAGATTTGAAAAAATTGAATTGTATATTATATTTTGTATGATAATTTGAGAAAATTGTAATGATGAGATGAGATGAAACGATTTCTATATCCAAATGGACTTTATTATCCAAATCATATTATTATTATTTATAGAATTATCATCTACTTAGGATTGTGAAATAAAAATTTTTTGTTTTAGATGAAAGTTTAAAATATTATTTTTTACTATTATTATTATTTTGAGATTTGAAAAAATTAAATTATTTATTATATTTTATATGAGAATTTAAAAAAATTATAATAATAAGATAAGAAAATCTCATCCCACTTTTTTTTTTTTTTTAATTGAAGAAAAAAAAATATTTATTTAATTAGTTCCTAAAAAGCAAGTCTTTGGTTCCTTCCATGACAGCACGCCACCTCGAATTCTATTAACGGAGAAAAAGGTACACGCAAAAGAATCAGCTGACAAGGCACCACGGCCGACGGCAACCACTTTGTCTCTTATTTTTATTTTTCTTTTTCTCAACAAGGTACACACCAGAGTCAGGACACCTCTTTTTCTTTTCTTTTTGGTTGGTCCCTTAAAATTGGGCTTGTCTGTTATCATTGGGAAAAGGAATCAGCTAAAGAAAATCATTGGAAAAAGTTACACGCAATGCCAGAGAGGAATCCATCTTGAGTCTTGACAAGCACCACGGCGACCCCCCTTCTTTTTTGTTTTTTGTTTTTTTGTTTTTTTGTTTTTTTTACACAGGTCTTAAATAAATAAATTTCATATAAATCGGACAATGCTACAACTTTCATTGGGACTCCCGTTGGGGTTAGCATTATTTTTTAATGTATTTTTTTAGGTTGTTTTTTATATAGATTTTTTAATATTTTTAAAAAATAAAATAAATTTAGAATATCATTAAAAAACACTTTCTTGATCAGAAAGTAAAAAAAAAAAAAATTATTAAAAAATACTTCCTTAATCACGAAGTAAAATAAGAAAATATTTTTTAACAATATTATAAATTTTTTTTTATTTTTTAAAATATTAAAAATTATTAAAAAAATTTATATAAAAAAAACTTAAAAAAACACACACACAAAAACACACGCTAGATCCCAACGGTAGCCCAACGGGAGATCTAACATTTTCTTAAATCTTTTATAAAAAGTGGCTCCTATTAATAAGTAATAATTTTTTTTTTTTTTTTTTTTTTTTTTTACATTTTACACTTTTTTAAGATAGATCCGTTTTTTTACAAAGACCTATATGAAACTTATAGATTTGCATAAATCATTTTTTTTTTCTCTCGTCCTCTTGAAGTGTCTTGACAGATCAGTGGCCACGTAGTCATGATAAAAGGATTCTTGGGCAGGGATCTCGCATTTAACGTCTGATGTTGCTCATGATTTATTTCCCCTGCATGTCTCTCTTATATCCTGTGAAATAATGGGGTGCAGGCTGCCTTTGTATGCTGAAACATGCATGTTGGATGTCAAACTCAGTAAGATGTTGGGTCCTCTTAATTTGCTATTATTTATACTTTGTATCATGCAAAGCATGTCCAAGATTATTAGTTTAAGTTGATTATAAATTGTCTTATTTTGATGTAGGGAATTTTTGGTTGGAGGCTTTGTTCTTTGAAATAAAGAAGTAGCAACAATCGGGTCGACCTGTTTTGGAAGCATTTGAAATTTGTTCAAAGGACGTCGATCCATCCGGATCTCAGTTCATTATATTCAGGTAATTAGTTTGGGAGACAAGCATTTGAATTTCTCATGACCATCAGTATAAAATTATAGTCATCTCAAACAGATTCCAAAAAGCCAGAAAAAAAAAGAAAAAAAAAAAACAGTACATGATCCACTTTCGTCACACGACGTAGTTGTGTGATGACAAACTAAAAAGTTGATCTCTTGTACAGAAATTAGATGTTGACACAACTGAGAGACCGAGAGATGCTGTCTATAAAATTCCCTACCCACGAGCATCTGTTGATCTTAAATGAAGAGACAGAAAAGGATGGTAAAATCCATTATTGTCAAGTGTGCGAGCAACGAGTAAGGGGTCCTAATTACAGTTGCGGGCACTGCATCGACTACGTCCTTCATAAATCATGTGGCGAACCACCCCGAGAGATGCAACATCCGTTGCACCCGGAACATACCCTTGAGATCACTACAGGATTATGGGAAAAATGCCATGGCTGCGGTGAAAAACGTGCGGACTACCTATATAAGTGTTCTGGCTGCAATTTTTACCTTGATCAAAACTGCGCTTTTCTCCCCCTCACCATAAAAGCTGAAAGTCATGACCATCTTTTGATCCTCCTTCGAAAATCATTCTCGTTCACTTGCGATACTTGTGGGAAAGAAGGTCAGTGCATGTCCTACTTTTGTATCACCTGCTCATTCGTAGTTCACACGCGATGCGCTCTCTTTCCATTGACTCTCAAAGTAACACATCACAGCCACCCTCTGAGTCTGAACCTCCTGAAATACTCTCCTCTGCTCAACCAATCCGAGAATCAGCAAATTTGCCAACTCTGTGTTCAAAAGGTGGACACAAAATACAAATGTTATTATTGCTCGACTTGTGATTTTGTTGCACATCCTCGTTGTGCTGCAAAGATAGACATCAGGGATAAAACATTTGAACCGGAATTCAAATATGAGCAACCTATTCATCAGCCTATAATTGACACATTAGCTCAAATTGTCAACAAGATCACCCCGGGAAACGGAAAAGCTGAAATCGTCACAGAGATCAAACATATATGGCATGAACATCACTTAAAGCTTGCAGTTGAGCTAGAGAACAACGAAAAATGCAACGGGTGTGCGCAGTATCTCTCCTTTCCGTATTATTGTTGTTTACAATGCAAGTTCTTTCTTCACAAATCTTGTGCTGATTTACCAAGAGAAAAATTACACCGACTCCATGACCATCCTCTCACCCTCCTCCCAAACAAATCTCATAATAATGCTCCCGAAATCTTTTTGTGTGATGCTTGTCAACGTGGGTGTAATGGCCTTGCGTACAATTGTGATAGCTGCGACTATGACATCGATGTCCCTTGCAGTTTGATACCAAACAAACATACACATGAAGGTCATGAGCACCCACTTTTTCTTTTGAGCAGAGGCAATGTACAGGTAGGCAAATGTACCTCCTGTGGCGAATCTGGATTCCTGTTCATTCGTTGTACTGATTGTGAATTTTCTATGGACTTCCGCTGCGCTACACTACCGCGTACCATAAAATATGGGCCCTATGAGCAACCGTTCATACTCTCTTACACGGTTGAGGATGACTCTGGTGAGTATTACTGTGATATTTGCGAGACAGAGCGAGACCCGAAGCATTGGTTCTACTATTGTGCAGATCTCCATTTTGCAGCTCACACTGGATGTATTAATCTGGGGATGTCCCCACGTGTGAAGTTTGGGAGTACTTACACATTCGACTTCCATGAGCATCCTCTCACTTTTGTTGAGAGGACCAAGGATGATCAATATCCTCAATGTCACGTTTGTCATGGTGAATCTTCCGGCGGTTCATTGATCTTCGTATGTGTCAAGTGCGATTTCATTATTGATTTTGATTGTTTGATCAGTGAATGAAAATGATGGATTGTTTATTATGTTTTTACAGCCTTTTCATTATATTGGTCTCAGTCCTGATTGATCTCATAGTATATATTGTTGAATCATGTTAATACGGCTCATGTCTTCGATTCTATTTAAGATTTTTTCTGTCATCCATTTAGCAAAAGCTTAATGTGCAGTGAACCCTCCGTGATCTGGTACTAATTGGTACTGTTGCTTCTTTCTTTCTCTCGTGTTTTTTCCATATATAGTATCTCCTAATTATGGGATATTAAATTATTGAAAATTATTTATTATTTTTTACTAATTAGCTTATTGATGACACATTCATTGATGATGATAACTGCTTATTTACGACCAGTTAATTCCAACGAAATGACTATTTGTAACTAAAATTGGTTACAAATAGTCTTTTAGTTGTAATAAATTAGTCATAAAAATCCGTTTTTCTTGTAGAATTTATACTTCCAATACGTACTCTCTATTGGACAGCAATGACGGAAATGGTTCGGATACAACTAAATGGCTTAAGCCTCTGCATGGCCTGATCAATATTCTAAAATCTTATTGAACATTCAGTAGTACTGCATCATTTATATTCTGTATTAGGATACAAGCATTTTATTACATGTCATGAAGCCCTGAAAAAATGCTCATGAGAAGAAATTAAAAGGAAAAAATGATTCGATTGTACTTTTCCTAGCTCTTGATAAAATAAATTGTACGGTTAGTGGATTTTATTCCAAGTGATATTAACAATCAATAAGATACGCACGGGAAGAAAAATCAACGAATAATCATAGTCATACATTGCTTGATGGGAGGAAAAGTTAAATCTTTTGAATCCAGCGCCTCGATACTCTTGAATCTTTTGAGTTTTCTTGTTCTTGAGGAAAAGTTAAAAACAAAAAGCAAGGATGGGAGGGAAAGAAATGGTAGGACGTTTACATTAAATAGTAGTTTGTCTTTTAGAAATGTCATGCACCATCTTTTTTGTCAAATCCCAATTTCGTCTTAAAATAATTTTAGTGATGCAAATTTTTCTTCTCTAAAAGACCGTCTAAAAAGGTTTTTGGAGATGAAATTCAATTTTTGTTTCAAACAATCACTTTTAGGAACGAAATTTGGTGGAATCAATCGAAACTATTCGAACGAGAGGTTTCTTTTAGACGAACCAATTTCGTTTAAAAAACTTGTTCGAATGGAATATTTGTCAGCTTGGACCGACCAGTCCATTCGAACAAATTAAAATTTTGATGGTGTTTTGAAAATTAATGTTGTTCGAAGAAATACTTCGTTTGTCGTTTGAATTGGTTAATTTTTGTTCGAATGAGTCTATTTTTGTTCGAATGGATTTATAAATGGTAATTTACAGTTCGAACGGTATTAATCATACAAAATAGAATTTAATTAATTAAAAANCCCATTCGAACAAATTAAAATTTTGATTCGAACAAATAACCATATTTGATCTTGGTCGAACAAACGGAGTCTTAGAACTAATAAATTTTGTTCGAATGACTTTCGTTTGAATATAAATTATGTCCGTTCGAACAAACATTTTATTTTGTGAAATTTTGTCCGTTCTAATGGTGTTTTGAAAATTAATGTTGTTCGAAGAAATATTTCGTTTGTCGTTTGAATTGGTTAATTTTTGTTCGAATGAGTCTATTTTTGTTCGAATGGATTTATAAATGGTAATTTACAGTTCGAACGGTATTAATCATACAAAATAGAATTTAATTAATTAAAAACACCATACTAATAGTACACAAATTGTAATTCAAATATCAATTGTTCAAATGTTTTGAAACATAATAATAGAATGACAATGAAAGAAAAAATAAATTTTAAGATTGTGGTGGTGGTATAGAGTTTTGGGACATATTTTAACTGCAACTGTTCGAGCACAGGTTTTTGTACCTTTGTCCCCAGTCTTTTCTGCATGTTCACTTTAATCTCGCCTCAAGATCCGCTGCTTGATCTAATCGGTTCAACAACTCTTTTTCTTTGGACCTCAATCGTTCTATCTCAAGTGTTGCTTGCTTTAATTCCTTAGTTTTGTNGACTGCAACTGTTCGAGCACAGGTTTTTGTACCTTTGTCCCCAGTCTTTTCTGCATGTTCTCTTTAATCTCGCCTCAAGATCCGCTGCTTGATCTAATCGGTTCAACAACTCTTTTTCTTTGGACCTCAATCGTTCTATCTCAAGTGTTGCTTGCTTTAATTCCTTAGTTTTGTCATCATTCGATCTGGCTCGAGAAGATGATGATGATGTTGAGGATGGTTTCATGCAACGTCCTAATAATATTGTCTCAAACATGTTACTCCTTAACCAGATTTACGAGGGGCTCAATAAATCACTTTCTATTTTTCTGAAACCAAAGTAGACTTCTTGCATGTAGTCGGGATTGCACGACATAAGCTTATTGAGAGAGCATGCAGACGTGGCAGATTTGGGTGGTGCAGCGAAGATGCCGTCGAACTGAGCGGATGAGCACAAGAGAGAGAGAGAGAGAGAGAGAAATAACATGAGAGGGAGGAACATAGAAGTGACAGTGGCTTATCAAGAGGGCAATGGTTGTGGCTATGGCTAGAGCACCGGCCCTGTTCTTCCATCGAGAAAGCACTGTGAGTGGTGGCACGTGGAGTTGGGTGTCATGGCTGGCGAGGCTTGGCGTCAGACGGATGGGAAGGAAATAAATGGTAGGACATTTACATTAAATAGTAGTTTGTCTTTTAGAAATGTCATGCACCATCTTTTTTGTCATCATCTTTTCATTATTTTCTAACGTCACTACAAGAGATGTAATTTTGTCTCAAAAAATTCCAATTTTGTCTTAAAATAATTTTAGTGATGCAAATTTTTCTTCTCTAAAAGACCGTCTAAAAAGGTTTTTGGAGATGAAATTCAATTTTTGTTTCAAAAAATCACTTTTAGGAACGAAATTTGGTGGAATCAATCGAAACTATTCGAACGAGAGGTTTCTTTTAGACGAACCAATTTCGTTTAAAAAACTTGTTCGAATGGAATATTTGTCAGCTTGGACCGACCAGTCCATTCGAACAAATTAAAATTTTGATTCGAACAAATAACCATATTTGATCTTGGTCGAACGAACGGAGTCTTAGAACTAATAAATTTTGTTCGAATGACTTTCGTTTGAATATAAATTATGTCCGTTCGAACAAACATTTTATTTTGTGAAATTTTGTCCGTTCTAATGGTGTTTTGAAAATTAATGTTGTTCGAAGAAATATTTCGTTTGTCGTTTGAATTGGTTAATTTTTGTTCGAATGAGTCTATTTTTGTTCGAATGGATTTATAAATGGTAATTTACAGTTCGAACGGTATTAATCATACAAAATAGAATTTAATTAATTAAAAACACCATACTAATAGTACACAAATTGTAATTCAAATATCAATTGTTCAAATGTTTTGAAACATAATAATAGAATGACAATGAAAGAAAAAATAAATTTTAAGATTGTGGTGGTGGTATAGAGTTTTGGGACATATTTTACTGCAACTGTTCGAGCACAGGTTTTTGTACCTTTGTCCCCAGTCTTTTCTGCATGTTCTCTTTAATCTCGCCTCAAGATTCGCTGCTTGATCTAATCGGTTCAACAACTCTTTTTCTTTGGACCTCAATCGTTCTATCTCAAGTGTTGCTTGCTTTAATTCCTTAATTTTGTCATCATTTGATCTGGCTCGAGAAGATGATGATGATGTTGAGGATGGTTTCATGCAACGTCCTAATAATATTGTCTCAAACATGTTACTCCTTAACCAGATTTACGAGGGGCTCAACAAATCACTTTCTATTTTTCTGAAACCAAAGTAGACTTCTTGCATGTAGTCGGGATTGCACGACATAAGCTTATTGAGAGAGCATGCAGACGTGGCAGATTTGGGTGGTGCAGCGAAGATGCCATCGAACTGAGCGGCTGAGCACAAGAGAGAGAGAGAGAGAGAGAGAGAGAGAAATAACATGAGAGGGAGGAACATAGAAGTGACAGTGGCTTATCAAGAGGGCAATGGTTGTGGCTATGGCTAGAGCACCGGCCCTGTTCTTCCATCGAGAAAGCACTGTGAGTGGTGGCACGTGGAGTTGGGTGTCATGGCTGGCGAGGCTTGGCGTCAGACGGAGGACCCTATGCCACATGATCTCCGATGCGGTTGTGGTGTAACCATCGGCTAACGGCTAAGGGGAACGTTGACAACAGTGAAATCTTGGCAGTGTCGTGTTGCTATTTCCTGCGGTGGAGAAACGGAGGAGAGTGGTAGTGGTTTTGTGGCTCATGGTGGGGAACAAAAAATTTGTTTTAGGTGTGTAAAAATAGAGGTGTTAGTTCGTGGGTTTATTGTAGTGTAGTTGGCTATGATGGTGTTACGGTTTGGTGGTCACGGTCAGGCGGGCAAAAGGCTGTGGTTGGATGCAAAGGAAGTGGCGGCAGTGGCGTTGTCCTTCTGGTATGGGACCGTGGGCTTTAGGGGTGGGAGTGGTTTCTGTTTCTACTTCCAAACAAAGGTGGTGGTGGTGGCCTTTTAGTGTGGACTAGAGGAGCTTCGCAGCGACATGAAGTTTGGCAGCACTAGAGGGTCGACGACAACCCTAGCAATTGCTTCGTTTCTCTTTTTTCTTTTCTACATAAATGGGGCACTATACGTGGCTACACGTGCGTGTGTGTGTGTGTGTGTGTATATATATATATATAGATCGATAGATAGATAGATAGATAGGTAGATAGATAGATAGATAGATAGGTAGTTGGAATCTAAAAGAGAGAGAGAGAGTGCAGAAACGTGCATGTAACTTACATGCATGTTCAGGATGTTGAATAACTAGGCTTGAGCTTTTTGTAACATTTCTTGGGCCACTACAATTAGAAATGACCCACTTGGTCTATAAATTTTAACCTAATTATCTAGTCCAATAAAATCCATATTCTGTCAAAATAAATTCTTAGACCCCTAGCCTATTCCAAATTACTCGTTAAATCTCAAGTGGGCTTTTCATACATATTAATGTAAAAAAAATTTGGAAAGCAGACTTCGTGTTGGGCTCGGGTGTTACATCCTCCCCCGCTTAAAAAAATTTCGTCCATAAATTTGTTATTCCTAAGACAAAGTCTAAAATACTTTATCCCTCATATCCATGCCATGCTTATTTTAATCCTTGATAATTATGTCCAACCTAATATTTCAAGATTCAAACTTTTCAATACTTTCACCCAATGTTTTAAATACCTCATCATCATCTTGGTATACGCATTCACACACATAGTCTCAATCGTCATACATTCCGGAATCCAGATCAAGTCTAAAAATATAAACCTCAAAATGGAGTTAAAACCTATTGATAATTCCACCTTTTTTTTAAAGCTCATATAGAATATTAAAAAGAACCCTTCAACATAAAATTAACCTCCTATAAAACTCTCTAAAATTAAGTTCTAAGTGATCTCAATTCACTAATTTCCAAACCATAATATAACCAAAATTTACTCTCAAACCAAACGTCTAAGGCTAGGGTCTCATGAAGATAACTTTGTTGTGTCTAATCCCTTTTCAATGCCTATTAAAGCAATTCTTACCAAGCTTTCAATTATAGAATGCACACTCATGTACATTTCTATGCGGTCTAAACCAGCTCTTTTTTGTTTTTTGCTTTTTGTTTTTTGAAATCAAGCACATCCTCTGCAATCCAAACCTCAATCTTGTGAGCTATGAAATTTAGCAAACTTCCATTAAAAATGCAAGTGATTAACCCCAACTCAACTAAAACAATCGATTTCAAGGAGAAAAGGAGTAGGGTACCTGTGATCACATCGTTGTCGTCCTCAGCATCTCCAGATGCCAGTGCAACCACTCGAGCCGGTCCCATTCTACAATGGTTGTTTCCCTGTATTGTCTATTGGGGACCTAGAGGTAGGTTGGGCTTCTTGTTTTCTTCTAATAGCAATTGACATTATCTGATGAGTGCCTGATCTTACCGCATCGAAAACATGACCCCACCTCCCTTCTGCACTCTCTCATGTGTGCATGATTACAAAACTTACAAAGGTTATTTGGTTAATGTCCCTATGTTTGCCTCTGACTTGAGCTACTCCCTTCTTTTCTCTTCTTCCACAACCTTTGATCCATACTAGAGGAGGATCCTTGTGGGGTAGTTCTCTTCCTTTGATCTTGAAGTTCTGCACTTTTCTTGAGACTTCGTTCAAATATTGTGGCATTATTCACTAACTCTGAGAAACTTTGGATCTAAAAGCCCACCACTCATTCATAAATCCTATTGTTCAACTCCTACTCAAACTTTCTGGCCTTCTTCTCCTTATCAGGGATTAGATATGTGGCAAAACATGACAGCTCAACAAATTTGGCCGCGTACTGGTGTACCATCATAGTTCCATGCACCAAACTGGCAAACTCCATGGTCCTATCTTCTCTAACCGGGCTTGGGAAGAAACGCTCAAGAAAAATATGCTTGAAATGGGGCCAGTTGACTACTTCTGTCCTTTTAGCTTCCCTACAAGTTCTCTCAGAAATCCACCATCTCTTTGCCTCTCCTGTCAACTTGAAAGTGGAGTACATTACTTTTTGTTCGTCAGTACAATTCAAGACACGAACTATCTCCTCAATGTCCTAGATCCAATCCTCAGCCAAGGTTGGGTCGCCATGCCCATCAAAAGTAGAAGAGTGCATTCGGTTGAACTGCTTTATGGTGCATCCGTCCTCATCATTTCTCGCGTTCAAGTCCCTAATATTTCGAACACGACGACGAGCTGCCATCTTGGAAGACTCATACTTGGTTAAACGTTTCAAATGGAATATTAAAAATAATAAACTAAGCGTAAATGTAACTACCAATTAATTTATATATCATGAATAAGTAATTTATTGTCTTACTCGTTCTTTCTCATATACTAAATTGGCTTAAAATAAAGATACTCTTTAATAGTTTATTCCATTTAAACCAAACCATTTTGATTAAAGCCTACACGTAAAAATTTACCTCAACTACTCTTGAACTTGACATCAAGGCAAACCTTCCTACTCGATCGAAAGCTAAACACCAAATCAGATCAGTTCATACGTTAAAATCTACTGAATCTAAAGCCTAGTATTCGCATAAGCTTATGCATAGCTCTAACATCTGAGCCCTAAATTCTTATCTAAAACCTCAAATACCTCAAAACTAGTTCTCCAAATTTCACAAACTCTAAAACCTAAAATATCATCAAAATAATTTGTAAAGTTTGCAAAATCTCTAAACCTCGAATTTCCACAACAATCCATTAAGTCAGCAGAATCTCAAACTTGCCTCTGATACCAACTGTAACGCCTCGGTTCTGGAGGTCTGAAGAGTTAGCTCCTGTTACCTAAAATCATCTCCAATAACACAATTGTATATAATCTAGAGACTCCATGAAAAAATTAACTTATTTCTTCACACAAATATCCATGTTCCTCCACAGGGACACCAAATAAATACCTCAATAAAATAAATTAAAATCTCCACAAAGACTTGAAAGTATCCATAACTCAAAATACCAAAATAATAGAAAATAATAAATTTACTAAGTAGGACTCTCCAATAAATACTTGTACCATTTGACACTTATTCTTCTACGATTATCAAACTTTACTAACACTTTCTACTCTTGATTTCCAGCTGAACCATCAAAATTATCTAAAAAATATTGTGGATATAAGGGGTGAGTTATCAACAACTCAGTAAGTAGAGAATATATACTAGTATGTAAACATTAGTATTTACAGAGTTCAGAATGCAAAACAAAACATTTTAATTTTCAGAATGCAAAATCAGAACATGTTATCAAAAATATCATAACAAAGGTTCAGAAATATTTTCATTCAAAAGTCCTTTGGCATAGCATAATTGAGCATCATATCAAAACATAATTCCATATTTAACCCTCATGATAAGGTTGTGCAAACCCAAGCGGCCAACTGAGCAAAAACAAATTGTGAAATCTTTCCCTTATTATTCTCAAAGCTACAAGTGTGTACACATGAAAGACCACATAGAAAATTACTTTACTTCCAAAGTAGATGCACCATAAACAGAAAAATTGGTACAAATCCAAACAAAGACCACAGTTTTACACTCGAAGTAAAGTCAGAGCAGAACAGAAACAGAATCATATACAGAATCAGAATGTCATGCCAAAAGTTTTGAGATGCCACATCTTATCAAAACAAAGTACTGAATATAATCATATCATCTTCATAAGCAAAATAGATTCAGAGCATTTTCATATAATCATGCACAAATTTTCATATTCATTATTCACTCTTTTTTGCACAGTTTAGAAATAGAATGTCAAAAATAGCTCATGTCTACACCAATCATGACAAAATATTTTTCTCTTCTTAAACAGAATTTCATGCGAATGCAGATAAAATAATTGAGGTTTTTTTCAAGTTTTATTTTCATAACATAACATGTACATTTTTCATAAAATCAACCTCAGTCCAATCATTTTATGCAAAGTCTAGTATATGAAATCTGTTTACCTGGACTTTTTAGCTTTTCAAGATTTTTCCACAACAGTATCGAATGAATATTAATCGTCATATATAAAATAGTCACATAACTTCTGTAAATTTTTAATTGAACATGTATTTTGATACTTAAACCTGAAATACTAAATACGTCCCGTTTGGATTGAGAGATGATTTAAAATGATTTGTGAATAGTAATGAGATGAGTTGAATCCAAACTGGCTAAAATAACCTATTTTTTTCTAAAAATCTAAAATTAACGTAACCCTCAAATATCATCATTTCCCAAATTCATTAATATCCACTAAATTTCTCCAATTAAGACATAAACTCTAAATTCTTTAAAATTTAATACCAACTAATAAAATTTAAAACCTTAAATATTTTCTATTAAACAACTTTTAGGGCTAATTGGGCAACGGCCATGGCTATGGCTAGAGCACCAGCCGTGTTCTTCCAGCGAGAAAGCATTATGAGTGGTGGCCCGTGAGTTGGGTGTCGTGGCTGGCAAGGCTTGGCGTCAGACAGAGGACCCTATGCCACATGTTCTTTGACGTGATTGTGGTGTAACCAGCGGCTAACGACTAAGGGGGTGTCGACAGCGGTGAAACTTCGACAATATTGTGTGGCTATTTCCGGCGGTGGAGAAACGGAGGAGAGTGGCAGTGGCTTTGTGGCTCATGATGGAGAACAAAAACTTTGTTTTGGGTGTGTAAAAACATAGGTGCTAATTCGTGGGTTTACGGTAGTGCAGTTGGCTATGGTGGTGCTATGGTTTGGTGGTCATGGCCAGGCGAGCAAAATGCTGCGGTGGGACGCCAAGGAAGTGGCGGCAGTGGCTTTGTCCTTTTGGTCTGGGACCATGGGCTTTAGGGGCGGAGGGTGGTTTCAGGTTTCTGTTTCTACTTCCAAACAAAGGTAATGGTGGTGGTGGCAGTGGCTTGCTAGTGTAGATTAGAGGAGCTTGGCAGCGGCTTGAAGTTTTGCAGCACTGGAGGGTCGACGACAATCCTAGCAATTGCTTGGTTTCTCTTTATTTTTATTTTTATTTTTTTTCTCCGTAAATGGGGCACTGTACGTGACTATACATAGGTAGTTGAAAGCTAGAGGAGAGAGAGAGAGAGTAGAAACGTGCATGTAACTTATTGCGTACAATATCTCAAAAAAAAAAACTTATTGCGTACAAGTTCAATATGCTGAATAACTGAGGTTGGACTTTTTGTAGCATTTTTTGGGCCACTACTAATTAGAAAGGGCTCACTTATTGTAACGCCAAATAAAATCCATTCACTTATTTGTTCTTAAAGATGAGAAATTTTATCTCTATCTCATCTCATCTCATCTCATCATTATATTTTTTTAAAATTTTTATATAAAATATAATAAACAATTCAATTTTTTTAAATTCTAATTTAACTTTTTCAAATCTCAAAATAATAATAATATTAAAAAATAATATTTTAAACTTTCATCTTAATACTATTCACAAAATTTTCAAAAATTCTCATCTTATCTCAACATCCAAACCTAATCTTTGGGCGGTTTGAATTGGACTCCGAGTTGAGATGAATTGAGATGATTTGTTAATAGTAGAATAAGATATTTTATAAATATTATTTTTTAATATTATTATTATTTTAAAATTTAAAAAAATAAATTATTTATTATTTTTTATGTGAAAATTTAAGAAAATTCTTTTAAATTTAAAAAATTATTATATTTTATATAAAAATTTTAAAAAATTATAATAATAAAAATAAGATGAATCGAGGAGAGTTACAATCCAACTGCCCTCTAAAATATAATAATAATAATTTTATATTTTGGGAGGCTGGCTTCGTGGATGGGCCAGGTGTTACACTCTCTGTCGCTTTTCCTCTGTACACAAACACAATGGACGTTTCTACTTTGCTACTGCCTCTCTCTCTTCCACCAATTAACCCCACTCTCTCTCTACAAATGTAAAATGCACTGTTGTGTGTAATTTTTGATCTCGAGTATTGTGGAATCCTGAACATTGGAGATGGCTCTTGATCTGGAATCTCTATCAGAGGCAACTTCAGGGGCCATAGGATCCCTATTGAGCACCACCATCTTGTACCCACTTGACACCTGTAAGACCAAGTACCAAGCCGAGGTTCGGGCCCATGGCCAGCAAAAATACAGGTTACCCATCTCTGCGTTTTCTCAATCTATCATTTCCTTGTTTCATTCATCATAATTTGTCATTTTTTGATCTGGGTCTGTATTTTTTAGTCTTTCCTGTCATCATGGCCCGAAAATTCTTTATCTCGGTAAATCTTATTTTAGCTTATTTGTTACGATTCTATTGTTTGTATATTGCCTCTATATGTATGTGTTAATGCAACTCTTGTTTATAGCTCCAATTAAGCTCATACGCTGCATGCTTTTTTTCAGGCTTATTTTTTGTATGATCGGTGGGCAAATGAAAGAAATTCCATGTTTTTGTGATGCGCGCTATAGGTTGACTTAAAAGGTCTCCTCGATCAAACAAGGGTGGATTTTATATTAGAAGTGATTTTAAAGTTATGTTGTATTTTATGATGCAGTTGTTCGGAACGAACACACACACACACACACACACACACATAATCTTTACAAGCAAAACAAATATTATTAATAACAAAAGAGATGTAATCCTGGTACACAGAAAATATAGAATACATCATATGATCTAACTAGCAAAAGGAAAAAGTATTCAGATTACAATGGATCATTCCATTATTTTGTGATTATTGTTTGTTAGGCAATCCGCAACTCATAGTCATTAGTCTCTCTCTCTCTCTCTCCTCCTTTTTTTCATATGTTATTTATTGCTCTGTGATAAGCTTTGACATTAAGACTTTGTTCCAAAGCCATTTCATCTGGTTATTTCGAGAGTGATATCATCTTGTTTGGTTTTTACTTTTCTCTAGAGTTGCACTTTATGGTTTCCCCATCTCGATCTGAAGCCATTCTTCTGATATCATTTCAGTTGCTTTATGATGGAGAAGTTTAGTTTTAGGTCATATGCCTATGGTACCAAAATTTGGCATTCAATGGGAAAACGGTTTGACACCAATGGATATCATTTGATTTCAGATGACTCTCCCTGTGCACTGTAGATCCATGATGATCCTGTGACAAAACAAGTTACAAATTATACAACGTAACTTCAAGACTTTTCTCCTTTTGCCTCTTATACAGACTAGTAAATTCTTTAACTTTTGACTCTTTAAGCAACACCTATGATCTTCGTGTTAAACACATAAATAGTTGTTAATCACTTGTTCCAAGTGCATGTAACATTGCTTTCTATAGATTATTCGTATTGAGGTTGCTTTCTAAATCCTATTTTGCTTGCCAGACTGCCATTTTCTTCTGGCTCTTTTACAGTTATATCAGCGAATGCAACCTAAGTTCAGTTCTATTACTGTTCTTTCCTTAGAAAACTTAGTAGATTTGAACCTTTTTTGTGTAGCGTCCAATATTCTCTTTACTCTTGTTATTTTTTTTTTCTTAGCTGAATTGAAGATGGGTATGGGATATGCTTATTACAATTACATGTTCTAGTAGCAATTCATCCACAAATTCTGTTGTGTGGTCCCCAATTATACTTATCTGGCATCTGGATCATTCTATAGTTTCAGCGTCCTTGGTAAATTATAGGATAAAGCTCAGACCAAATTTATCATGTAAGAGGATTCTTTAGTCAAAAGTGGCTCATAGTTATATGGATTGTTCTTTTTCTGGTTTATGCACGCAGGAACCTATTGGATGTCTTAAGGGAAGCAATATCTACCCATCAGGTACTATCAGTGTACCAGGGCCTAGGTACAAAAAACCTGCAATCCTTCATTGCACAGTTTGTCTACTTTTATGGGTACAGCTACTTCAAAAGACTATATTTGGTAAGGAGTGGTGCCAAAAGAATTGGAACGACAGCAAACTTAGTTCTTGCTGCTGTAGCTGGAGCTTGTACTGCCATTATAACGCAGGTATAAGCCCATTGTTACGGCACATCTTCTTGATTTTGGTTGAGAATCATCCCTTAGTACACAATTTAATTAAATTGAAAACTAATAGGCATCAAAACTACCATCATATGATATACACATCATGATCATAGCATATGAAGTTAGAACCAAAATCAATTATATGAAGAAATATGTATGCTTTATATTTTCACCTAATGCTCCATTTGGTTGCTATAAAGATGGTGGAAACAAAGTGTGATAATTGGAATATGGAAATAAATGGGACACAAATGAGTTCTCTGCCAGTAGGTTATGGAACCTGGGTCTTTGGTTTTGGTATATATAGCCTGGAATTGTAGATCGATATGCAGACAAACACTTGTTCACTTCAACTTCTATCTTATCTTATGTTACATAATTTTGAATATACAGCATGTCATTAGTTTTTTTACTTATTAAAAAAAACTAATCATATGTTATTTACATAAATTTGGATGAAATAAAGAAAGAAGGGGGGAGGGGGAGGGGGAGGGGGAAGGGGAGGGGGAGGGATAATGAATATGGTAATCTTATTGCCAACATTCATGGCTGAAACATGTAGAGATCTTGAAGATTAATGGTAGACTATATCATTTATCACTGTGTAGCCCCTGGATACAGCTTCCTCTAGGATGCAGACAAGCGCCTTTGGTAAATCCAAAGGGCTTTGGAAGACCCTTGCGGAGTGCACTTGGAGTGATGCATTTGATGGCCTTGGCATCTCTCTTCTGCTGACCTCAAACCCTGCAATTCAGGTATTTGACGTGGCCTTCTGGTTTAGAAGTATATTTAATATCATCTCAAACACTTGATGCTTCACTTCACATGGATGTGCCATTCATGAGTTACCTTATCAGACATTTGGTTTGAGAGAATAAAACAGACTTAAAATTTTGTAATACTGCAGTATACAGTATTCGATCAGTTGAAACAAAGACTCTTGAAGGGAAAACAAAATATAGCCAGGAATGATTTATCCCAAGAAACCCTTTCTGCCTTCTCGGCATTTTTGTTAGGTGCAATTTCAAAGAGTATTGCGACATTTCTGACATACCCCGCAATAAGGTGCATAATTTGTTTCACTCCTACTTATAAAGCAAATTGTTTCTTACTCCTCTCTAAAGAATGTAAATCTTCTCTCTCTCTCTCTCTCTCTCTCTCATGCTGTTACATGTTAAACCTGGGTGTTAAGAACTATTTGGGATTTTTACTGCATACAGGTGTAAGGTCATGATCCAAGCTGTGGACTCAAATGATGATGGAACTAAGAAAGCTCAGCAAAAATCCAGAAAAACAGTTCCTGGAGTTATCTGTGCTATATGGAAAAGTGAAGGAGTACCTGGCTTTTTCAAGGGTTTGCATGCTCAGATCTTGAAGACTGTTCTGAGCTCAGCACTACTTTTGATGATTAAGGAGAAAATCTCTGCAACTACTTGGGTTCTTATACTTGCAACCAGAAGGTATCTATTGCTCACAAGGGGGAGACAAAAAAGTACTTGAGGCAAATATGTGGATCGGAATTCACATAATACCAGATGTAAAGAGCGAGTTTTTATTAAGTTTTGTTGGAACAGTTGTACTTTAAAGAGGTGGGTTTAATTTCCCAGGTAGAAGCTTCTTAAGTTAGAGAGCAATTACGTATGCATCAGACATGAAAGATGCCAATCCTCTGCAGAGCCGTATTTCAAGTGGTAGAAATAATGCAGTGCGGGAATATTTTTCTGCATCATGTACTGATTGAATGTTTACATTTACGAGTATTTTCAGGTATCTTTCTCAGATCAAATATGAGAGCCTCAGACTTTAATTATATAATTTGGAGATTGCATTGGAGCAAATGGATGTGTTCCTCAGGATATTATAAACATAAGGGAAATTTTTGTATCTTGCCCTTTTAGATGAATAAAATGGATGGGTCATGGTACAAGGATGAATGCAATTCCTGGCCTGGGTATATTGAATTGCAGACAATTCGGACATGGAAACAAAAAAGGGGATTGAGGGCTCCCTGAAAGGTGCCGGCATAGCTCAATTTTCTTGATAAGTTTAGGGTTATCATTACTTGATCAATTGCATCATCATGATTTGAAGGCCTGCTGAAGTCAAGCATAATTCACATGAATTGAAGGCTCTTTATGGTCATTGGTATTTGCACTTGCTGGAATTGGTTTGCCTGAATTTTGGGTCGACCTAATGGAAGAGTACTTTCATCTATTAGTTTGCCCCCATCGCAAGTGAATTTGAAGAAAGTAAAGCCCCATGGTAACTTTGAAATCATTTTTTCAAAAGGGAGTAATCACTATGTAATTAGAGAGCATTTAATAAAGTGCACGGGACTGGGGTTTACTCTGCAAGGGTGGGTTCGAAGGGTCCTACTTTGGAGGGGGTTCCCGACAAAAAAAAAAAAATCTATTAGTTTGTCCCATGCATCACAAGTGAATTTGAAGAAAATAAAGCCCCATAGGAACTTTGAAATCATTTTGTCAAAAGGGAGTGATCATTATGTAAATAGAGAGCATTAATAACTACACTTTGTCAAAATTTGGGTCCCTAATCTTTCTTAGGGACCTTAAAAGTCCAAGCAATTAATATCATGATGAAGATGTTGGCGGCAGTTTGGACTAATTTGCCTGACGCTGCCCACCAACTTCATCATGATCTTGTTAATGCGTGTCAAGAACAGGAGCCTAACTTTTGCTTGACTAGTAACTTTTAATTGATATCATATCTCCAAAGTCCAATTAAAAGTGTTTGGTTCCCTGTATTAGGTTGAAAATTGTGTTTCCTTTTCTTAGTACGAAAAATTCTACGTTGACTCGAGTCTATCTTGCATAAGTGGCAACAGTTTCTTAGTCTGAAAATTGTCATGTTTCCCTTTCTTCATTTTCTTGCTCGAATTGTAATTGATATATCAAATGGATTAGTTTAGAAACCAACTATCTATGTAAACAAGACGGCATGAATAATTGAATCTAAGTAAATTCAACTGAATATTTTCTTCCCATTCTTGATGATATATATATATTCACAAGAAAAAGCATGGCCATTTCGAGAGAGAGAGAGAGAGAGAGAGAGAGAGAGAGAGAGATCCGAGTTAAATATTAAAGAAAGAAGAGCAGAGGTGCCATAAGGCAGTCCAAAACAAGAAACAAACTAGAGAAAAATATATTACACGAAACCTGAATCCCAACAAAGCCAAAGCAAATAATAATTTTGAACAAGTCCATGTTGTTACTTCAAAAGGCAAGCACCGAAGTTTGTGAAGGAAAAAACATAGTTAACAAATTAAACTATGATAAGAAAACAGCAAAAAGTACAAACAGCTAGCCCTAGATAAGTGCATTAACATGGACGTACATTAGCATTTCATACATTATAAGAGAGAAACGAAGAAAGCCAGAAAGATCTAAAGGAAAAGTCAAAACCAAGATCCTGAAATTGAGGTACTTTTGGAGATGATACTTCATATGCAGTACTTGGTTTAGATTACTGGCCGTAGTGGTAGCGTGTTTGAAATTTATCAGAGTTCTTGAGAAGACTGGTTGTTGAGGATCGAACTTGAACCTTTTTTTCTGTCCAGAGTAGGAAAACATCAGTGATCTATAAAAGTACCCAAATGAACTATTTGGATTAACATCATTAACCATTTGCACAACGCAACATCATTAACATCATTAATCATTAATATTAGAACGATAGGAAAAAAAACCTAGACCAGACGGACCAGTTATATATATATTGCGTAGCAATAACCAACACACCAGTCAAAACAATGGCCGGTGCATCACCTATCCCCCAATAATCCATGCTTGGGGACTTGACTGAAATCGTTACCCTTTTATACACCCATTTGAATAACACCCCTCAGTACTACTCCTTTAAACCTAACCAAATTGCCCTATAAGTTCAGCTTCTCTCTCTCTCTCTCTCTCTCTCTCTCTCCCTCATCAACTCTTCATCCTTGATCTCTAGATTTAAGCTCGAAGAGGAAGTTAAAGAGGGGACAAAAGCAAGGGAAAGAAAGACATTTTGCTGGATCTTGGAAAGCCATGTTTATCTCAAGGAGTCAAGTAGGGTGTCTTTTACTCACCTTTTTAATCATTTCAGCCTTAAGCCGTGAAGTTTTGGGGGCTAGACATCCAAAAGAGAAGGCGGAGAATTTAGAGAAGGCTCAAGTTTGGAAACAAGGCTCTAATACAGAAGAAGATGAGGACTTCTTCGCAACCACAAATAGACAAGTACCCTCTTCTCCCGACCCCTTACACAACAGGTAAGTCTGTCTGCGTACAAGTAGTACTGATTCTATCAGAGCTGTATATATATAGAAGTACTGCTTACATGGGAGATTGGTCGAGAGCTTCTGCGCGATACAACAATGAATATAAAGGGAAACAGGGATGTTTATTTTTCTATAGAATACTAGAAGTTTTATAACGTTTGTTCGAAGATGCATGAGTTATGTCAATCATGCAAAATAACGGTGTAATTAATAATATTGCCTACAGCAGTACTTGTAGTTTCGATCGGTCACTTAATTTGTTTATAGTTGTGTTGGATTGGGTTTCAAATCATATATACATGCAAAATATTCTCTCAAAACCCCAGTCAAGGTCTAAGATTAGTAGGACTTTTTATGTGCAGTTAATTCAGAATTAATGGCTTTTTGAACATAAGAAGTGATATTAATGCACATGAGTACTTTTGATGATCTATGAGAAACGTAAGAATACAAAAAGCGATCTCAGTAGATCTCAACAGACAACAAGTGCCTGTTGTAAAAAGAACAGGGAGTTGTGGAGAGGGAGAAGCAATTAATGGCCTTGCCCTTGGCAGTATGCCTAATGTTCAAAGATGGTCAATGAGGGAGGATGTCCAATAGCATGTTCATCAACAGTAAAAACTTGAATATTGATGTTTTTTTTTTTTTTTTTTAAATTAAGTCATGCCATATCAGCATGCAGTATATATGAAACATGTTCCTGATCATGTCTTGTAAGTATAATTTTTCATATTGATTGCAATATTAGAAAATAAAAAAAATAGAAGCAATTAATGAACACGTAAGAGCAAGGTAAGAGGCTTTGAGATAAATGCATGATCAAATAGATAGCAAATTAAAAGGAAATCTCTCCATGCCGGCCAACTAAAGATAATGCGATTGTGGACCACCAAGTACTGTTGTCCAAACATATTGATCACGAGAGATCACTGGCAATTAAATGGCTAGCAATGCTTCAAATGTCATCCCCCTGAGCTACAATACAGCAACATAGGGAAAGATATATATGGGATTTTTGGATATATATGATCCTTGGGAGGCCAAAACACTAGAACGCTGTGGACTCTAGTTCAAAAAGTCTTGCTTTCAACAGTAACATCATAGACTGGTTACTAGCTAGCAACAAGTCAAAGCATAACGCTAGGTTTAGAAAAGGATGGCTTCCTCATTACAAAAATTTGCCTAATATTTTATACCCAAGGTTCCAGTACACCATTTTCCTCTTTTGAAACAGTTTCATAATTGAAGTGAATTGTGTGCCAGCTTGACCGTATTCGTGAATGGGTTTGCGCATCCTGCAAAATTTGAAAAAAAAAATGGATATTTCAGAATTTTGGAGTGGAACATGCTAATTCCAAGTTCAATCAATTTAAGGCAATTAGATTTCTTCACATGCACCATCCCAAACACAACTTTCCAAGGGTTCTCATCAAGAATGATCGCACTCATCCTGTTTTTGCACAAACACCAAAAGAACCCAACCAATCCATATTTACACACCAATCATTAACTTTATGCTTAGATAGCTAGGCTAAGTAGCCAAGGCTGTGAAGGCGCATAGGCAATGGTACTGAAAAATGCAGGCATATTTTACAAGCCGGATTCAAATAATACAAACACTCATATAATAAATAAACTTTAAGACAACGCCAAAATATAAAATAAAATTTTAAGAAAATGGTTAAAAAATGTTTTTCCAATTTCTGAAAATGCATTAAAACGATATAATTTAGTGGCGTTTTACATGCATTTGTTTTTGCCTTTTTTTTCTTTTTTTGAAGAAAGAGGGTGGCGTGGATAATATCTCAGTCAAAGCTTAGTAAAGCAATAAACTAGGCCTTCGGTTTCTTCCCTTTGGCTTCATCAGCCGGTTTGTTCTTGAAAGGTAGGAAGGTCTTTCCACCCATAAATTGTCGCAAGGCTTCTGGTATCTCAACACCATCCGCTCTCTGGTAGTTCTCAAGTATAGAGCATATTGTTCTCTCGGTTGCTGTGAGTGTTGAGTTCAATAAGTGACAATATTTCTTTGCTTGCTCATTGCTCTGCAACAGTTCAAAGAAAAAATGTAAATCTAGGTTCAATGGACAAAACATTTCTCTTGCATACCATCTTTTTTCAATGTCTAAGAATGGGATTCACTTTCCAAAGTAAATTTTATCAACAAGGCATTATTATAATCCATCCGGTAGCAGCAAGCATACCCTGATGTTTCTTTTATTTGACATGGTCTAAGGCATACAGTTTCAATACAAAAGTATTCCCTCATTCTTTGATAATCCTCATTTTGGATCAACCCAAAAAGCCCAAAGCAATTTCAACTATGCTTCTTACCCATGATTAAAATTTCTGATGATAGTAGAAACTTAAAAGAGAAAGTTCAACATTATATGAACAATGTCTTGAATTACTAGAGACTCCCAGTTTTTCCTTTTTAAAGTTTCTATACCTCAATAAAAATAAGACTTACAAGTAAATTGTATGTTTCCATTAACTCTATTTCATGAATATACTCCATATTATTATTTAAAGTATCCTTATTAATAATGAGGAATGCATAATGACCCTATGGCTTGGCTCCAAGATACTATTGAGAGTTAGCACAATGAACCTTTTTCTGCCCAAATCGAATCTCCAATCTTCGGGACTGATAGTCTGTACAGTTTGAGCAGGACACCAGCTCCCTGTACGTCTGAGAGGCAGGAAACCATCCTTCCAAATCATACTTCTTTGAAGCAGCATCATTCAGGGCACCAGAAACAATAGCAACAACTTGATAGGGGATGTTCAGCTGCAATATGAACAACCGAATCAGATTTTGAAAGAAAAAAGCAAGGCATTATTAAATTGAGAATCATCACACAAGCAAGAGGAATTCCTATGCAGGACCCAATGACAAAGCTGGAGATTTACTGCTGATTGAATCCAGATCCATATCTTACCTTTCTTTGGAATTTTCCCAAGATTGATCCATGATAAGAAGTCAATTTGGGTCAGGGGCATTCGGTCTCCTACTTCATGGAATTAGTTTTCTCTTCATTGTTTACTTTCTAAAGCAACATTCTCCCAAGACCATCCCTTTTTGAATGATAGAATTTTCCCCAAAAAAAGCATGTCCACAGATTAAACACTTGATGGCATCTCTTAACTGGGAAACCACAGAATTTTTTTCTAACATAGATAAATTCTTTTAATTATTACAAAGGCACTATCCGATTACACATGGGATATGCATAGATACACCTAACTAGAGAAAGTAAAGAGGTCAAGAAAATCTTAGAAGCTAAAGCTAGGGAAAACACAGAAATTGGACCATCAATTCATCTGTGGATCCCAAAGGTCAAATGGTAGGCACACAACTAACCTAATCATTAGTATGCAAGTCAAGAATTTCAAATGAATGTAAAATTAAATACATTCTAATATTTATGAAAATGATACCGTCTTGTAGAAATCCTCGGAGTTTTTTATCATTTCCTCATGCATTGTCCAGGATTCATTGTTATCTGGGCCAGTAATGCAAAACTGCTCCACCTTCTCAAACTGATGAACTCTGAATATTCCCAGAGTATCTCGACCGTGTGAACCAGCTTCTTTACGAAAGCAGGATGAATATCCAGCATATCTGGGAAAAAAATTGAATAATCATGAGCAAGAGACAATAACCATACTTTTCTAGACATTGGAACAAGCTTCAAGGAGCTATTACAACCTTAAGGGTAGTTCAGAAGGATGGATCCAATCATCCAAATGATACGCACAAAGTGGCTGTTCAGCTGTAGCAATCAGATATTTGTCATCTCCCTCACCCGTTACCTATCACATGCTAACAATATCAGTTAGCTCTTACACTGGAAAATATATTGTAGGAAAAGAATTTTAAAGGCTGATTCATCTTTTTCTGATGTAAGATTCTCTGGCACAGTCTCTCTTTTTCTTTTCTTTTGTCCTCTTCTTTTCTCATAATTACCATAAAAAAGGTGCCAAGAGGATGGGGAGCACACACAAAAATATACAAGAGCCAACTTCTGATGTTAAAACAAAAACAAAGAAAAGAAAAATTCCAAAATTCCAAGAAATTAATAATGTCGAAGAGACAAAATTAGAGCCCAGAAAATAAGATGCATAAGAAGTCACCTACTGAGAGACTATCTTTAAAGAAACCAACTTAGTATAATGTAAAATTTCCAAGCAGATACCCATCCAAATGAAAACAAAACATTAAATCTTAACATGCAAAACAAATAAGCTTAGACGTTAAATAATTCTTTTCAACCATAGTACTTAAGATATTTGCAGAAGTAAACAGACATTACCTTGTAAAGTTCTTCATCAAATTGTGCTAATTGAGCACACTTTGCCATGATATCTTTTCTCATAAAGAATGGAGTCTGCAATGCTGTATATCCTCTTTTCTCCAAAAAGTCAAGACCAAAGTTAATCAGAGCTTGATTAAGACGCACTCCATCTCCTTTCAAGTAGAAACCTCTACCTCCAGCTACATCAGCACCTACATTTGTCGAGCATACTGGGATTAGTAATCAAACCAGTTCCATGACAGATTGAGATAGATTTAGTGCTATGAAGCCCAGCTATCACAGTGCAAAAGAGTAATAAATCCATACAGAAGAGTGAAGGAACAAGAGAATGTGAATGAGACTCGTATAACTTAAAAATCACCAATTAACCTTTCTGGACTCGGTGAATATTATTATACAAATTCAAGAGGCTGACCACATTGTTGTCGAAAACTTTACTTTTATTTTATTTTTTCTCGGTAAACAAGAATTTTATAGATGATATAAATAGGCATAATAGCCCAAGTACACAGGACTCATACAAGAATTTGTTGACAACTTTACTATTCTAATCCTAGACAAGAAGAAACAAGTTAGCCACAATACTGAGAATGAACCTCCTAACTCAGATCAAAATGAAGAAGCATATATTAAAGTTTAGTCCAGTTATAGAATCAGAAATATTAGTGACCACCTAGTGCAGAATCTTAGCAGTTTTACTTTTTTCATAGAAGTACAGATATTCAAAACTGAAAGATGATCAAATTACAATGAATAAAATTAGACACTTCATGTAATCAGACACTTCATGTAGATATAGATGCTTTTCTATACAGTATATATTTATTCTGGTACTAGAATAAAAAAAGTGTTCAAAGCCATAGTTAGGTTTTACAAAAATAGTTGTAAAACAAAGTGAAAACATGTAACCAGCTCAATCAAAGCATTAATAAAAATAAAAAAGAACCTTTAGCATGCACAGGAGATTCAATGCCACACCAGTGTCATGCATCAATTACATTCTATAACATTTTTTTATAAGTAAAATGTGAAGTTCTATATCATTATATGCACCACAATACGTTTTTTTCTCCTATAAGTGATTAAAAATTTTATTGGGAAAAGAAGTATAATGGTGAAAGTGGAGGAAAAAGGGGTGGTCCAAGGACACTGGAAGTATACAAGTGGAACAACTAGCTAGAAATGGTAACAGAGGCAAGAATACATGGCACCGCCATATGTATACTACAATAAACTATAATGCTTTCAATCCGGGAATAAATGTTGCTGCCTTAGAGCTGGACGACTGCAATTTAATACCTTTCTTCAAATCTGCAATCCCAAGGAGCTCAACAAGCTCGACATGATTCTTTAATTTTGGTTCCAACCGTTTCTCACCCCATGATCTGATCACCTCATTGTTTGCCTGCAAGCTCATTTACAAAATCCAGAAGTTTCAGAATAAGGATTAGGTAAAATGAAAAGAAACGAAAAGTTCCAAGTCATATACCTCGTCGTTGCTGACTGGAACTGAATCATGAACGAGATTTCCAATTGTTTCCAATTTTGAATTCAATTGTTTTAAAACTTCCCGAACTTCAGCATCTCTCTCTGCTGCCGACTTCTTATTTTCCTCTGTATTCTTAATCATATCTGTGGTGTCTTTACCCGCCTTTTTAGAAAACAAGCCCACAATTTGGTTACACATCAAACCAGCCAAATAATCAAGTAATAAAAAAAAAATTGACAACATTTAAATCACCGAAACACTCAAAAATTCAATTCAAACATATTATGATCGCACAATTTAATCTGATTCAATACCTGAGTTCTGGAGTTCAAAACTTTTCTATAGAAAATGATGTTTTCAACAATTCCAAGTCGGCTCATTTGCAAGCAAACAATAGCAAGCAAATCGAGAGAAACAACTCGTAGAGAAATGGCAAAGGGAAATGCAGGAAAGACTCACAATTCGAAGTTGAGCGATTTGCTTGTTGATCTTGTTGAACTCCTTGCGAAGATTCTCGACCTCGAATTGAACTGAAAAATGATAACGAAATAAAAGCTAAGTTAAACTGGTTAAACTAAAAAGAAACATTAATAAGTTTACAAAATCTAGATATGTGGGGGAGGCGGCGGGGGGACAATACGTTGACGCCATTCTTTATCGAGCTTGATGACCTCGTCGACGAGGTCGACGTTGGCGAAACGACGCCGTTGAGATTCACGGATGACGTCGGGATTGCCGCCTTTCTCTACCCTGAAGAGATTGATGTCCAGCATCTCTGCAACTGCGGAGATGGAAAGAGTAGAACAAAGGAGCAGCAGTAGGTGTTCTGTTCGCTAGACGAGAACAAAACCTAGCTGTGAGAAAAGAGGTTCCGTTTGGGATGCGGGTTGACGCTAAACCTTACCCGGGGCATCAATACTTGGGTTTATCTCCGGATCTTGTTTACAGTTATTATCGTTGGCTTCTCAAATTTCATTTAAGAGTAAAATAAAAAATTTTAAAAAAATCAAATACAAAAAGAGTAGTAAATCAGTAGTACGAGAATAATAACCCTATAATTTTCCTTCATTTAATTGGTCGGTAAGACTTTGATGGGCATGCGTCAAGGAGGAACTTAAAGCAATTCAACAATATAACATCACAATATTTTCTTTTAGGCTGTGTTTAGATGTTGAACTGAGTTAAATTGAGATGATAAAATATTGTTAAAATATTATTTCTTAATATTATTATTATTTTGAAATTTAAAAAAGCTGAATTATTTATCATATTTTGTATTAGAATTTGAAAAAGTTGCAATGATGAGTTGAGATAGATTTGAGAAACAAACGAAATATAACAAATAAATAATTTAACTTTTTCAAATTTTCAAACTAAAATAATATTAAAAAAATAATATTCTAACAATATTTTATTCAACTTTTATCTTATCTTATTTCATCTGTATAACTAACGAGACAGACCATAATTTTAGTTCCCAATACATCTTGAAATATAATATTTTTTTTTACTTCTTTCCCAATTGTCACTAAATATGCCAAAAAAAAAAAAAAAAAAAGAAGTTATTATTTGAATAGTTTCATTAAATAAGTGGAGGCATAAAGAATTAAAAAATAATTTTGTAATATTAAAATTCATTTTTAATGAGGTAAAAAGGTTGTAAAAGGAGCTGTAACATTACTCATTCCACATGTTGCACAAGTGTATCATTCAACATTCTCATTATTCCTTCTCAATGCTTGTGAACTCTGATGGAACTGGGAAAACAGATGGAGGAAGAAATCAATGATTGTCCTCAATGTTTCACAGCTCTATTTTATCTATTGTTTATGGGTGTTGCTTTTTTTTTTTTTCTCTCCCCATTTTCTGAACATTGCACAGACTAAACAACAAAATAATACAATAATTACACTTGCAATTGCTAACCAAAAAGAATGGTAATCAATAAAGAAAAAGAAAGAGAATGAATTGTATACTTCTCCGGATCAAAAAGCCCACCTGGATCTTGAATACAAAATCTGTTTTCCTTCACCTGCATCTTGAAAATTAAACTCTGCTTTTTGAGTTCTCTCGTGCTATCATTATGGTTAAGCAGCTGCAGTTAGTGCTTCAAAAGCCCCATTCCAGAGGAAACAATTCAGATTTTGATCCCAGCAAAAGAGCTACCAAAAAGCATCCAAACTTGTTTAGGTACAGTTCCTTCTCATCAGCTACCCATGTATTTGAGGCAGCTTAGGAGGATCAGGAGATATTAGATTTGCCCACAAGTTTGCAAGCGTGACAAAGTAGTGCTCCCCATTCCAAACCACCAGTTTCAAGCCTGCTTCAGGCAGTTTTAGAGAAGGTTAAAAAATGCCAGGCTCCCCCACAGCCCACACCCACCCCACTATGAAAGAAGATAAAAAAAAACTTCAAACTACTTGAATTCAATGAAGTAGGAAATTTGCATCGCAGCATTTATAAGAATGAGAAATAATAGTTGCAATCGTGAATGCGCAAGCGCCGTGCAATCACTTTGAAAAAAGTGAATAAATATTGGATCCACATGAAAAAAATTAATTTTTTAATAGTCTTTTTCAAAGCTACTGCATGACGCTTACGTAATCCACGATTGTATAAAAGAATAAATGAAAGAATTTGTATTTTTGAAGTTTTCTCATTAAATTTATCAAGCATTTTAGAATGATATATGAAACAGCATACGGTAAAAATTCCAAAACCCCCAGTAGAGGAAAACGATTAGCTTAATTAAACCTTGAGAGCTATACACTCAATACGTACCTGGCACGGCGCTTGCAGTTAAGGCTGATAACTGACATATAGGTTGATCAGAGAAAATATGTTTTTGAAGTGCAACTGCATCAATATCATGAATATACTTTATAGATTCCTGTAGCGCCTTTACAGTTTCAGCATACTCAACACCAATATCATCACGAATACTCTTGAGAGCATCTTCAAGTCCTGAACCTGACCATATGCTATAACACTCGCTTAGAAGACTATACAAGCCAGTAGCATCTCCAGAATTTAGAAATATCCATGGCTTATAAAACTTGGTTGAGGCTCCGAGAACTTCAATCACTCTGTAAATTTCTCCAAGGGCAAGGATATACCGCTTCCCTGTATTTTCACCCAATGGAAAAAAAATATCACATTAAGGATAAAAAATTTTGATGAAGCAGAGTCTCACCAAAGAGTAAAACCCAAATACACAACACCACCCGTACATTTAAGGATAAAATTTAAGGACAAAATGTAACTTTTTTTACGAGGAAAAGACAAGCTAAAATAATTCTGCCACAACAGCCAACCGGTACCTTCAGGTTTAGATAGTATTTGACTTTGTACGTTCTTTTGCAATGACTGCTTCCAAATTGAGACTCCATGTTTCAGCTCTTGAGCACAAACAGAAAGTATACTAGACCATGTAGAAACATAATATTCTTGCTCCTCCACTGATCCCAATTTCAGAATTGCTAGTGTTGATGCCACATCTTTTAGGAGCTCAATAGCTGATCTCGCATCCTTTTCTGCCTATTGTAACAAAATACACGGAGGTTACAAGCATAGTCACCAATATGCAAAGTACTGCAACCAATTCAAAATTTAATAAAAAAGAAAGTATTTTCTGAGTTTTTCACATAGTATTCCTTCAATTGTTGTGTTGAAAAAAAGCTATGGGAGAGAGAGAGAGAGAGAGAG
>QEOT01009680.1:105684-134905 GCA_003123785.1 Pterocarya stenoptera | reverse complement strand
AAAAAAAAAAACACGAGAAAAAAAGTGGAAGATGAAAACTGAGAACAAGGATTCCACCATAGTTGCTAAATTGACATTCTGAATTGCAGGAGACCTAATATGTGGATTTTAATCAATGAAACAAGTCTGTTAACCTGACTGCTATGTGGATTTCACCACTAAAAGCAGGTGTTTGCACGCCAGCAGAAGAATAATCAGCAACGTTGTACTCTTTTACATCCTAAACTAAAATTTAGTATTATCCACATTCTCTACATATCTCTTTTTTTTTTTTTTTTTTTTTTTTATAAGTGAACATTCTCTACATATCTTATCATATAAAATAAATTAAAGAATCAAATCACAAGGACATAACACCTCATGCTTTGATCCAGTTTCTGAAAATGCATCCTTGAACTCCCCAAAGTCCTCATCAGATTCATCATTCTCATCAATTAGAGAGGAATTAAATCCATTCTGTTTACTTTTAGAGTAAGACCCAGAGATCATATCTTCTTGAGTTGAAGCTGGATTGAAATTAAATTCAACCTCCCATCCTGCAGATTGGTGAGATATCCCATCCGATGCTACCAAAGGATGTTTAGAATTGCTTGCCCAATTGACATTAGAGGTAAGTGCTTCTACACCAGCAGGAGAAATATCAGCAGCCTTTTCTTCCTACAAACAAAAGGAAGTTTGAGCACATTTTTCCAAAGTTTCAACATTGTATATGGCATAATAAATTCAATTTGAACTGACTCACCGATTTATGTTTCAATGCAGATTCTGTACATGCATCCTTAGATTCCCAGAAGTTATTTATGCCACTGATCTCATCACCCAGAGAGGATACAAAAGCATTCTGGTTGCTTGCAAAGTATGACCCTGAGATGCTACCGTTCATACAACTCTGGTTGAAATTAAATCCAGAGGTCAATTTTCTAGAACTTGGAGAGATCCCATCTGATACAGCAAATAAATCATCACGACTGACAACACCATTACCATCAAAGGTTTGCGCTTCTCCACCATCAAGAGATGTGTTGGTAACCTTTGGCTCCTCCTGCAGCCAAACTAAAAGTCTGACAAAGCACATTCTTTGATATCAACATTATGACATAAGTAAACAAAATAAAATGACTCACCAACTTATACTTTGATCCAGTTTCCAAGAATGCATCATCGAGTTCCCAAAAATTCTGTTGAAGTTCAACTTTTGCATTAACATTGTCCTTGCTTTTGGAGAAGAAACCCGAGATAAAACCATCTTGTTTAGACATATGGCTCGAGTTGAAATCAGACCCAAGACCCGATACACCACTACTGGGAGAAGTCCCCTTTGACTCAACAAGCAAATCGCCAGGACCATGGACGCCATTTCCAAATGCAAATTTTAGTCTGGCGCCATCAGTATTTTCCAGTACTTTCCCTTCAAACTATACACAAGAAAAACTTTGATTTAGACTGAATGACATCCCCATGCAAGCACAAGTATTTGTATATGTTTAAGGGCATGATTATTACATATATAACATCCTATTTCAAGTCCACAACAGAGTGTACTGCCAAACCAAGTAGCTTAAAGAAAGCTACTTGCTTCTGAATTCCCAAGGAAAGTTCAATAGTTGACAAACATTATCAACGTACAAATACAGAAACATGAACAATACCCGCCTGGATTCCTTGGTCAATCCACGCTATTGGTTCCACTTTCAGTCCTGATGATTCAAAAACCCCCAGTTCCTGATATAAATAGAAAAAGAAAAATTCAAGAGCAAATAGTTTCGCTGATGATCCTTTCAGATTGTTCAAGATTGCAAACTCTTTAGGAGCTAACGAAACAAAAACATCCACTTCATCGTGCCTGATAAAATTTTAAAATCAAACAAAAACGACGAAAATTTAATCCACAAATTTTCACTCTATGCAAAATTTTAATTATCCAGAGAGACAACTTGGAAGTTTATTGTAAAGTTCTTCAATTAATTATTTCCTTGATCTTTTTGTTTTTAGCCACCAAACAAAGGAACTTTTTTAAGTACCTTTACTATAGAATCTCCATTTCCGATACGAGATTCCGCCTTCGCAGCTTTGAATTCCCACTCGCCATACTCATCATCGTCATCAAAGCGATCATTCCCTTCCACTAAATCCGAACCCAACCCATTCGGATTCAAATACAACCCGTTTCGATTTAAATTTGACCCATTTGTACTCAGCTCTGATACATTCGAATTCAAACTCGGCCCGTTATGAGTCTTGATTTGCTGATTCTGATTAAATAGATTTGCAATCAAATTATTACGATTCAAATCCGATCCTTTTCTCCCAGAATCAGTCTTTTTGTGGTTAGATAAAACGGTCGCGACATAGGGAACTGTAGCGTCGGCCGCGGATCCCCCCTTCTCCTCCTCTTCCTCTTCAAACTCCCCGAATATCGACAAGGGCAGAGCTCCCGTTGGCTTCACCCAGCGGGCCTCCCCTGGATTGACCCAACCCGGTTCATGGGGTTCTTTTTCATTGGGATTGTTGGTCCGAGGGGAAAGAGTGTGGGCAGGACAGCCGGGGAGCTTGGATTTGGGGGTGGTGATGAACTCACCCCACGCAACGGGGGAGGATGATGAAGAAGAGGATGATTTTCGGAGGCTGATTTGGGTTGAAAAGGAATGGACGGTGGGATTAGGGAACGATGCTGAATGGAAGTCCCCGAAGCTCTCGTCTTCGTCGTCCTCCGCCAATGCCATAGCTCTGGTCTCCTGTCTCTCTATCTCTCTCTCTCCCCGAGGGTCGCTTTTGAGTTCTTTGGTGCGAAACGGTGCGCACGTGGTGCATGTTATAGAACGCATTGCAGTCTGACGTGGACGCAACCCAACTCAGCTTTAGCATTTTTATGGAATGTTTTTGGGCCCAGATGGACAAGTTGCACGCGAATCTAAAACGATAGTTCTATTTCAGATCCCTTTGATCCAAAAATTTCTCCATCCAGTCTACGAAAAACAAGAAAACAATCATCAGAGGGCAGTAATAAGTATACGATTTCGTTTGTTTTTACTTTTCTTTTTAATTTATCTTATCTAATTATTAATATTTTTTTTAAATTTTTATACAAAATAAAATAAATAATTTAATTTTTTTAAATTTTAAAACAAAAATAAAATTAAAAAAATATATTCTAATAATATTTTATTTAATTTTTAATTTTAATTTCAACTCATCTCATCCGTAAAAATAAACGAGATTCAGCTTGAGTAAGGTACCGTCTTGCATCCAAGTTTAATAGCTCATATTAGTGATGACAGTCCTTCAAGGATTTCGTACCTTAAGGCCCCGTTTATTTATATAAAACTACTATTTCATCTCATCTCATTTTAATTATTACAATTTTTTTAAATTTTAAAATAAAAATAATACTAAAAAATATATTATAATAATATTTTATTTAACTACTATTCAAAACATCTCATCTGAACTGTGTATCTAATCGGGGCCTAAAAGTTAATGTCTCATGAATTTATCCAACAACCATAAATATTGTAGAATCAACTCACGCCTGTCTCTTCTACTCAGTTTTGACAGTTTTGACAGAACTTTAGAGATCTCTATTGGTATTTCAATGTAATTGTTGTCAATTGATGAGTTCTGAAGTCCAAAAAAGCCGAGCTGAGCTGATGAGAATACGATGAAGTTAGAACTGGAAGGAGAAATTGAGAATCTAAGTGCACTTTCTATGACTTACGTTGAAGCTTAAAAGGATAACAATCCATGTCGAGTTTTGGGGATCGTGTCTCACTCGTATAAATGTGAAGAAAATATTTATAAAAAATTAATAGCCGTAATTTCATATTGGACTAGCTTGCTTATAAAGAATTTTTGTAACGTTTTATTTTTGAATTTGAGAGTAGTCATTAAGGTGTTTTTATTTTTTATTTTTTAAGTTTTTAAACTGGTAAGTACATATTTGAAATTGTGGTGGAAAATATAACTTATAATTTTAGGATTTATAACTATGTGCATGTTTGGAATTATGGTGAGAAATACAACTTATAACTTTAGGGCTTAGAGCTTATAACAAGTAATAAGTTCTACCATTAAAAGGTTATTTACTATTTGGTAACTATATGTTTAAAATATTTTCAAATACGTTATGTTTGTTTGGAAACAAATTACAAAGAGGAATGCTACGTACAGTTTCCATTTGGAGATTGCATGTGCAAGCCTAGTCAATTTTATCTTTAAATGTTTTTAAAATTATAGTAATACCCTTATCAAAATGGTATTTTTTTTCTATTTAATGAAGGGTTTGCACATGCAGTCCTTATTTGAGAATTGCAAATAGAACCATTTCATCTTATCTCACTATCCAAACGAACCAATCTACTTGTTGAACACAATACATAACAAGCCTTACTTGTTTTCACAAATGAGATGAAATGAATTGGGATTAAAATTAAAAATTGAATAAAATATTGTTAGAATATATTTTTTTAATATTATTTTTATTTTAAAATTTGAAAAAATTATAATAATTAGATGAGATGAATTAAGATAAGTTGTAAAAAACAAATGCTAATTGAACTACTAAAAATGAACGATAAAGTGACTGATCGATTTTTTTATTTTAATTTTTTTACTAAATAATTAAGAAAATGAATATTAATAAATTGATAGTTTTTTCTATTTTTTTTAAAATATATAAAAAATAATTCAAATAAATAAATAAATGTATTTACATTTATCGGTTGAATTCTTCGGTTCTAATTCTATCCATTGAGAAAACGAACGAGGCTAAGTGCACTCTAATGACTCTTGTAAAATATAATTTTTTATATAATATAAAGAAAATTGGTTAAAAATAGTTTTTAATGGATTTTGTATTTTCTTTTTTATTTTATATTTTGCAACAGTAATTTTCTATATGTAAAAAATATTATTCATCCTCTAAAGTATTTTTAATTACTTTCTCTTTCTATTAATAGTTGTTTGGTATTATGAGATTCATTTGAAATGAATAAAAAATATTTAAAAAAATATTTAAATAATATAAAAAAAATAAACTTACGTATAATATATTGTAAAAATTAATATGTAAAATAAAAAAAAAATAGATTTTAATTATATATTTTAAAAATAAGATACATAAATAATTGCGGGGGCTCTAACCCGCTCTAACCCTTCACCTTCCTTATAAAACCGGTACTGCGTGCTTAAACACTGCGCTCTCTCTTCGACTCATCAAAACGTAGTGCAGATCTTTCTCTTTAGAAATCAGAAAGTTCTAGATATTTTCTTCTTTGTTTTTCTGTAACTTTTTCCGGTTAAGTTTTGTTAATTATGGCTGGTAAAGGCAATGGTCCGGCAATTGGGATTGACTTGGGAACGTGCTATTCGTGTGCGGCAGTTTGGAAACAAAACCGGGTGGAGATCATACCCAATGAGCTTGGGAACCGAAAGACTCCATCTTATGTGGCTTTCAATGAGACCCACCGTTTGATCGGTAATGAGGCCATGGACAAGGCTGCCATGAATCATAGCAACACTGTTTTTGGTATGTTTCTTGTTCTTTGGTACTGTTAATTATTTCTCGGACGCATATATAGATGCGTTCTGTTGAAGTTGGGTTCTGTTAAAGAAAAATGTCCGAGTCTAATCGTTTGGCTTCAGAGAAATCTCTATCTTTGCATAAAAATGTTGACCTTTTTTTTTTTTTTTTGTTGCTTTCTGATGGTTTCGATTTCTGAAGCTAAGGATGTTTAATGTAATGATTTGTTTGTATGTTGATGTTCTTGCCTGTGGTATGAAGACGCTAAACGTTTGATTGGAAGGAAATTCGACGATGACTCGGTGCAACATGACATGAAATTTTGGCCATTCAAGGTGGTTCCTAGCCCTGATGGGAGGCCACTTATTGTGGTTGAATACAAGCGCGAGGAGAAGCGGTTTTTGCCCGAGGAAATCGCTTCAATGATTCTCATAAAGATGAAGGAGATTGCTGAGGCTTACTGTGGTTCGAAGATAAAAAATGCTGTTATCTCTGTCCCTGCTCGTTTTAATCATTCACAGCGTCAAGCAACAATGGATGCTGGTGTCATTGCGGGCCTGAATGTGATGCGAATAATCAACGAGCCAACTGCTGCTGCTATTGCATATGGGCTTGCCAAGGAGAATAATGCTGGTGAGAAGAATGTGCTCATCTTTGATCTTGGTGGTGGTACTTTGGATGTCTCGCTTCTCACCATTGAAGGGGGTTTTTTTGAAGTGAAAGCTACGGCTGGTGATACCCACTTGGGAGGTGAGGATTTTGACCGTAGAATGGTGAACCATTTCCTTCAAGAGTTCAGAAAAAAGTATAAGCGGGAGATTACTTGTGGTAAGGCTCTTAGGAAGTTGTGGACTGCTTGTGAAAAGGCCAAGAGGATCCTCTCTTTTAATACTCGAACTACAATTGAGATTGATTCTCTGTTTGATGGTATTGACTTCAACACAAGCATTACCCGAGCAAGGTTTGAGGAGCTTAACATGGATTTGTTCAGAAAGTGTAGGGAGCCCCTAGATAAGTGTTTGATGGATGCTAAGATCGATAAGAACAGTGTCCATGACGTGGTTCTAGTTGGAGGGTCTACTAGGATTCCCAAGATTCGGGAATTGTTGCAGGAATGCTTTGATGGGAAGGAGCTCTGCAAAAGGATTAACCCTGATGAAGCTGTTGCTTATGGTGCTGCTGTTCATGCCGCAAATTTCAATAGTGAGGGTGGTAGGAAAGTGCCGAATATCTTGTGCCTAGATGTCACTCCTCTATCCTTTGGATTGAAGACTAATGGAGGGGTCATGAGTTTTCTGATACCAAGAAACACCACCATTCCCGCCAAGAAGGAGGAGGAGTTCTTAACCAAGGAAGATAACCAGCCTTACGTGCTGATTCAGGTGTATGAGGGTGAACGTACCAGAACTCGTGACAACAACTTGCTGGGCAAGTTCAAACTCTCTGGTATTCGTGCTTCTCCTAGTGGAGTTTCAAAAATCACTGTTTCATTTGATGTCGATGCTAATGGTATCTTGAACGCCTCTGCCAAGGACAAAACCACTGGACAAAAGATTGGCATCACAATCATCCACGAGGGCAGGCTCTCCAAGGAAGAGATTGAGAAGTTAGTGCAGGAGGCTAATAAGTACAGGGCTGAGGACGAGGAACATAAAATGAAAGTTGATAAAAAGAATGAACTCGAGAACTATGCTTACAACATGATGAACGCATTCAAAGACGAAAAGATTACAGCTAAGGTCCCTGCTGCAGATAAGAAGAAGATTGAAGAAGCAATTGAGCGGGCTATCCATTGGCTTGACCGAAACCAACTTGCTGCGGCAGAAGAATTTGAGTTCAAGAAGGGCGAGTTGATGAGCATCTGCAACCCTTTCATTGCCAAAATTGATCAAGGTCCTGAACGTGACAAAAAGAGGATCAAGGTCGAGAAGTTAATTGATCAGCAAGAGGAGTGTAATATCAAGGTCGAGGCAAAGAATGCACTAGAGAACTACGCTTACATTATGAGGAACACTTTAAAAGATGAAAAGATTTCAGCTAAGGTCCCTGCAGCTGACAAAAAGAGGATCAAAGATGTAATTGAGCAGGCTATCCATTGGCTGGAAGGGAACCACAATGCCGAGGCAGATGAATATAAGGTCAGGATGAAGGAACTGGAGAGCATCTGCGACCCAGTCATAGTCCTGATCGCCAGGACTTATCAGGTTGCTAATGGTGACATTGGCGAAGCCTCGCAAAAGCATAAGGAACCCAATAGTGAGACCAAAACCAAAATGCAGGAGGCTGAGAAGGATATGGATCAGGTAAAGAAGCATAAGACGAAGGAGACAGAGAAGGGGAAGAAGAAGGTTGAGAAGAAGAACAT
Organism: Pterocarya stenoptera; assembly: GCA_003123785.1. Taxonomy (NCBI): domain Eukaryota; kingdom Viridiplantae; phylum Streptophyta; class Magnoliopsida; order Fagales; family Juglandaceae; genus Pterocarya; species Pterocarya stenoptera. Next base: position 127,022 of record QEOT01009680.1, on the reverse strand, counting down.
GGCCGAAGATAAGGTGCATGAGGTTGAGTCAAAAAATGCTTTGGAAAGTTGTGCTTACTACATGAGGTACAAAATAAGAGCTGTGAAGAATGATTTGATAGAGACCGAAGATGCAATTGAGCAGACTATCCTTTGGCTTGATAGGAACCAGAATGCCGAGGCAGGGGAGTTTGAGGATAAGATGAAGGAGCTGGAGGGCATCTGTCACCCTTTCTTTGCTAAAATGAACTAAGGAGCTGGTGGTGATAAAAAAAATATAGATTTCTTAGTACTGTAATCTGGTCTTTGTTTGTGAGTAATTGAAAGCTGTAGAGGCTTGAAGGGTGAGGCTTAGTTACTTTTGATGGTTCCTCTGAAACTTGCTCCAAAAAAAAAAAAAAAACTCATTAAAATGAGTTTCACTTTCAAACACTGACTATAAAGCAAAAAGATCATAATTGTTTTTTTTTTTTAATGTGTTTTTTGTTTTTTGTTTTTTATAATCATAAGATTTTTTAAAATGGTCAAAAAAATTGATTTTATTTTTTTATTTTTCCTTTTGGGAAATAGCCGATATATACTTTCAAGTAGGGTTGTAAGCCGGTCAGTCTGGCTTGGACCGGACCGGACCGGACCGACTGAAATGAAAAATATATATTTTTAATTTTTAAATATATTTTATATATGTTATTTTATATAATAAATTTATAATTAATTATATAATCTTCATCTAACCTATCACCATTAATTATATAAAAGTTTAAATATGTAATTATAAATTAATAATATATTAATTAACTAATGTATATTATCAATTAATCTATCACCAATTTACCATTAACTAATTACTTATATCTACACTATGATCTAACTAAAGTTATTAGATAAAGTTTTTGTAAAATACTTAAGTTGTAAGTAAATGTAAAGCAATTACAAATATTATTGTAAATCATAATTAAATAATGTATGAAATAATTCACCATTAACTAATTACTAACATGTACATCTATGATCTAATTAAAGTTATTAGATAAATCTTTTTGTAAAATACCTAAGTTGCATGTAAATATAAAGCATGTATGCACGGGGACCTATAGATAATTCAATTATTTATGCTTCATATACAAAATGTAGAAAGTTTAATATAGCTCATTATGCATTAACTATCATAATACATTGACATACTCTAAGTTAGTAACAAATTAACAATTAACATTATCAATATAATTATAATTAATTATTTTTTTAATGAGTTCGTTACATAATCTATATTAATAATTCACTTAATTTCAATTTAGTTATTTAAATAATTTTTTTAATTAATTTATTTGAAAAAAATGAAGAAAAAAATGAAAAAATAATTGGGCCGTACCGACCAGACCGGACCGATAGTTATCGGTACGGTCCGGTCCCTACGGATGTCTGGTCTGGTCCAGTCTGGGAAAACGGTCCATCACTCCCCGGACCGAAACAGACCGGACCGACCGATTTAGACCCTTAATAATAACTCACCTTCTCCCTCTTCTCTTCTTGTTGTACTCTCCTAGAGTAATAGAAATTTAGGCTCGGTTTCGATATAAAAAAATTTTCAACTCATTATTATAATTTAATTATTCTAATTTTTTCAATTTCTATATAAAATATCCATTTATTTTCTTTTCTGTTTTTTTAATCGAAAATGTTAAATTTATCGCTTTCCAGTAAATTTAAAGGGGACGACTGATCTATAACCTCCACGAGCAACATTCAAAATGAAGCAACATGTAAAATAGTACACATGTACTGTTCAGGTACTGGTGAGTGGCCAACGATCCAGTCATTCCAACCAATGTTTTGAATACCGTACCGGATGTCGTACCGGTCAAGGCACTGGAACGAAATATTTCGATACCGGTACCGTTTCGGAATAGACGATATATAAATAAATTATAGATGTAAATATATCTAAATTATATTTTAAAATAATAGTCTATATATGAATAAATTATCTATAAATACATATATATATCAATTATAAATAGTATAGTCTGAATTAAGGGTCAAAAAATAAGTTTGTAGTTTAAAAAAATGAAAAAAAAAATTAAAAGGCCAAAATATCGGCCGGTATTTGAGCCAGTACGAAACAAGGACAATACCTATACCGGACCAGTGGCTGGTACGGTATGGTATTGCAAACTATGATTCCAACTCTAGATATCTGACTATGCTCTCACTTTCTTTGAACAAGGATATGGAAGTAGTGGACATGAGAATTTCCAATAAATGCATCAAAATAGTTGCCTGTAATGCTCCATTTGTAGCCATTGACCATAGCCTTTCAGGCCACTTTTAGAACAACACCAAACCACTCTTAGTTCGTTTTCCTTTTTCTTTTAACTGCTACAAGCATTTAAATAGGCATTTGTTCCGAAAATCCATCCTCCTCCTTTTGTATTTTTGTATTTAATTTAATACAATTTACTTATAAAACAAAACAAAACAAAATAGAATCTTAAAAAATTATAAAAAGAAAAATCATCTGTAGATCATTATGTGCATGTTTGGGATTGTGGTGGGAAATATAACTTATAGATTTAGGACGTATAGCTTATAATAAGTAATAAATTCTACCATTAAAAAGTTATTTACTGTTTGATAACTATATGTTTAAAACACTTTCAAATATGTTATGTTTGTTTGGAAACAAATTAAAAAAGTAGTTTCTACATTAAAAATGACAATTATTTGAATTTTTATATATTATGACTATATTTTTGAAAGTTTAAAAGTTGTAATTATATTAAATTTGTATGGATATTTTCATCCATTGACAGTCATTTTAAAATTCGAATTACGTTCCGCATTATCCGAAAAATCATGTTTGAAAGAAAAGTATCAAAATTGATGTTTTTCCTCAAACGTACTTTTTAACTTATTTGAAATTAAAAGTACTTCAATATGTAACATCCAAATAACTTAATTCTTCTATGAAAAAACTTTGAAGGATATTTAAGCATTGTTTAAGACTGATACCGCAACTCAAAAAGACCCTATCGCTTAAATAATAATTTTTACTATTAAAAAGTTATTTCTTGTTTAGTAACCATATGTTTTAAATATATTATATTTATTTGAAATATATATATATTTTTTAGAAAAACTTTCTTTATTCACTTTATAGTAAAGATTGAATATATGGAGAATAGTCATCTAAAAGAATACTCTCCTCTAAAGACCTAAAGCACTCGTGGCAAGCACATGTTCTACATTGTTTAAAGTTTAAACTAGGAACCTGTTTAACAGACCAAGACTCCATCTGAGTGAGTAATTGCTTGATATCTTTAATAATCATGCCTGTCGAGCTCCATTGTTCTTCAGTACAATTGAATATTGCATCAACAATTGTCAAAGCATCTCCTTCCATAATTATCTGTAAACCTGATTCAGTACAAAGGATTGAAGCTTTTAAAGTTGCAACAGCTTCTCCAATTAGGCATGCATCTGGAAAAATTTCTCTGTTTGACCTCAAAGTTGAAAGGATTTTGCTATCCCAATATGGCACTATTACTCCTATCCTCACTTTGCAATTTACCTTATCAATCGTTGTATCCTAGTTAATTTATAAAAATATATTTTTTAAAATAAAAATAATGATTATTTGATTGTTTAAAAAATTATAATCATATCTTTGAAAGTTTCAAAGTTATAATTATTTTAAAATTGCATAGATCTTTTGGTTTATTGACGGTCCTTTGAGATTAAAAAGTATTTTAATATGTAATATCCAAATAACCTAATTTTACTATTAAAGAGCTTTTAAAACTATTTAATTACTTATTTTAGACTACTAACAAAACTCCAAATATACCCTAATAATTTTATTGGTTCCGGCCCGGTTTAGATACAAGAAGTGTTTCATTTCTTTTTACCATTACAATTTTTTTAAATTTCTATATAAAATATAATAAATAATTCAATTTTTTCAATTCTCAAAACAATAATAATATTAAAAAATAATATTCTAATAATATTTTATTTAACTTTTAATTTTCATATTAATTCATCTTATTTCAATTCACTATCCAAATAGCGCGCACCTAAACCCAAACCCTTTAGTGATTCCTACCGAGTGTTACATCTTTAGGTATATAAAAAAAAAAAAAACGATTGACCATTAGGGTCTGGAAGACTGACGTTAGGATTGTGACTTTTATATATTTTCTTTTGGTTAATGTTCCAATCTTAATTGGTTCCGTTTAAAGTTTCATTTGCTCAAGATGTTTAAGTGGCTGAACCTTTTTGGGGTAATGTTTTACTGTTCTTAATAGGCTTCTCAATTTTCTGAGCATAATAGTTGGGTACGTAGTTGCCTAGTTTAGTATTTTGTAGGTAAAAGAGAGAATAAAAGAAAAAGTGTGTAGATATTTTTTGACAATTTGTCGGACAAGAGAGATGTATTTTTTTCTGGTGAAGTTATGGTCTCAACCACTTGTCCATGATTGGTTTGAGCTATATGATTATTGTATTTTTATTGAAACAAGTCAAGAGAAGGTCTGCTGTACCGGTTCATTTGAAGTTTTATATTTCGCAGAGAGTTTGAAAGTTGAATCTCTTTAAAAAGAGCAAGATATTCGTGTCTCAGTCGAAACAAGTCGAAATTAATTTCGTTTAAATTTTAATTTCATTGTAATTTTTATTTTATTACTACCATACGGGAGAGTATGTACTCTTAACCCTTCATCTGATTATAAACAATCATTTGGGTTTTTCTTCATTTCTTTTGATAATCGACATGATTTCAAAAGGTTGTTAATATATTGAAATAATCTTCCCAACCTCCTATTATTCACCACACTCCACACTCTACCTTTTTTTTTTTAATTTTTTTTATCAAATATTTTTTATATGAATAGTGAATAAAAAATTTGAAATATTTAAAAAAAATAAATTCAAATTTTTTTTTTAAAAAATATTAAAAAATATTAAAAAGTATAGAGTGTAGAGTGTGGGTAAATAGTAGGAAGTTGTGTAGCAAATCCCCCTAAAGCAAATAAAACTATCCACTTCTCCAATCTGGATTTACTACATGACATCTCCGGGGAGTACTCCCCAAGTGAAGACAACCAAAATCTTTTGGAGGAAACCAATGACTCCAATTCCGCTAAACATAAAAAATTATTTTTGTAAGTCGGTGAGTCATATACTTTGCATACTGTGATATTGAAAATTTTGATTTGAAGGAGAACTTGTTTAAAACTTTTCTTATAAATCAAATTATGTATCATATACCCCAACAGTTGGAGTATGATTTCCCTATACACTATAAAGAGATGCACTCATCAATATCAAATAATTCATATCTCCTATATAGAGTAGTGTTATATATACTTAATAAAAATTTACAAAAAACTTAGTTCTCTACATGTCAGTTATTGATAGATTGAAAATCATAAAATTTGAAATTCAAAATTTAAATTAAAAAAAAAAAACAAACAAAATGAGTTTTGTAAGTAAAAGTGCAAGTACATGTATTCCTCATTCTATTCTAATATTTCAAAAAAAGATCCAAATAACATAATCAATCGCTAGCTTCTCATACAGGCCCTGCATTTATCAGTTTAATAGCAACCATTTTTTTTTATAGGATATTTCCTTTCGGGAACCCTCAGTTTCGCCAGAGGACGAGGCCTCGGCTTCCTCCTCCTACCCTCATTTCTCCTCCTCCTTCTCCATTTCATTCCCTCCTTTCTTAGTTTATTTTTCTTCCTTCAAGGTCGAAAAAGTTAGATCTACAGTTTTCTGGCAACTCTCAAGAGATACGTGCAGCATAAGAAGACTCACAGGCTGCAAATCGTTTGGAGGATAGTGGCAGTTTTGTTGAAATCACTGCACGTGGTCCGCACTCACCGGGCACAACTGCGTGTGGTCCTTATACACCACATGCGCCGGATCACCATAATCACCACCACTAGATCTTTCAGATCTAACTTTTGTGGCTGAAAAGAAACAAGCTTGTTCCCTTCACGCGCCATGAAAGTCGAGTTGGTCCAAACTGTAATCCATCATTTTTTGTTTTTGTTTTCCTTATTGTATCGTAAAAATATATAAAAGAAAAAGTTCGTCTCTTGGACGGTTTTTCTGTAGAGGTTGAGTCTTCCTTTTCTATGAAGGGTGAGGTTGAGTCTTTGTTAAGGCAGAATGTTGTCTTTTGGATGTTTGTCTATAGAGAGTATCAGCAGTAGTGAAGTCCAGACCAGTCCAGTAATTAACTAGTATAGCTCCAAATGGTTGATATGAGGATATCTCCGCATGTATCTGGTCATGTATGTAAGTTTATCTTAATGAATGAATGACTGATAACATTTCCCTTAAAAAAAAAAAAATACTACCCAATTTTTTCCCTGTTGTTTAAGGAAATCTCGCCCATAATATATAATGCTAAACTCCTAAGATCTCTGTTCGATTACATCCTTAGATTCCTCAACATCCTTGTGTCTAAAACACTAACATTTGTCTCGAAATAAAAGCCAAAATGAAAGTGAAATCAATATGATTTTGAGACGTTTTCAAACACTGATTCATTATTGTACTTGACCTCAATTAATTACATCTATATTAAAACTCCACCCTGACAATATTTGTTTGTTAAATATTAATTAAGATGTCATGTTTATAAGTGTGTGAAATTTATTTTAAGGAAATTCCACCTGAAATAGTTTTGACGATAAATCTAAACGTGACACGATAATTTAATCATATTTGAAATTTAAAACTATCACCATTAAATCCCCATGACTTTCATTTGATATAAGTTAAAATTTTGTGGTCAAGATCTATCATAATCAAAGTCGTCACCATAAGAAAATGAATGAATAATTGCCCTCGTCTAATGTATGCTAGACCTGTGCATAAAACGTTAGGACCTGGCCCGTCCGTCCGTGTGGCCCGACCCGACCAAAAAAGTGGGTTGAAGTAACTTGCGGGTCGAACGCACTGAAACCAATATAATGTTATAAGAAGACCAAAAAAAGCAGGTGGGCTGAAGTTCACTCTCTTGAAATAATCGACAGAAGCCATATTTAAAATTTAAAACTATCACCATTAAATCCCCATGACTTTCATTTGATATAAGTTAAAATTTTGTGGTCGAGATCTATCATAATCAAAGTCGTCACCATAAGAAAATGAATGAATAATTGCCCTCGTCTAATGTATGCTAGACCTGTGCATAAAACGTTAGAACCTGGCCCGTCCGTCCGTGTGGCCCGACCCGACCAAAAAAGTGGGTTGAAGTAACTTGCGGGTCGAACGCACTGAAACCAATATAATGTTATAGGAAGACCAAAAAAAGCAGGTGGGCTGAAGTTCACTCTCTTGAAATAATCGACAGAAGCGCAGAAACCCTAGCCTCTATCAAGAACAATGTCGCCATTAACGGACTTTGTGGACTCTACAGCTTCCATCACCGGACTCTATGTCGCCATCAAGAACAACGTCGACGTCGAGTTCTTGCTCGAGAAATTGTACATGGGTGGTGTTAGCTCCTCCACCAAGGATCACGCTGCTGAAGCTTCTTCTTCTTCTTCTTCCTCTTCTGATGGGTTTGTGGTCGAAAATGAGACAGTGAGAGATGATTGAAATTTCGCAAAAGATTCAGTTGCTGGAAACCTTTCAAGGGGTGATATTTCGTAGAAGATTCTTTTTTTTTTTTGTTGTTTACCCGTGTTTTTTACCATTGGGGTTTTCTTTTTGGTGCTATTTGTTCTTTTTTGGGTTCTATGAAAGTTCTAAAGCTCGATGCTTTTCTTTGCCTTGTGTTTTCATGGATGTTTAGGTCAGGTATAGAAGCAGAATCTAGTGGTTTTGTTTGTATAAGGATAGTGGGATTTGTAATGTATGCCTGGATTGTGCATTTATCCATGAATTCACGAGAAAATGGGCTCTGTTTATATTGGTTGATGCTGGGTTTTGATCGGATTGTATAGCGGTAGTGGGATTTGTAAGGTTTTTTTGGATCTGTTTGTATACGATTCGGGTTCCCATTACGTGCTTACAATCTCAGGTCGGGTTGGCCTATATCGGATTGGTTTGTTCTTGAGCCAGGTCGGGTCTGGTCGAGCCCAGACATGAATCGGGTTGGTCGAATTGCAACTATTGTATGCCCAACCACTTTAGGCCATGTTTGGCAATCTTGGAATTCTCAAAACTCTTGAACAATATCTCTTAACCTAAAATTTCAACTTTTCATCTAATTATTAATTAAACAAACAAAAAAAAATATATATTTTTACAAGTTTCGAAACAAAAAATAATTTTAAAAGAAAGTAGTGCTACATATACATATAGTTTTATGCACAATATTATATGTATGAGAAATTATATTTACAGTCTTAAGGTGTGTAAAGCTCGCCACTCCTTTTAATAATCTTGGATAAATCTGGAACACAAATAAAAAAATTATTTTTTTAATATTGTACCCCATTCTTTTTTAAGAGAATACGCGAAGTTTGTATACCTTAAGACTGTGTCTGGCATTATTCTATATGTATTGAGTATCAGCCCAATTTTATCAGTATTTTCTTTTTTAATTCAAATCTTGAATGTCAAAATCTTCACCATTTCAATAATTGACACTTCAACACATATGGTCATGTAAGTAAAATTATAAGTATAGATATCAGATATCCTTTTTCATCTTAAAAAAATTATAATCAAATAATTTTTTAATTTTATATATGCACGATTACAAACTTCAATACAATAATTATTTTAGAAAGATTTTTATTCAAATTTCTTTCTCTCATTCTCCAAAATCTAATCTCAAACAAATTTTCAAATATTTTCAAACATATTTTTAGTATTTCTCAAAAACCTCACTTATTGTTGGAAAAATCCTCACCTTAAATTCAAACATCTTTACATACCCTAACAATTTTTAATCCTTTAAAATAAATTCCATCTAATCATTAGATCAATTTTCATAATTTTGAAAATAAAAACATTTTTGAAAAAAGACTATCAATCCAAACATACTTTTAAGGATTCCACTGCATGTACATTATTTCATAAGAAAATCATTTAAAAATATTTTAGCCTCTTTTATTTTTATAATCATTCTCATCTCATCTCATCTAATTATTATAATTTTTTCAAATTTTAACACAAAATAAAATAAACAATTCAACTTTTTCAAATCCCAAAACAAAAGTAATATTAAAAGAGTTTATTATAATAATATTTTATTTAATTTTCAACTTTTATCTCAATTCATCTCATCTCATTTGTGAAAACAAATGAGGCTAACCTTCTTTTGAAAAAGGAAATAATTTTTTTTTACTTGTCATTCTTGCATCACATACTAATATTTAAAAAAAAAATCATGAATGTATAGATGAAAAATAAATTTATTATTTTTATATTACATACTAACATGTGATTTTTTATTTTTATTTTTTTATTATTTAAATAAATAAAAAAATAACATGTTGGTGCGGTGAATAGAAGAGATAACGTTGTACTACCGGTCTACTACCCATTTATGTTTTTAATTTCTTTCGCCTATATATTCATGAATGTATAGAGTTTGGGTCACTGGCTGGCCGTCGACGAGGATGCGAGGAGGACAAAACTGCAGGGTGTGTTGAACAGGAGTGGAAAGGCCTATCAAAGGAGACCGATTTGAATATGAATAGTGCTAATGTGCCGCCCAGCTTTAACAGTTAGACATGCGTACTAGTATAAATTTTACATTTTATTTTTCATATTTTTACAATATCTTTAAATATTTTTAAAAAATTTAAAATATATCAATATGCTAAAAGTCATATCCTTAATTATTAAGTAAAAAATAAATAAATTATAAAAAATTAAATAGATGAACTGTGAAAATGTGAAAGTAAACTCGTGGGAGCTACTACCATTTTCTTTTGAATATTGATATAAAGGAATATCATCATTTTTTTTTATCAGAAGCGGACAATTTTTATCTGAGCTTCGGTCAAATCTTTAGCAGAGTGTGATCTGAGCAGAATGCCAGAAAGGATGAAATGAGCTTACGAAGTCCTAACTAGCAGAGAAAAGAATTAAAAATATAAATTAGTAGTAGATCTAGTGTAGTATAGCGTGGTAAGGGTATCACTGTCCTTTTCCGCATAGATATGTCTTCTGAAGGATATCACTGCCTCTGGACTATACTATGTCCACCGCTCTTAGATCTTATTGATCTTTTTTTTTTTTTTTGTTATGTTTTTATATGTATTTTTTAATATTTTTAAATATATTTTTAAAAAATAAAAAAATTACAATATTATTAAAAAATATTTTCTTAATTATGAAGTAATTTTTTTTTAAATAAAAAATTCCAACGACAAAAAATAGCAGTGAGAGTCTCATTCGTCTTCTGAAAGTTGTAACCTTAGAAGTGTTCAATATTCGGCAGTCCTTACCTTATCTTTTTCCTGGGCCATTGTACCTTCACGCTTATTTTTTAAATCTGAAAAATTATATGGATGTATTATTAGGACTGTTCATGCGGGCCAGGTTTTTTCCCGACCAGGTCCGAAACTTGAAAAACCGGATTTCAATTCTGGGTTCTGGCCGGATTTTTTCCAGACCGGAACCTGGGTTGATCTGGTCCAAATACCGGGTTGTAAATCCGAAATCCGGATTTACAACCCAGAACCTGGTTTTTTTTTATATATATATATATTTAAGTTTGAATGTTATGAATTAATCGACTTCAATTCAAATATGGAGGCGGCGTGCCGGAGTGGTTATCGGGCATGACTAGAAATCATTTGGGTTCCAGTACAAAACATGAAATAAGCTTTTTTTATCTTGCCTCTATGACATTTAGGTAATTAATGCCCTTTATTTCTTTTATTTCTTTTATTTTTTTAATTTATAAAAATGCCCTTTATTTCTAATTATTAGTTTCATATTTTCTTTATTATGACGGCCAATACAAAACATGCAATAAAATCAATAACCGAATCAGAATGTCTTGAACTGGAACATGACTTCCGCAACTTCGTCGAGATATCTTTGAGAACCGTGAGAAGAGCATATAGTCTTGAGTCTTGCCATTTGGATTGAAACTAGGTATGAAAAAATTGAAGAAAAAAAAAAAAAAAAAACAAGGTTTCAGATTGTAAGCTCGGATTCCGGATTTACAACTCCGGACCAGGATTAAAATTTGAATTCCGGTTCAAGTATATTCGGATTTCCGGATTGGAACGGAAATGAACAGTCATATGTATTATTGAACAATTTTAATTATTTATAATCTAAAACGTCAACATGATTGATTAGCCTAGCTAGCAGTGACGTGGATCGACGACACTCACCCAGGCGACCACGACCAAGACTCTAGGTCCTGTCTAGTTTGAGAGTTGAGATGAAACATTTCAACTCCAGTTCTGCTATAGAGAGTTCATTTTGGGTACACTTGTGCACTCCTGCTGACATGGCAGGATAGATTAAAAAATAAAAAAAACCTGAAAGGATTATAAGGAAGAGAATGTGTGGGTTGCACGAAGGAGAACGACACGGCTTCAGCTTTCTCCCAGTCCAGTAACTGCTTCTTGTGCACCCTTTCTCGTCTCCGCTGGCACGAAGAGAACGTCTAGGTTGTGCACCACTCACGAAGAGAAAGTCTGGGGAAAAATCGTTGGTTTCCCCACTCCTCGTTGTCCGTCATCAGATGAAGTTGTTCCCCTATTATTGGTTTTCCCCTGTTTTTCATTCTGGCTTGTAACTTGATGCTTTTATTCGAATTAGAAATGGAGTGATTTCCTTTTGAAGAATGTGAGTTTGGAGTTCCATGAAGCAGCAATCTATAAAGAATCAACCAAGTACAAAAAATGATTTAAGGGATACAGAAAATACACTTCAGCTTCTACGAGAGTTTTAATTCCTTGAATGAGGAGGAGTGAGAGAAGAAATCAAACACCAAGAACGCATACCACAGGAAAATCAAACACCAAGAAACAGAGATATTCTCAATCTAATTTCTTGGGAAAGACTGAATAAGACCCATGAAGATTGTGACTATATGTATATTAGAAGGGGAGCACCTGAAGCGTTTTATTTCCTCGGTTGCCGACCAGACTGAAAATAAGTGAGAGAAGAAATGAGAGAGATTAAGCCCCTACGTCCCTAGTTACAGCTGCGAAGAACAAGTTCAGTTCGATTTACCTTTAGTGAAGAGAGGAGAAAAGAACGTCTGGGGGTTTCACACGTCTGGAAGTCCAGAGGAAGAGCTACGAGCCTACGAAGAGAAATCGTCTTGGGGTTTCAGTTCGACTTTGCACAGCGAAGTGAAGAAGAGAACTTCGGTATGCAGTGTTTCCTTTCAGAACGTCGGTGCACTGGGTTCCATTTAACCAATTGTTTTCGCTAACGACAATTTTAGTGTCATTTTTTGCTTTTGCAATCATCAGTACTTGCATAAAGTACGGTGTTTTTATAAAAAATATTTTTTAAATATTACTTACTTATCTATAAATTCCTATTACTTATTAAGTACGATAATTTATAAATTACTATTAAATGCATACACTAATTTATAATTTTTTTTATAAAAAATATTTATAAAGTACAGAAATATAAAAATTATTATTACTTATTTATACATATATTTATAAATAAAATAAAATTATTATAAATACTATGCAATAATTGATAGGATCCACATCTATCAAATCTTAAAAAGTTAAAACAATTTTATCTCACGTCCAAATCTAAATACACTAAATTTTCAAAAATCATCTTATCTTATCTTAACTCAATAATCCCATTAATATTTATAAACAATTTCAACTCATTTCATATCATCTTACTATCCAAACAAGGTCTTTCTTTCGCACTGGAAAAAGCAAAATGATCTGCGCATAACATTTTCGTAATATACAATTACGTATTAAATGAGTGATATTTTATAAAAATAATATCCTTTCATAAAATTATTTTTATTTATAAAATTATTATAAAACATATTATAAAAATGTGTTATGTGTATCATTATTCTTGAATGTGTGTCAAGATTGACAAAAGAAGAAGAAGAAAATAAATAGTATCTTTTATTTATTTTTAATCGATTATCATGTAAATACTCGTTAAATATATAAAAGTAACACAAGTAGAAAAGTTAATTAAGGTCTCGTTTGTTTTCAGAAAACATCACATCTCATCTCATCTCATAATTACAACTTTTTAAAATCTCAATATAAAATAAAATAAACAATTCTACTTTTTCAAATTCCAAAATAAAAATAATATTAAAAAATATATTCTAGCAATACTTTATTCAACTTTTTAACTTTAATCTCAACTTATCTCATCTCATCTCCGAAAACAAACGAGAAAATTAACTTTATTGTTCCTCAATTATCTATTTCCAAAAGAATAAAAATTTTGAATTTGTGTCCTTTGTTTGAACTTTATTATACATCTAAAATAGATTTCACAATATTTAATAACTCTTTAATATTGTTCAAATATTCACAATAATAAAAGAAAAATGAAAAAAATTATTATTTTAATATCAATTTGTATGAAAGTTTTAAAATATAAGTAGCTTTATCCCTTTCTTAAATAATAATTATGAAATCTATTTTATATATCTATTTAATTTTTTAATTTCTTTATTTTTTTTATAAGGAGGACGGCACCTCTTAAACTTTATTGAAACCGTCACTTTTAGAGAAGGAAAACCGTGATTTTTTTTTTTTTTTTAAAAAGAGTCAGGACCACATGTCCAAGAGTGGACCCTATCCCATATATAAGTGGTTACATCTTAAACCCACTTATTAAAAATCAATCAAACAATAAACATCATTCAACATGAAAAATAAAACTATACAAAGCCTCAACTAAATTCGTAACTGGGGAAGACCCAATTTTTCAATTTTTAAAAACCCTCTTAATAACTTAGGAATATCTTCGTAAAAACCCCAGTGATCAGACAAGCCTTCCGCTCCAATTTTTGCAAGATAATCTGTCGAGAAGTTCCATTCCCAAAAAATATGTTGAAAATTTACATTCATCTCTCTCAACAAGACTTGAATTTTATTCCAAAAATCTTCCAAATACCAAACTGAGCATCTTTTGTGAAGCAACCATTTGATAACCAACATGGAGTCCATCTCAATATCAATATTTATGAAACCAAAGGATTTTGTAAATCGCAAACCATGCAACAATCTTAATAATTCAGCTTTATTATTCGTATCTTCGCCAAAATGATTGGAAATAGCAGCTAGGAATTTACCATGGTAATCTTGGAAGACTCCACCAGCACCCATGATACCTGGGTTGCCGATACAACTGCTATCAATATTTAACTTAACTCTCCCTGTAGCTGGCGAACACCATCTAATAAGCACTGGCCTCTTCAAAATTCTATGTTGAAACGGCACAATGAGTGAGCCCAGGATGTCTTCATCATGACTCGACATTAACACAGCTTTATCTTTGAGTTTCGTTGCAGACTAGCGAATGGAGACTTTAAGTCTCGCCCAAACCGACTGCACTGGTTTGTGTACCTCTTCCATTCTAGCTTTACATCTTCTATTCCACACCATAGAACAATACATAGAATTATGCCGAGTAAAGAGCCAACCTTGCAGGAGTTTTTTGCTTTTTGAAACCAACAATTCACTCTATCACGCCATCCCCTTCCTCTCATGGACTGCAAACCCACACAATCAAAAACTTTTTCTCAAATCATTTCAGCAAACTCTCCATACCAAGACATGATTTAGATCCTTATAGGCTCCTAAATCACAACAATTACATCTCGACACAATAGGGATCCCCAACTTACGAACATTATTATCCACACACAAAACATTTTAAAAAGCTTTCCAAACCATAATAGAATTTTTTTTTTTTGGTAAAGAGGGATGCCACACCCATTTAGACCAGGAGCTCGAAATCTCATACAAGTCCAAACACTTTTTGTAGTAAACATCCTATCTACATTTTCAGTCCAAACTAAAATATCCTCACATTCCTTATGGTGAGCCAACATTTGCATAATAGATAAAGCATTTTTAGCGCCAACCAGCCGAGTAATCACGTCAAAATCCCAATCATTTTGAAAAAAACCTCAATAAAACCTTGATCTAAATGGAGGTTGAAAAATGCCAACTACTGATAAGCGTGACTAAGGGTGTAAATTTAAACCGAAAAACTGGTCCGAACCGGACCGGACCGATTTTACCGGTTTTGAATCTGTCCGGTCCAGAACCGGTTTTTATAATTTATAAACCGGTTGGAACTGATCCGGTTCCAGTTTTAAGATTTTTTGGATCGGACCGGATCGGACCGAACCGGTTGATAAAAAAATATAAAAAATAATATTTTATATATAAGTTTTATACAAAATTAAAATGATACAAAATATTTTATATATATTAATATATAAGTTTTATATATAATGTTTAATTATATGTGAAATTTTTATATATAATTATATATCATATATGAAGTAATTTCATATTATAATTTATAAAATATAACATAAAATGTTAATTTTAAATACTAACATTTGTAATTTGTTTGATCATATACTATTAATATAATTATATATAAGATAATGTTATTATAAAATAAAAGTTTAATCTTAAAAATAAAAATGTAATTGATCATGTATTAAATAGTTATACTAATATATAGTTTATTGCTAATACTAATATATACTAATATATAGCTATACTAATATATAAATTTATAACTTGTACTAATATTCTAATATAGACTATAGTTATAGTTATATTAATAGTCTAATATAGATTAATAAAAATATAACAGATTTTTTTAAAATAATTTTTTTTAAAACATATTTTTAATGACAAAATGTCAAATTTATATTTTAAAAAAACCGGAAAACCGGACAGGACCGGATCGGAAACCGGTAAAACCAGAAGTACCGGTTTAGGAGGGTAACTGGTGCGTAATCGATTTTGAAAAATATAAAACCGGTCATACCGGTTCGGTCTAAGATTTTGTCCAAAACCGGACCGGACCGGACCGGTTACACCCCTAAGCGTGACCATTTTCTTCAAATATTGATGCAAGTTAAAAAACTGAATTTTTAATTTTAAAATAAAGATAATATTAAAAAGTAATATTCTAATAATATTTTATTTAATTTTTAACTTTCATCTTATCTTATTTATATAACTAAACGAGATTAAAACTTTTCCTTCATCTTTATCATGAATGATATATAGCTACGGAATTAATTCCTCGATCTATAGAAAAAAAAAAAAAATAGATTACTTTCAGTTTTATAGCATTATTGATGCCTTATTTATATATTTAATTTTGGCTTTTTCTTTGTGCTGGTCATACTTTATGCTTTTTCTGAATCCTATGACAATATATTGCGGGGGTAAAGAAAGAAAAGAAAAAAAGGTGATCATAGACAATGTACGAGAACGACGACGAAGACTTGCAGGCAAAGGCTCGAGACTTGCAGGCTAAGTTCTTGTTTAGATATAAAGATAGTTTTATCTTATTTAATCTTATCTTATAATTATAATTTTTTAAAATTTTTAGATAAAATATAATAAATAATTTAATTTTTTCAAATATTCAAATAATAATAATATTAAAAAATAATATTCTAATAATATTTTAGTTAACTTATCTAAATCATTTCATCTCATCTCACTATCCAAACAAGCCTAAGTTTGCTTGTTAAATACGGTACATAGTTGTCTTATTTGTTTTCACAGATGAGATAAAATAAATTGAGATTAAAGTTAAAGATTGAATAAAATATTATTAAAATATATTTTTTAAATATTATTTTTATTTTGAGATTCGAAAAAGTTGAATTATTTATAATATATATTTTGTGTGAAAATTTAATAAAATTGTAATGATTAGATGAAATAAAATGCTATAAGTTGAGAGTAATTGTGAAAAGAAAATACTAGTTAAACCTAGGGGTGTAAATTTAAACCGGAAAACCGGTAAACCGGACCAAACCGGACCGGCCCGGACAGGTTTTACCGGTTTTTAACCCAATCGGTCCGGAACCGGTTCTCAAATTTCATAAACCGGCCGGAACCGGACCGGTTCCGGTTTTGATATTTTCCGGACCGGACCGAACCAGACCGGACCGGTTGATAAAATATATATAAAAAATAATATTTTATATATAAGTTTTATACAAAATATTATATATATTAATATATAAGTTTTATATAATTTATAATTTTATGTGAAATTTATATATATAATATAATTATATATCATATATGAAATAATTTCATACTATAATTTATAAATTATAACATAAAATGTTAATCTTAAATATAAACATTTGTAATTTCTTTGATCATATGCTATTAATATAATCACATATAAGATAATGTTAGTATAAAATAAAAGTTTAATCTTAAAAATGAAAATGTAACTGATCATGTATTATATAGCTATACTAGTAGTCTAATATTAATATTATTAGTCTAATATTATACTAATATCAAATTTATATTTTAAAAAAACCGAAAAACCGGACCGGACCGGACCGGAAACCGGTAAAACCGGAAATACCGGTTTAGGAGGATAACCGGTGCGTAATCGGTTTTGAAAAATACAAAACCGGTCATACCGGTTCGGTCCAAGATTTTGTCCAAAACCGGACCGGACCGGACCGGTTACATCCCTAGTTAAACCTATAAAAATGACCGATAAAAGTGACTGATTAATTTTTTTATTTTTTTTCTTAGCAACTAAGAAAGTGAATATTAATGAATTGATATTTTTTTTTTTTTTTTAAAAATATATAAAAAAATATTTAAAAGAAGAAAGAAGAAAATAAAAAAGCACCTATCGATCGGTTGAATTTTCGGTTGATTATCCGTCCATATAAAATCGCCACTGCTTGCTTTAAACGCTCTCTTCGACTCATCAAAACGTAGTGCAGATCTTTCTTCCTTGTTTTATGTAACTTTTTCCGGTTAAGTTTGGTTAACTATGGCTGGTAAAGGCAATGGTCCGGCAATTGGGATTGACTTGGGAACGTGCTATTCGTGTGCGGCAGTCTGGAAACAAAACCGGGTGGAGATCATACCCAATGAGCTTTGGAACCGAAAGACTCCATCTTATGTGGCTTTCAAGGAGACCCACCGTTTCATCGGTAATGAGGCCATGGACAAGGCTGCCATGAATCATAGCAACACTGTTTTTGGTATGTTTCTTGTTCTTTGGTACTGTTAATTATTTCTCGGACGCATATATAGATGCGTTCTGTTGAAGTTGGATTCTGTTAGAGAAAAATGTCCGAGTCTAATCTTTGTTTGGCTTTAAGAGAAATCTCTATCTTTGCATAAAAAAGTTGACCTGGTTTTTTTTTTTTTCGCTTTCTGATGGTTTCGATTTCTGAAGCTAAGGATGTTTAATGTAATGATTTGTTTGTATGTTGATGTTCTTGCCTGTGGTATGAAGACGCTAAACGTTTGATTGGAAGGAAATTTGACGATGCCTCGGTGCAACATGACATGAAATTGTGGCCATTCAAGGTGGTTCCTAGCCATGATGGGAGGCCACTTATTGTGGTTGAATACAAGTACGAGGAAAAGCGGTTTTTGCCCGAGGAAATCTCTTCAATGATTCTCATAAAGATGAAGGAGATTGCTGAGGCTTACTGTGGTTCGAAGATAAAAAATGCTGTTATCTCTGTCCCTGCTCGTTTCAATCATTCACAGCGTCAAGCAACAATGGATGCTGGTGTCATTGCAGGCCTGAATGTGATTCAAATAATCAACGAGCCAACTGCTGCTGCTATTGCATACGGGCTTGACAAGGAGAAAAATGCTGGTGAGAAGAATGTGCTCATCTTTGATCTTGGTGGTGGTACTTTGGATGTCTCGCTTCTCACCATAGTTGAAGGGTATCTTTTTGAAGTGAAAGCTACGGCTGGTGATACCCACTTCGGAGGTGAGGATTTTGACCGTAGAATGGTGAACTATTTCCTTCAACAGTTCAAAAAAAAGTATAAGCGGGAGATTACTTGTGGTAAGGCTCTTAGGAAGTTGTGGACTGCTTGTGAAAAGGCCAAGAGGATCCTCTCATTTAATACTCGAACTACAATTGAGATTGATTCTCTGTTTGATGGTATTGACTTCAACACAAGCATTACCCGAGCAAGGTTTGAGGAGCTTAACATGGATTTGTTCAGAAAGTGTAGGGAGCCCATAGAGAAGTGTTTGATGGATGCTAAGATCGATAAGAACAGTGTCGATGACGTGGTTCTAGTTGGAGGGTCTACTAGGATTCCCAAGATTCGGGAATTGTTGCAGGAATGCTTTGATGGGAAGGTGCTCTGCAAAAGGATTAACCCTGATGAAGCTGTTGCTTATGGTGCTGCTGTTCAGGCCGCAATTCTCAATGGTGAGGGTGGTAGGAAAGTGCCGAATATCTTGTGCCTAGATGTCACTCCTCTATCCCTTGGATTGGAGACTACTGGAGGGGTCATGAGTTTTCTGATACCTAGAAACACCACCATTCCCTTCAAGATGGAGGAGGAGTTCTCAACCAAGGAAGATAACCAGCCTTACGTGCTGATTCAGGTGTATGAGGGTGAAAGTACCAGAACTCATGACAACAACTTGCTGGGCAAGTTCAAACTCTCTGGTATTCCTGCTTCTCCTAGTGGAGTTTCAAAAATCACAGTTTCATTTGATGTCGATGCTAATGGTATCTTGAACGCCTCTGCCAAGGACAAAACCACTGGACAGAAGACTGGCATCACAATCACCCACGAGGGCAGGCTCTCCAAGGAAGAGATTGAGAAGTTAGTGCAGGAGGCTAAGAAGTACAGGTCTGATGACGAGGAACATAAAATGAAAGTTGACACAAAGAATGAACTCGAGAGCTATGTTTACAACATGATGAACGCATTCAAAGACGAAAAGATTGAAACCAAGGTCCCTGCTGCCGAAAAGAAGAAGAATGAAGAAGCAATTGAGCAGGCTATCCATTGGCTTGTCCGAAACCAACTTGCTGCGGCAGAAGAATTTGAGTTCGAGAAGGGCGAGTTGATGAGCATCTGCGACCCTTTCATTGCCAAAATTGATCAAGGTGTTGAAGGTGACACGAGTGGAACCACGCAAGCTGGGGAGTCTGAGAAGTTAATTGATCAGCAAAAGGAGTGTAATATTAAGGTCGAGGCAAAGAATGCACTGGAGAACTACGCTTACAATATGAGGAACACTTTAAAAGATGAAAAGATTTCAGCTAAGGTCCCTGCAGCTGACAAAAAAAGCATCACATATGTAATTGAGCAGGCTATCCATTGGCTCGAAGGGAACCACAATGCCGAGGCAGATGAATATAAGGTCAGGATGAAGGAACTGGAGAGCATCTGCGACCCAGTCATCGCCAGGACTTATCAGGTTGCTAATGGTGACATTGGTGAAGCCTCTCAAAAGCATAAGGAACCCAATAATGAGACCAAAACCAAAATGCAGGAGGCTGAGAAGGATATGGATCAGGAAAAGGAGCGTAAGACGAAGGAGACAGAGAAGGGGAAGAAGAAGGTTGAGAAGAAGAACATGGCCGAAGATAAGGTGCATAAGGTTGAGGCAAAAAAGGCTTTGGAAAGTTGTGCTTACTACTTGAGGTACAAAATCAGAGCAGTGAAGAATGATTTGACAAAGACCGAAGATGCAATTGAGCAGACTATCCTTTGGCTTGATAAGAACCAGAATGCCGAGGCAGGGGAGTTTGAGAATAAGATGATGGAGCTGGAGGGCATCTGTCACCCGTTCATTGCCAAAATGAACTAAGGAGCCGGTGGCTATAAAAAAAAATATAGATTTCTTTGTACTGTAAACTCGTCTTTGTTTGTGAGTAATTGAAAGTTGTAGAGGCTTGAAGGCTGAGGCTTTAGTTTTTTTATTTTTTAGTTCAGAAAGCAGAAATTTAATACAATAAAATATTGTTGGGTGGGTCCTTCCCACTATGGAATGATAGCAAAGATGGTGGAATTTGGATTAGAGGAATATTGCCAAAGGCTTGCATTGCCACTACACATTGCGCTAAATTGTGCGCACATTGATTGTTTGATCGATGAGTTTTTCCCACCTTCCATTCCTTGATTGAGTCAAGATAGTATCGGATGTCATTAATGATTGGACTCATGATCCATTCTTGGGTTGGAGATGAATTAGAGATTGCTTGGATGGTAACTTGCGAATCACCTTCCAGAATTATCTTTTCCAGTTTGAGTTTTGCCGCTTCTTTAATAGCCATTAAAACTGCAGATGCTTCACCTATATTTGAGTTAACTTTTCTGATGAGGTCCGTTTTTGCAAATAATAGCTCCTCATTAGCTCCCTAGCAAAGAGTTGTAAGAATAGATC
>QEOT01009680.1:72400-104653 GCA_003123785.1 Pterocarya stenoptera | reverse complement strand
GACCTCCTCTGGACAATTTTAACATTTAAGGTAGCCAAGACTTTCCTTTGGGATAATGAGTCTAGAAAGCACTTTAGTTCCTAGAATGAAAAGGAAGGGAGATAGAGGATCTCCCTGTCTTAAACCTCTCGAAGGTTTAAAGAAACCAAAAGGGGAGCCATTAATGATGATTGAATAGGATACAGTTGAAATACATTCTTTGATCCATTGTATCCATAGAGAGTTAAAAACCAAGTTTAAGAAGAACATCTAAGATGACAGACCATTCGATTGAGTCAAAAGCTTTGGCCATATCAATTTTAGTGGCCATAGTGGAAGTTCTGGTCCTTCGTTTCTTCATAAGATGAAAAATCTCTTGGGCTAGAATGGTATTTTCCTGAATGAGTCTATTAGGAAGGAATGCAAATTGATAAGGGGAAATAATATGAGGCAAGATAGTTTTAAACCTATTAGCGAGAATTTTTGCTATTATTTTGTCGCAAATGTTTGAAAGACTAATAGGTCTAAAATGGTTGACATCATTCGGATTTTCCACCTTGGGTATCAAAACCAGATTGGTATGGTGAAGGCTCTTTGAGAAGTTTACCATGATTAAAGAAGCTCTTTACTGCAGCTAAAAGATCAATCTTGATGATCTTCCATAGTTTTTTTTATAGAAAAGAGCAATAAAATTGTTAGGGCCAAGAGCTTTTGAGAAGGAAGATTTTTGACGACCTGGTGAATTTCCTCATCAGACGGTATTCTACAGAGGAATTTATTTTCATTGTCCGTTACTTTCCTTGGAAAAAGATGATCAAGATCTCCCACGGGGGCAGGGTTGGAAGTAGTGAAAATACTCTTGAAATGGTCAAGAATTTTTGCAAAAATGATGGAGGTATCCGAAGACCATTGATTTCTGCCAATTTTGAGACAATCAATATTATTACTTCTACGTCTAATCATGGTAGAAGCATGGAAAAATTTAGTGTTCAAATCTGATGTAGTTAACCAAGAGATTCTGGATTTTTGGCACCATAAAGATTCTTCCCTATAAGGAGTTCATCTAGATTTGATTGCAGGTCAGTTTCCAGAGAGTTAGAATTAGGAACAGTTTGTTGACCCTGGATTGAAGAGAGAATTTCAGATAGATTTTTTATTTAAGTCTGAATATGACCAAAGTTATTGATGTTCCAGTCATGAAGGCATTTGTTTGTGTGCTTGAGTTTTTTTGAGAGGATGAAAGATGGAGTTCCTCTGATAGGGGTGGAATTCCAGGCTTTTTTGATAGTTCCAAAAATATAAGGATCTCTCAACCAAAATTCTTCAAATTTAAAAGCTTAGGGAGATCGAATTCTATCAGTGGTGTCTAGCATAATTGGGGCATGATCAGAGGATACATGGGTAACAGTTTTAATATAAGCTTGAGGGAATAAGTCTAACCATGGCAGATTTGCAACCCCTATGTCCAATCTTTCTTTAATGAGATTATGGCCCTCCCTGTTATTTGACCAAGTATATTTGGGGTCATTAAACCCAATATCAATAAAACCAAATCTGTTCATGAATAAAGGAAGACCTTTCAACTTTGAAGATTGAGAGAAAAGCTTACCCCCTAACTTTTCTGATTGGAAAATGATGGAATTAAAGTCACCAATGACCAAGGAAGGACTCAAAAAAGAATCAGTTGTTAAACTAAGGAGATCCCAAAAATGCTGTTTTCTATGGAGAGGAGCAGGGCAATACACAAGATTTAAAAACCAAGGCATATGAACGGGATCCGAGTAGACCAACATAGACATTATATCAGTGTTGTGAATTTCGTACTGTACCGGCCGGTATTTTCTGTACCGGCCACCGGACCGGTACAAGTACACCATATGTTCCGTATCGGCCGAAATACAGGCCGTACCGGCCGGTACTGGTCGTACCGGCCGATATTTCGGCCTGTACCGGCCTGTATACCGGTCCGTACCGGCCGATATTTCAGTTTTTTTTTTTTTTTTAATATTTTCAAACTACAAGTTCATTTTTTGACCCCTAATTCAGATTAGACTATTTATAATTTATATATCTATGTATTTATATATAATTTATTTATATATAGACTATTATTTTGAAATATAATTTATATATATAATTTATTCATATATCGAAATGTTATCCCGAAACGGTACACGAAATGGTACCGGTACTGAAATATTTCATTCCAGTGGCTCGACCGGTACGGCATCCGGTACGGTATTCAAAACATTGCATTATATTACTAGAGATATTCACAGGTTCTGTATCGAAGCCAGGACGATACATCAACAAAAGACCTCCCTATTTACCAGTAGGTGGAAAGTGAACAAAACAAGAGAATCCCAGCATATTTACAATACGAGCATTGTCACTAGGAGATAAAAGTGTTTCAGACAGAAAAACAACCTCAGGGTTAAAGACCCTGATATTTGCCTTAAGAGATCTAATTGCACGAGGTCGGGCAATACCTCGGCAATTCCATGTGAGACGTCTCATGGAATTTTTTTGGGTAGTGAAGACCCTGCCTAACCAGTCATTGGATTTATGGGAAAAAGATTCATGGTTTGAGTCTGAATTTTGTTACCTGATGCTTTCGATCTTGTCGCTAGTACGGAGCATAACGGGTGTTATTTCGGACATTCATCTTGCTCCTTCTCGGCTGCTTTTCACTTTGAATTTTCCTGGTTGTTGTGGATTGTTCATTCTGATTCCCTTCTTTTCCACCTTCGAAGAAACTGTTATCAATCTTCTTGTTGCCAATGATCGGTGCAGCTTCAAGTCTACTGCCATCAAATTGCTTATTATTGCTTCTAAGTTCTTCTATTGTGATGGTTGAAAAGAGTAGGACTTTTTTGTGCGGGGGGTGAGGGTCAGGGTTCTTCTCATTGATGAGTTTCCTTTTGTGTGTTGACTTAAGTGATTTAGCCGGTGAGGATGAAGGAACGGTGAAGGCTGAGGCCATGAAGTCCTGTTCTATGGTTTGCAAAGGAAGGTCAGATTGGGCGAGTTGAAGTCAGTTAGGGAATAATTGGTTATGCGAAGATGATGGGGATGGGTAGAGCTGGAATGTATTGAACGCGATACAAGCTCTGCCTGATGGGCTCACAAGGAGGGACAGGTTGTGATTGGGCTTTGAGAGATCGGTTAGTGTTGGGCTATTGCTATTCTGGAGCTGAGCTATGATTTGATTTAGTAAGGATGGGTTGGGTGCAGGCTTGACTGAGGTTGGGCTCATTAATTCAATGGGTTGAGCGTTTGGGGATAAGTTGACTTCTGAAGGACCTGGGTGCACATTTGATTTTGATAAGTCTGAGCAGGGAACATGAGGTAATGGCATACTTACGTCAACTGGCATGGTTGTGGGGGATTTGGGAACAAGATTAATAGCACCATTGAATGCCGTCGACAGACTTGTTTGCTGATTGCTTAAGAGATTGCCACGTGGTAGTATCAAGTCTACTCTTGGACCCATGCGATCTGGTAGGGGGGCTAGAACTTCAGATAGATGAACAGTGTCATCTTCTTTGGTAGTCGAGCTCTTAACAGAAGTACCAGAGAAAAGTTTTTTGATGCAAAATTCCTTTTGGTTACCACTTTCAGTGCTGATAATGACTGCTTTACCTTTCCCCAAGTGCTCTACCATATTATTTTTCTTTGTGACTATCATTGCAGGTTCAACATTTGCCTCCCTTATTTTCACTGAAGGCAAGGGATTTAGGTTAGGAAGCAGTTTTTCAAGGTAGAGAGATGACTGGAGTTGGTCTTTTAGGGATTCTTCAATCCTTGGCATTCCGGAATTCGAACGACGAGAATCTTGATTATCGACCCGCATCCAGTGTCCAAACCAAGGATCATCAGATGAACTAGTATAAATTGGGCAAGCTTGTTGAAGGTGTCCCAGATGACCACATCCATAACAAAACTCAGATAGTCTTTCATATCTGAAGCTAATTTTTGCAAGCTTCTTGTTGATTCTAGGTAGGTTAAAGCCTTCAAAGAGTGGTTTGTCCGTATTAATTTCAATCCGAATGCGTAAGAATGGCTTAACACTGTTCTCAGGAAGAGAGGTGTAATCGATTTCTAATAGCTTAAGCAAAACCTTACCAATCTTTGCTGCATTATCAACAGTCATCATCTCCAAAGGGAGTCTACAGATATGAATCCAAAATGCAAAAAAAGAGAGGTCAATTTCTTGAATACTAAGACCTGGGGACCATTCCTTGAGGACCATATGATATCCCTTGAAATTCCATGGTCTTTGATGGAATATTCTATTTTTTTATACACTTGAGGGAAAGTAAAAAAGAAAGTTTTTGTTCCCAAGTCTTCAATGTTTAAGCCCGGAATAAAGCTCCATATTGCACGGATGGTGGTATGGAAAATGTGTTTATTGAGGGCTTTGGAAGAAACTAACTTACCTATGAGGGCTTGGTTGGATATCTTTGCTGCATGTTCAGACGCTGGAACCAGTATGATATCCTCCCAAGTCATGGCTTTAGTTTGCTCGGTAAGAAATCGATTCCTTGAGTGTCTGTTGACATGATGATGAAGTGGTGGTTGGTGAATTGCTAGCGATTGGTGGGAATGGAACGTAGGAAGATTTAGGGATGGGTTAGGTAGGAAACATAAAGACATAGACTACTGTAAGAGGAGAGGAAACTCATCTTTACTGAGAGCGGCTAAAGGGATCATCTCTATCATTCCATTAGGTGCTTTATTCCACACACTTATTGCAGCTTCTTTTTTTTTTTTTTTTTTCCTTTCCCTTGACAGGGATGATCAAAAAATTATTATTGAGGAATCTTTTCCACTGTAGGAATTTATTGGGAAAGAAGTGGGGGGGCCAAAAGAAGTGGGAATATTTCACATCACCATGAGTGAGGCTTTAGTTACTTTTGATAGAAATCAGATTTCAACTAGAAATATATAACCAATAGTTCCTCTGAAACTTTCTCCACAAAAAAAAAAAAAAAAAAACCTCATGAAAATTAGTTTCACTTTCAAACACTGACTATAAAGCAAAAGGACCACAATTGTTTTTTTTAATGTGTTTTTTGTTTTTTTAGAATCATAAGATTTTTTAAAATGGTCAAAAAATTGACTTTGTTTTTTTAATTTTTCCTTTTGGGAAATAGCCGACATATACTTTCAAGTAGGGTTGTAAGCCGGTCAGTCTGGATTGGACCAGACCGGACCGACCCAATAGAAAAATATATTTTTAATTTTTAAATATATTTTATATAATAATTTTATAATTAATTATATAATCTTCATCTAACATATCACCATTAATAATATAAAATTTAAAATATCTAATTACAAATTAATAATATATTAATTAACTAATGTATATTATCAATTAACCTGTCACCAATTTATCATTAATTAATTATTAATATCTACATCTATGATCTAATTAAAGTTATTAGATAAAGTTTTTGTGAAATACCGAAGTTGCAAGTAAATATAAAGTATGTATGGACGGGACCTATGGATAATACAATTATTTATGTTTCATACACAAAGTGTAAAAAGTTTAATATAGCTCATTATGCATTAACTATCATAATACATTGACATACTCTAAGTTAGTAACAAATTAGCAATTAACATCATTAATATAATTATAATTAATTATTTCTTTAATGAGTTAGTTACATAATTCACATTAATAATTCACTTAATTTTAATTTAGTAATTTAAATAAATTTTTTTATTAATTTATTTAAAAAAAAGTAGAAAAAAATAAAAAATAATTGGGCCGGACCGACCGGATCAGACCGATAGTTACCGGTACGGTCCGATCCCTATGGATGATCGGTCTAGTCCAGTCTGGGGAAAACGATCCATCACCCCTCGGATCGGAATGGACCGGACCGACCGATTTACAGCCCTAGTAATAACTCACCTTCTCCCTCTCCGCTTCTTGTTGTACTCTCCTATTGTAATAGAAATTTAGGCTCGGTTTCGATATAAAAAGTTTCTCATCTCATTATTAAAATTTAGTTATTAAAATTTTTTCAATTTCTATATAAAATATAAAATATAAAATATAATTTAACTTTATCAAATTTTAAAATAATAATAATTTTGAAAAGTAATATTCTAATAATCTTTTTTTCATTTTTTAACTTTCATCTCAACTCACTATCCAAATGGCAACTTACTTGTCTATCCATTTATTTTCTTTTCTGTTTCTTTAATCGAAAATGTTAAATTTATTGCTTTCCAACCACTCAAATAATGCATGCATCTCAGAGCATTGACATTAGTTTCATCAAAAGCTTAGCTAAATGCAAAATATAATGAAGTCCATCAAAACACAACTGCATTAGATTAGCCAAAAGGATAAGTGGGAAGTTTTGAACTATAATAAAACTTGAGTTTTTTTCAAATTGGAAGTGTTACTGCTCATCAACTAAGTGTGTGTGTGTGTGTTTTTTTTTAAATTTTATTTATTTCCGTTCATCATAACAACCACCACGCTTCGTAGCTAAAGTCTATGATGGTCCCGGTGCTCACATGGACTGGCTGTGCACTAGGTCTTTCCTAGCCTCGAACGAAAACTGCCATGTCGGCATCACCCCTGTACTGTACGATTGCAACCGTTGCAACATGGCTTTAGACGTGGGGTGGCTCTGATACCATTTATTATTAACCCATTAGGTAGAACTCACCCTTAAGAACTGGCTTGCAAGGGAAGGGTGCCTAGGGGCATATAAACCACCAATCAATTCCATACTTAGTTGATATGGGATCGTAACATCCTCTTCCTTTCTTCCCTTTCGTTTCCTCTCCGTTTTTTCCCCAAGCTATCCAGTTGCTTTGCTTTTTCCTGAAAATCATCTTAAAGCCAACTGTTTCTTTTTGGGTTCTTAAGATCTCGATTGGATTCAAGCTTTTGTCTTAGTTCTATCCAAATGAGTTCATCTGGCCTATTGTTTAACAGGCAAAGAAGTGTCCATGAGATTCTTGGAGGAGGTCTTGGTATGTGAGTTTCTCGTCTTGATCATGGCCAGTGGCGGAACCAGCAATTTCTTTGAGGGGGGCCTACTTTTTTATCACGTGACACATTTATGTAAAATAAATATAAATTAAAAAATCATAAAAACATTACTACGTATAAAATAGGATCTCGATAATTTGCTACATAAACATAGACATAAGATTCTAAAAGTACAACTTAATATATGTTTCAAATGTCTGACGATAATGTTTCATAAAATAATATACATCCATTATTATTTGTGTAATGAAATATTTAGAATTTAATTTTTTATAAAAACTATTAAGTGATCTTTTTGAAGGTCATCTTTTATTGTAGTATGTAAGCTAGTTTATTAAGTTTTATGTAAAATTTAGATGTTTTTGTGTCACATTAAACATATAATGTTATATATAATTGAGATCTTCAATAAATTTTTTTTTCTTGCTTAATGAAGTCTAGAGGATAAAACTTATCAACTATTTTTTCATATAGATTATCAGACTTAAAAATGATTTTTCTTGTATTAATTTCAATTTGGACTCCATACTTTTAAGAAGCCTATTATTGTATAACAAAAAAATTTGGAATCTATATTAATAAGTTTATTATTTCTCTTATTAATTTTAATGTAATTTTGGTAAGACCATATCCTTGAAAATAGATATTATATAGAAATTATACAAAATTTAAGAACTATAAGAAAAACAAAATTGAAGAGAGACATTTCTAAGTATATTGAAATTCTAGAAAATTTTAAAAAGTATATGAGAATTATAAATTTTTAGGGGGGGCCATTTTCTATATTTATAAAATTATATTGAATAAAATCTCAAAATCTTAGGACTATTTTAGAATTTTCCATAAATTTTGGGGGGCCATGGCCCCCCAGGCTAAACGTGGTTCCGCCACTGATCATGGCTAATGTTTTTTAATAATATATAGTATTAAATTTTATTATTCGATCCAATTCAACAGTCTAAATTCCCAGCTCTTCTCCCACTCTCTCTGAATATTATGCTTAAAATTCGTCCTTAATTTAGATCGTTATCAAGAATTCCCTTTGGATGTTTAACATTAACTTCAGCGTACTTAAGATTATGAATGTGGGTGGATTTTGCATTGATCTCCGGTTTTATGTTAAAAAGCTGCAGATGTGATACTTTGGAAGCGGAAGAACGTGACCATGAGCATATTATTAGTTTCTCTGGCTGCTTGGGTGGTGTTTGAGAAATTTGGTTATACTCTGTTGTCGCCCTTCTCAAGTGTTTTCCTGCTTCTCATTATCATCATTTTTCTTTGGGCCAAAGCCGCGTCGATTCTCAACAGGTACAATAAAGTAGCAAGGGGGTACATGTAATGAAAAGGGTATCTAGGCATTAAAAACTTCCGAGGTCTGTGCAGAAGAATGAGGTATAAAATAATGTCACGGGCTATAACAGTCGTGGTTCTTTTGTTGATTATCTGCAAAGTTCTCACTTATATGACTAATGAGACTTGTTTCTCAATTGAATTTTCATACTTGCTTTGGTTGCCATTGTTTAATAAAACGTGCTATAAATGTTCAGACTAGTTGGTCTAAATGAGAGAATACCTTTAGAACTTGTTAGTCAATTAGAACATGTTCCATGTAGCCCAAGCCAATTTTCTTGTCTAAATATGAAAGAGAACCAATTCCTCGACTGCGCAAAAGAAGTCAATTGTGGCAATGGTTCTAGCTGGATCCTTGAATATCTAATGTCTTTTTGTTTATTTGTTGATGTCTAATAGAAAAAAGTGATTCACAATATTTTCCATTTGATTTTTCTTATTCAAATTGGTCTTTCATGGTTGTGTTGAAATAGGATGTTACAAGAGCATAACTATGAGGAATTAAAAGAGGAAGAGGATGATGACCCATTTTTTTTTATGAGTGGAGGGAGTTCTTTGTTTCATTTGTTATCTATGTTGGAAGCAACTGCTGCTATTGAATGAATGAAAATACTGTAAATTTGTATTGATTTACTGATTTATGTACTATTCCAACATCAGAAACTAATATTTATATGTTTGAGCGTCTTATGTGATTGATACACTCGAAAGTAGAATCTAGTTTGGTGTGATGAGATAATTAGCTACTGCAATCCACTCATTTTTTAAGTAGGCAATTTGGAGGAGCTTTTACTTTAATTTTTATACAATATCACAACATTTTCTCCTAATTTTCGTGTCTGACATTTTGCAAATATTTACCTGTTCTATTCCTGCAATGACTATGGTTACTTTAATTAATATATGACTATTGTAATTGCAAAATATGGAAAAAAATATAAAAAAATTATTATTGAAAAAATAATATTATATTATTATTTTGATGAATCTAATGACTAATCCAATGTGGGGTTATGCCGTTATGGATAGAGAGGTTTTGGATTTATGGAAAACATGTACTTTCATCAAATTTTGAAGATGGATTTTTTAGTACTTTTTTATATATAGATATTTTTAATAATTTAAAATATTTTTAAAAAATAAAATAAAAATCACAATATTATTAAAAAAAACTTCATTTATTTTACTTCGTGATTAAGGAAATATTTTTTAATAATTTTTTTTTTTACTTTCTGATTAAGGAAGTATTTGTTAATAATGTTTTAAATTTATTTAATTTTTTAAAAATATTTAAAAGTGTAAAAAACATCCATATAAAAAAAAATTTAAAAAAAAAAAAAAAAAAAAAAAAAAAAGTACATATAGTAATAGATCGGTAGTATAGCGTGGTAAGGGTATGAGTCATGACTGCCCTTTTTCCGTATAATAGATATGTCTTCTGAAAGAACCTCGGAAGTGTTAAATATTCTGCCGTCCCTACCTTATCTTTTTCCTGGGCCGTTGTACAAGCACGCTTATTATTGAACACTTTTTTGCTAACGACAATTTTAGTCATTTTTTGCTTTTGCAATCATCAGTACTCGCATAAAGTACGGTATTTTTATAAAAAATATTTTTTAAATATTACTTACTTATCTATAAATTCCTATTACTTATTAAGTACGATAATTTATAAAGTATTTATAAAAAATATTTATAAAGTACGGAAATTTATAAATTATTATTACTTATTTTTAAATATATTTATAAATAAAATAAAATTATTATAAATACTACGCAATAATTGATAGGACCCACATCTATCAAATATTTAAAAAGTTAAAACCATTTCATCTCAACTCAATAATCTCACTACTATTCACAAATAATTTCAATTCATTTCACCACATCTTATTATCTAAACGGGGTCTTTCTTTCGCAATTGAAAAAGCAAAATGATCTATGCATAACATTTTTTGTAATATAAAATTACGTATTAAATGAGAGATATTTTATAAAAATAATATATTTCTATAAAATTATTTTTATCTTATAAAATTATTATAAAGCATATTATAAAAATATGTTATGTGTATCATTATTCTTGAAAAAAAGTAATGTGTGTCAAGATTGACAAAAGAAGAAAAAGAAAATGAATGGTATCTTTTATTTATTTTTAATCGATTATCATGTAAATACTCGTTAAATACATAAAAGTAACACAAATAGAAAAGTTTATTTTATTGTTCCTCAATTATCAGTTTCCAAAAGAATAAAAATTTTGGATTTGTGTCTTTTGCTTGTACTTTATTATACTATTTAGTAAGTCTTTAATATTGTTCAAATATTCACAATAATAAAAGAAAAAAGAAAAAAATTAATATTTTAATATGAAATTGTATGAAAGTTTTAAAATATGAGTAGCTTTATCCCTTTCTTAAATAATAATTATGAAATCTATTTTATATATCTATTTTTTTTTAATCTTTTTTTATAAGGAGGACGGTACGTCCAAAACTTTATTGAAATCCCCATTTTTGGGGGAGGAAAACCTTGGTTATATCTTAAACCCACTTATTAAAAATCAATCAAACAATAGACATCATTCAACATGAAAAATAAAACTATACAAAGCCTCAACTAAATCCGTAATTGAGGAAGATCCAATTTTTCAATTTTTAAAAACCCTCTTAATAACTTAGGAATATCCTCATAAAAAACCCAGTGATTAGACGGGACTTCCGCTCCAATTTTTGCAAGATAATTTGTCGAAGAATTCCCTTCCCGAAAAATATGTTGAAAATTTACATTCATCTCTCTCAACAAGACTTGAATTTTATCCTAAAAATCTTCCAAATACCAAACCGAGCATCTTTTGTCAAGCAACCATTTGATAACCATCATGGAGTCCATCTCAATATCAATATTTAAGAAACCAAAGGATTTTGCAAATCGCAAACCATGCAACAATCATAATAATTCAGTTTTATGATTCGTACCTTCGCCAAAATGATTTAAAAATGTAGTCAGAATTTACCATGGTGATCTCGAAAACTCCACCAGCGCCCATGATACCTAGGATGCCTACAACTGCCATCAATATTTAATTTCTCTCCCTGCAGTTAGCGGACACCATTAGCCAAACCTTGGCCTTTTCGAAATTCTATGTTGAAACGGCACATCGAGTGATCTTAGGATGTCTTCATCATGCCTCGACAACACAGCTTTATCTTTGAGTTTTGTAGTAGACCATCGAATGGAGACTTTAAGTCTCGCCCAAACCGACTACACTGGTTCGTGTACCTCTTCCATTCTAGCTTTACATCTTCTATTCCGTAAACACTATAGAACAATACATGGAATTATGCCGAGTAAAGAACCAACCTTGAAGGCGTTTTTTGCTTTTTGAAACCAACAATTCACTCTATCACGCCATCCCCTTTCTCTCATCGACTGCAAACCCACACAATCAAAAACTTTTTTCCAAATCATTTCAGCAAACTCTCCATTCGCCAAGACATGATTTAGATCCTCATAGGCCCCTAAATCATAACAATTGCATCTCGACACAATAGGGATCCCAACTTACGAACATTATCATCCACACACAAAGCATTTTGAAAAGCTTTCAAAACATAACAAAATTTTTTTTTTGTAAAGAGGGAAGCAACACCCACTTAGACCAGGCAACCACAGGAGCTCGAAATCTCAAACAAGACCAAGCACTTTTTGTAGTAAAATTTCCATATACATTTTTCAGTTCAAACCAAAATATCCTCACCTTCCTTATGGTGACCCAACCTTTGCATAATAGATAAAGCATTGTCAGCGCCAACCAGCCGAGTAATCACGTCAAAATCCCAATCATTTAAAAAAAAAAACCTTAATAAAACCTTGATCTAAATGGAGGTTGAAAAATGCCAACTACTGAGAAGCATGACCATTTTCTTCAAATATTGATGCAAGTTTAAAAACTGAATGAATAAAAAATTCAATTCTAAGGTAAAAGTATAAACTACATCAAGATTTAGACGAAACCTAAATCAGATTATATGTTGAGTTTGATTCCCTACTTTATGAAATAATTCTACTTCAACATTTTTACACCATACATAATTCACGTAGTATACTTCTATTTTATATCCATTTAGTGAAAGATAAATATTTGGTCTCATTTTATTATTACAATTTTTTCAAATTCTCACACAAAATATAATAAACAATTCAACTTTTTCAAATTTTAAAATAATAATAATATTAAAAAATAATATTCTAATAATATTTTATTCAACTTATCTAAAATCATCTCATTTCATCTCACTATACAAAGGAGTCCTAATCTTTTTATAAAAAATAAAATAAAACTAAAGAGTCCGGTACATTTAGAAAGCTTTTTTTATTTTCCTCTTGGCCATTAAAAAGGCATTTCGAAAGAATAAGGTCTGGTTTGGTTATACATACGAAATTATATCATTTTATCTCATCTCATATAATTATTATGATTTTTTAAAATTTATATACAAAATGTAATAAATAATTTAATTTTTTTAAATTTTAAAATAAAAATAATATTTTAATAATATTTTATTTAATTTTTAACTTTTATTTTATTTCTCTCATCTGTATAACTATACGATATTAAAACTTTTCTTTTTTTCTTTTATCATGATTGATATATAGCTGCGGAATTAATTCCAAGATCTATAGAAAAAAAAATGATTACTTTCAGATTTATAGCATTATTGATGCTTTATTTATATAATATTTAATTTTGGCTTTTCTTCTTGCTAGTCATGCTTTATGCTTTTTCAGAATCCTATGACGATATAGTACGGGGGTAAAGAAAGAAGAGAATAAAGATGATCATGGAGAACGTACGACAACGACGACGAAGACTTATGTTTAGTTAATTTAGACGAGACGAGATAAAATAATTTTATATAAGTTATATAAAATATTATTTTTTAATATTATTATTATTTTAAAATTTGAACAGATTGTATTATTTATTATATTTTGTGTGAAAATTTAAAAAAATTATAATAATGAGATGAGATGAGATGAGATGAGATGAGATGAGACTATTTCTATATCCAAACAGGGCCTGATAGTTTCATCCTATATAATCTCATTTCATCATTATAATTTTTTCAAATTTCTATACAAAATATAATAAACAATTCAACTTTTTCAAATATCAAAACAATAATAATATTAAAAAATAATATTCTAACAATATTTTATTTAATTTATATAAGATCATCTCATACCATCTTACTAAATCTACTCGTTGAACACGATATATAACATGTCTTATTTGTTTTCACAGATGAGATGAAATGAATTGAGATTAAAGTTAAAAATTGAATAAAATATTGTTAGAATATAATTTTTTAATATTATTTTCATTTTGAGATTTGAAAAAAGTTTAATTGTTTATTTTATTTAGTATGAAATTTTGAAAAAGTTATAATGATTAGATGAGATCTTATAAATAAGTTGAGATGAATTGTGAAATGAAAATGCTAGTTGAACCTATAAAAGTGAACGATAAAAGTGACTATTGACTTTTTTGTTATTTATTATTTTTTGACTTAATGATTAAGAAAGTGAATATTAATGAATTAGTATTTTTTTATTTTTTAAAAATATTTAATAATATATAAAAAAATATTTAAAAAAAAAATTACATTTACACTTGTCGGTTGAATTTTCGGTCTAGTGTCGGTCCTTGCAGCGCTACCCATTGTGAGGCTAACTCCTGTTACCTTCCTTATAAAACCGGTACTGCGTGCTTAAACACTGCGCTCTCTCTTCGACTCATCGAAACGTAGTGCAGATCTTTCTCTTTAGAAATCATAAAGTTCTAGATATTTTCTTCTTCTTTTATGTAACTTTTTCCGGTTAAGTTTTGTTAACTATGGCTGGTAAAGGCAATGGTCCGGCAATTGGGATTGACTTGGGAACGAGCTATTCGTGCGCGGCAGTTTGGAAACAAGACCGGGTGGAGATCATACCCAATGAGCCTGGGAACCGAAAGCCTCCATCTTATGTGGCTTTCAATGAGACCCACCGTTTGATCGGTAATGGGGCCAAGGACCAGGCTGCCAGGAATCATAGCAACACTGTTTTTGGTATGTTTCTTGTTCTTTGGTACTGTTACGAGTTCAGATTTTAGAGTCTTGCTTTCAAAATAGTGGTTAATTATTTCTCGGACGCATATATAGATGCGTTCTGTTGAAGTTGGGTTCTTTTATGTTCATTTAAATATATTGTTTTTCTTTCTTTAAGATGATGTTAAAGAAAAATGTCCAGAGTTGTAGATAGATCTTTCTTTGGCTTTCGAGAAATCCCTATATTTGCATAAAAAAGTTGATCTGTTGACCTTTTTTTTCCTTTTTTTTGCTTTCTGATGGTTTCGACTTCTGAAGCTAAGGATGTTTAATGTAATGATTTGTTTGTATGTTGATGTTCTTGCCTGTGATATGAAGACGCTAAACGTTTGATTGGAAGGAAATTCGACGACGCCTCGGTGCAACATGACATGAAATTGTGGCCATTTAAGGTGGTTTCTGACCCTGATGGGAGGCCACTTATTGTGGTTGAATACAAGTACGAGGAAAAGCGGTTTTTGCCCGAGGAAATCTCTTCAATGATTCTCATAAAGATGAAGGAGATTGCTGAGGCTTACTGTGGTTCGAAGATAAAAAATGCTGTTATCTCTGTCCCTGCTCGTTTCAATCATTCACAGCGTCAAGCAACAATGGATGCTGGTGTCATTGCAGGCCTGAATGTGATGCGAATAATCAACGAGCCAACTGCTGCTGCTATTGCATATGGGCTTGACAAGGAGAATAATGCTGGTGAGAAGAATGTGCTCATCTTTGATCTTGGTGGTGGTACTTTGGATGTCTCGCTTCTCACCATTGAAGGGGATCTTTTTGAAGTGAAAGCTACGGCTGGTGATACCCACTTGGGAGGTGAGGATTTTGACCGTAGAATGGTGAACTATTTCCTTCAACAGTTAAAAAAAAAAGTATAAGCGGGAGATTACTTGTGGTAAGGCTCTTCGGAAGTTGTGGACTGCTTGTGAAAAGGCCAAGAGGATCCTCTCATTTAATACTCGAACTACAATTGAGATTGATTCTCTGTTTGATGGTATTGACTTCAACACAAGCATTACCCGAGCAAGGTTTGAGGAGCTTAACATGGATTTGTTCAGAAAGTGTAGGGAACCCCTAAAGACGTGTTTGAAGGATGCTAAGATCGATAAGAACAGTGTTCATGACGTGGTTCTAGTTGGAGGGTCTACTAGGATTCCCAAGATTCGGGAATTGTTGCAGGAATGCTTTGATGGGAAGGAGCTCTGCAAAAGGATTAACCCTGATGAAGCTGTTGCTTATGGTGCTGCTGTTCAGGCCGCAATTCTCAATAGTCAGGGTGGTAGGAAAGTGCCGAATATCTTGTGCCTAGATGTCACTCCTCTATCCCTTGGACTGGAGATTGCTGGAGAGGTTATGAGTGTGCTGATACCAAGAAACACCACCATTCCCGTCAAGAAGGAGGAGGAGTTCTCAACCAAGGAAGATAACCAGCCTTACGTGCTGATTCAGGTGTATGAGGGTGAATGTAGCAGCATTCATGACAACTTGCTGGGCAAGTTCAAACTCTCTGGTATTCCTGCTTCTCCTAGTGGAGTTTCAAAAATCACTGTTTCGTTTGATGTCGATGCTGATGGTATCTTGAACGTCTCTTTCAAGGAAAAAACCACTGGACAGAAGACTGGCATCACAATCACCAACGGCAGGCTTTCCAAGGAAGAGATTGAGAAGTTAGTGCAGGAGGCTAAGAAGTACAGGGCTGAGGACGAGGAACATAAAATGAAAGTTGATACAAAGAATGAGCTCGAGAACTATGCTTACAACATGATGAACGCATTCAAAGACGAAAAGATTACAGCTAAGGTCCCTGCTGCAGATAAGAAGAAGATTGAAGAAGC
The DNA here is from genome assembly GCA_003123785.1 of Pterocarya stenoptera. Classification (NCBI taxonomy): domain Eukaryota; kingdom Viridiplantae; phylum Streptophyta; class Magnoliopsida; order Fagales; family Juglandaceae; genus Pterocarya; species Pterocarya stenoptera. The sequence continues at coordinate 88,319 of QEOT01009680.1, read as the reverse complement.
AATTGAGCGGGCTATCCATTGGCTTGACCGAAACCAGCTTGCTGAGGCAGAAGAATTTGAGTTCAAGAAGGGCGAGCTGATGAGCATCTGCGGCCCTTTCATTGCCAAAATTGATCAAGGTCATGAAGGTGACACGACTGGAACCACGCAAGCGGAATCTGGGAAGTGCACTGATCAGCAAAAGGAGTGTAATATCAAGGTCGAGGCAAAGAATGCATTGGAGAACTACGCTTACAATTTGAGGAACACTTTAAAAGATGAAAAGATTTCAGCTAAGGCCCCTGCAGCTGACAAAAAGAGGATCAAAGATGTAATTGAGCAGGCAATCCATTGGCTCGAAGGGAACCACAATGCCGAGGCAGATGAATATAAGGTCAGGATGAAGGAACTGGAGAGCATCTGCGACCCTGTCATCGCCAGGACTTACCAGGTTGCTAATGGTGACATTGGTGAAGCCTTGCAAAAGCATAAGGAACCCAATAATGAGACCAAAACCAAAATGCAGGAGGCTGAGAAGGATATGGATCAGGTAAAGGAGCATAAGACGAAGGAGACAGAGAAGGGGAAGAAGAAGGTTGAGAAGAAGAACATGGCCAAAGATAAGGTGAATGAGGTTGAGGCAAAAAATGCTTTGGAGAGTTGTGCTTACTACATGAGGTACAAAATCAGAGCTATGAAGAATGATTTGATAAAGACCGAAGATGCAATTGAGCAGACTATCCTTTGGCTTGATAGGAACCAGAATGCCGAGGCAGGGGAGTTTGAGAATAAGATGAAGGAGCTGGAGGGCATCTGTCACCCGTTCATTGCCAAAATGAAATAAGGAGCTGGTGGCGACAAAAAAAAATATAGATTTCTTTGTACTGTAATCTGGTCTTTGTTTGTGTGTAATTGAAAGCTGTAGATGCTTGAAGGGTGAGGCTTTAGTTACTTTTGATAGAAATGATATTTCAACTAGAAATATATAGCCAATAGTTCCTCTGAAACTTTCTCCAAAAATAAAAAAAATAAAAACTCATCAAAATTAGTTTCACTTTCAAACACTGACTATAGAGCAAAAGGACCATAATTGTTTTTTTAAATGTGATTTTTTTTTTTTTTTTTAAGAATCATAAGATTTTTTAAAATGGTCAAAAAAATTGATTTTTTTTTTTTAATTTTTCCTTTTGGGAAATAGCCGATATATACTTTCAAGTAGGGCTGTAAGCCGGTCAGTTTGGACTGGACTGGACCAAACCGACCGAATAGGAAAATATATTTTTAATTTTTAAATAAATTTTATATAATAATTTTATAATTAATTATATAATCTTCATATGACCTATCACCATTAATAATATAAAATTTTAAATATTTAATTACAAATTAATAATATATTAATTAACTAATGTATATTATCAATTAACCTATCACCAATTTACCATTAATAATTAATAATATCTACATCTATGATCTAATTAAAGTTATTAGATAAAGTCTTTGTGAAATACCTTTGTTGCAAGTAAATATAAAGCATGTATGGACGAGACCTATTGATAATACAATTATTTATGCTTCATATACATAATGTAAAAAGTTTAATATAGCTCATTATGCATTAATTATTATAATACATTGACATACTCTAAGTTAGTAACAAATTAGCAATTAACATCATCAATATAATTATAATTAATTATTGTTTTAATGATTTAATTACATAATCCACGTTAATAATTCACTTAATTTTAACCTAGTAATTTAAATAATTTTTTTTTATTAATTTATTTGAAAAAAAGAAGAAAAAAATAAAAAATAATTGGGCTGGACCGACCGGACCAGACTGATAGTTATTGGTACAGTTCGGTCCCTATGGATGATCGGTCCAGTCCAGTCTGGGGAAAATGGTCCATCACCCCTCGGACCGGAATGGACCTGACCGACCAATTTACACCCCTAGTAATAACTCATCTTCTCCCTCTCCACTTCTTGTTGTACCTTCCTGTTGTAATAGAAAATTAGGCTCGGTTTCGATATAAAAAGTTTCTAATCTCATTATTAAAATTTAATTATTAAATTTTTTTCGATTTCTATATAAAATATATATAATTTTACTTTATCAAATTTTAAAATAATAATATTAAAAAGTAATATTTTATTTAATTTTTAACTTTCATCTCAACTCACTATCCAAATGACAACTTTACTTGTTTATCCATTTATTTTATTTTCTGTTTCTTTAATCGAAAATGTTAAATTTATTACTTTCGAAAATGTCAAATAATGCATACATCTCATAGCATTGGCATTGGCTTCATCGAAAACCTAGCTAAATGCAAAATAGATGAATTTCATCAAAACACAACTGCATTAAATTAGCCAAAGGGATAAGTGGGAAGTTTTGAGTTACAATAAAACTATGAGTTTTTTCAAATTGGAAGGGTTACTGTTCATAAACTAAATGTGTGTGTGTGTGTGTTTTTTTTAAAATTATTATTATTATTTATTTTTATTTCCGTTTATCGTAACAACCACCACGATTCGCAGCTAACGTCCACGACGGTCACATGGGCTGGCTGTGCGCTAGGTCTTTTCTAGCCCCGGACGAACACTGCCATGTTGACATCACCCCCTGTACCGCAGGATTGCAACCGTCGCAACAACCTTAGATTATTCACAATTTTTCCTAAATTCTGAGCTGCCTTTTTTGTCTATTTCTGTTCAATTGAATGGTGGAGCCAGTAATTTTTCATGAAACAAAGTATGAGCAACCTCTTTTATGAATCACATGCTTTGAGAAAATTCATGATTTTAGTTTTTTTTTTTTTTTAAAGAGCCGGTAGCCACACACATAGCGGTCCCGTCCCAAATTTATTAATAAGCCCTCACTTATGGCAGAGGAAAACCGTGGTAACATCAAAACACTGGGGGGCTTACAAGATAAATCGCTATAAACTAACCCAAAACCAAGTGTCAAAATAAGCCAAAACCAAAACAATTCTAACAAGCCTAAGCCAGGGGAAAACGCAAAAAACACCTGCAAAAGGAAAACACCAACAAATAATGTTAACTTAAACAAAACAAAAGGACAAACCAAAAGAAACTACTTGAACCTTAGGTAGGGAAGACCAATTCTGTCCATACGAAGAAGACATTGAAGATGACCATTCAAATTCTCACTATTAATGGTCCAATCCATATTTAAACCTTCAACCCCTTGCTTGACTAAAAAATCCGCCACTACATTACCCTCACGAAAAACATGATTCAAGCGATACTCCACGCAGCCCAAAAGACCATGCAATTCTTCCCAGAAATCCTCTAAGTACCAAATATGACAAGCTCATTTGATAATCCAATTAACAAGTAATTTAGAATCTGTCTCAATCTCAACCCTATCAAAACCTAACTGACAGCATCTTCGAACCCCTTCCAATAAGCTTCTCAATTCAGCAAAATTATTAGACCCCTCACCCAAGAACGCAGAATAAGCAGCATGCAATCTACTAGAACTATCTCGAATCATCCCCCCAGCACCCGCCAGACCAAGATTCCCTAAACTACTACCATCCGAATTCAGTTTCATCCAACCTTGTGGAGGCCGGATCCACCGAACCACACGAACATTCCTAGTTTTGGGAGCCAAAACCGGAATATCCATTCTCTGTAAGACCATAGCATCATGGGAAGAGATCCTAGAGACTGTCATGACAAGAGAAATAATCTTGCGAACCCAAAGCTTAATCACATGCCAAACCGACTAGACTCAACCTTCTCCTCAAACCGAGCCTTACAGCGCCTATCCCAAAGCTTCCAAGACACAATAGACAGAAGAAGTCCAAAAATAATCAGCACCTGAGAAGATTTACCAGCACGGCGGAACCAGAAATTAATTTGCTCCTTCCACGTCTGAAAAACACCCATATGAACACCTAATTGGATCGCAGCCAGGCATCATATTTGTCTAGCAAAATCACCAGTACAAAGCAAGTGGTTTAAATCCTCCATATGGCCCCTAACACAACAATTGCACTTAGAAACCAAAGGAATGCCAATCTTACAGATCAAACAATTATGGGAAGCCTTCCACATCATAATAGAAATTTTTTTAGGAAGATTGGTATGCCAAATCCAATGAGCCCAAGGTAAAGGGGCCGCTCTAAGCGAATATAATCCCAAGCACTTTTCGTAGCAAATTTATTATTATTATCCTTCAGCCAAACAAGAACATCTTGCCCATCATGATTTTAGCTTAAATTGCAATCTTTTATCAGTTGGGGATGTAATTTGGATCTGTGTTGTGATGGATCTTTCACTGTTTACATCTTGGAATGTTAATTTCACGGATTGATTTTTCAGAAACTGTATCACTTATATTTATGATGCACTGGCACAGCTTGTAAACAATGGAGGGAGGGAGTGATGTGTTGAGGGTATGCTAGTAATGGTTGCATGCCTAAATCATGGTTGATGATCAATGCCATCACCAACTTGCAGGCCCAACCAAACGAGTTCTTGAAAATGATTGAAACATTTTGAATGTTCAGTGAAACTGGCGTAGTGTAAGATAGAAATAAAATTAAAGAACAAGGTAAAAGTTTGCAGAACAGAGTAAATGGAAGAATTGTGTCTTCCAGAACAACTGAGAACTGCTGGAAATATGACTCGTAACTTTATTCTTCAGAAAAATCAATAATAATCCCTCATTACATTGCCAGCCAAATATATAAAACTCATGAAAGGAAAATGGATATTCTGTGAGGAAATAACTTGCAGAAAGGAAACAAATATACTAGCATAAATGGTAACTTGCAGAAAGGAAACAAATAAACTATCATAAATGGACGGGAATAATATCAATCCGAAATAGGAAAGATCGTTGACGTCGTGATTTGAAGTGTAATGCATGAGATGCATGAGAGTCCGCTACGTCTTCGGGTAATTGGTTGTTCAGGAGTTGGAGCTTGCAGCTGCCATGTTATTGCCTGTGTCCATGTCCTGCATCAGTTCCCCGCCACTTAGAAAAAAACTCGTCTCTGAGTTGGAGTCCTCATTGAGTTGTTCATTGGGGGGATGATACTCAAATAAATCAGCCACGTTGAAGGTATGAGAGATCGACATATTTTCTGGGAGCTCGACAACGTACTCATTATCATTAATTTTTTTTTAAATGCGACAAGGACCATACTTCTTATCTTGAAGTTTGCCATAGGTGCCCGCCGGAAAACGGTTCTTACGCAAGTGGATCATCACTAAGTCTCTTTCCTGAAATATTTTGGCTCGCAGGTGCTTATCCCCTGCTCTCTTGTAATTCATGTTAGCCTTCTCTAAATTGTTGCGGACCTCATTTCGGACCTCCTAAATTTTCTCTGCCAAATTCTCAGCTGCAACACTGACTCCAGGAGTTTTTGGGAGGGAAACCAGATTAAGAGCATATCGTGGGGGAGTCGTATAAACTATTTCAAAGGGGCTCTTTCCGGTTGACCTGTTCTTCATGCTATTGAAAGCGAATTCCACCTAAGGAAGGCTCACATCCCACTGCTTCGGCTTGTCTCCAGATACGCAGTGCAACATATTGCCAAGCGTCCTGTTGGCCACTTCAGTTTGGCCATCCGTTTGTGGGTGACAAGTACTGTTATATTTAAGTGAAGTCCCGAACTTCCTCCACAATGTGATCCAAAAGTGGCTAAGGAATTTGGTGTCCCTGTCGGGGGTGATGGTTTTCGGGACGCCGTGTAGATGAACAACTTCTTTGAAGAACAGGTGTGCAACGCTAGATGCATCCGATGTCTTTCGGCAAGGAATAAAGTGTGCCATCTTGGAAAATCGGTCCACTACCACAAAGATGGAATCAGCCCCTCGTTGAGTTCGCGGCAACCCCAGCACAAAATCCATGCTCAAATCCTCCCAAATGTTTTGAGGGATTGGTAGGGGCGTGTACAACCCTGTATTTTGAGCTTGACCTTTTTTCACTTGGCAAACAGGACATCTCTGAACGAACCTTCCCACATCCCTTCGTAGTTGGGGCCAAAAATACCTCTCGGATACTAAGGAGATGGTCTTGTCTCGGCCTACATGTCCTCCTAGCCCACCCCCATGCAGCTCACGTAGGACATGTTCCCGTAGTGATGTGCGAGGGATGCAAAGTTGCTTTCCCTGAAAGAGATAGCCATCTTGTATATGAAAATCTGACTTGGGCTGTCCTGAATTGCACTGCTTCCAGAGTTCAGCAAAGTCTTCATCATCGGCGTATAATTCTTTGAGCTATTCAAAACCAATGATCTCAGTCCTCATAATGGTGAGCGCAGATGCACGTCGACTGAGAGCTTCGGCTACTCGGTTCTGCTGTCCCGACTTGTGCTTGAGCACCATAGTGAATTTCTGCATAAAACCAATCCATCTTGCATGCATTCGGTTCAAGCTATTCTGGGTATTGATAAACTTTAGAGCATGATGATCGCTGTAAAGAATGAACTCACATTGAATGAGATAGTGTTCCCAGTGCTTCAAAGCCTTTATGACCGAATAGAACTCCAGCTCATAAGTGGTCCATTTGCGCCATGCTTCATTTAGTTTTTCACTGAAAAACTCCACTGGTTGACCCTCTTGGACTAGGACAGCGCCTATGCCAACAATAGATGCATCACACTCAACTTCAAAGAGCTTGTCAAAGCAGGGGAGGGCTAACACAGGAGCTGTTGATAATTTTTCTTTAAGAGTGTTGAAACTTTCCTCTTGTTTCGGACCCCAATCAAAGCGTCCCTTCTTCATACACTCTGTAATTGGGGCTGCCAAGGAACTAAAATTCCTTATGAACCTGCGGTAGAAAGTAGCCAAGTCGTGGAAGCTGCGGACTTGAGTGATAGTGTTTGGGGTTGGCCACTCACGGATTGCACGCACCTTTTCTCCATCTATGTGTATCCCTTCGGCACTCACCACGAACCCGAGAAACAATAAACTACTACTCAAAAAGTGACACTTCTTCAGGTTGATGAGCAACTTATGCTGGGAGAGGGCGGATAAAACTTCTCTAGATAGCCCAAATGATCACTCTCATTGTGGTTGTAAATGAGAATATCGTCAAAATAGACCACGACGAATTTTCCGATGAATGGCTTGAGGACTTGGTGCATGACGCGCATAAAAGTGCTTGGCGCGTTAGAGAGACCAAACGACATTACTAGCCACTCATATAGTCCTTCTTTGGTTTTGAAAGCCGTCTTCCATTCATCGCCGGGCCGAACTCGTATTTGGTCGTACCCGCTCCGCAAATCAACCTTTGAAAAAATTTTAGACCCTGCAAACATGTCTAACAAGTCAGTTAGTCGAGGAATGGGGAAACGGTATTTTACCGTTATCTTGTTGATGGCACGACTGTCTACACACATCCACCAGCTTCCATCTTTTTTTGGTGTGATTAGTGCAGGTACCGCGCATGGGCTCATGCTTTCTCTGATTAATCCTTTGCGTAAAAGTGACTCTACTTGGCCTTGTAAAATCCCATGTTCTGCTGGGCTCATCCGGTAATGTGGCAGGTTGGGTAGGTTGGCTCCAGGAATTAAATCAATATGGTGTTGGAAGTCTCGCATAGGAGGTAGTTCATCTGGCAAGTCTTGGGGCGTGATATCTGCAAATTCTGTCAGAATATATTGGACTTAAGGGGGTACTGCGAGGTCTACATCTGGTTCTTTTCCTTGTACTACCAAGGTCCATATTTCTCCGGTCTCTTTGGCTTCCTCTAAAAACTGAGATTCACTAAGGGTGAGAAAGGTGCTTTTGTCTTCAGCCTGGTGTGATTTAGAAATCTTATCTCCGGTAGGCATCAGTACAATTTTCCTATCCTTCCACCAAAAAGAATATATGTTATCACGTCCCCTGTAGGTGGCGTCTACGTCAAACTGCCATGGTCGCCCTAATAGGATGTAGCAAACATCCATGTCCACAACATCGCACACGACCTCATCTTGGTAGTGTTTCTCGATGGAAAATAAGACACGACAAACACTGCTAACACTGGTTTCAGCCCCTTTTCGGATCCAGCTAATCTTATATGGCCGTGGGTGTTTGTCAGTCTTCAATTCGAGCGCCTTCACAAAAGCCTTGGACACTATATTCTCGCAACTCCCACTATCTATAATTACATTGCACACTTTGTTTTTGATAGTGCAACGCGTCTTAAAGATAGAGTGCCTTTGGTTTTTCTCTTCTACCTTAGGTGATAGCAGGACCCATTGGATGACACAGCTTAATGGTTCTCCTTCATCGCCTTCAACCAACTCTTCATCGACATCATCATCGCTACTATCTCCACCTCTCGGTTCTTCATTGCCTTCTTCGATCACGTGAATTGAAAGGCGTGTGGGACATTCATTAGATCGATGTCCAGGTTGATTGCACCGGAAGCATTTTCCTGTCATAGGCCGTGTGTAGGGGTTGTTGCTTCCTCCTTCTTTGTGAGTCAGAGCTTTGACGTGTTGAGTGCTACTCTCCCCTTTTTGGAACTTGCTGAAGGGTGGTGGGTGTGTATCGTTGGTCTGCGATGGTTGCGTCACAGCCTTCGATTGAGGTGGATTTTGAATCCTCGATGGTGGTCTGGCCAGCTGCATCTCGATCTTCATAGCAAGATTCACTGCCTCCGATAGAGACCATGCAGTGTGTAGTGCTACCTTGTCTTGTATGGCCATGCGCAAGCCCCCCATGTATCTTGCAATCTGTTGTCCTTCAGTTTCGGATAGATTATTACGAGCATTCAATCAATAAAATTCTTCCGTATAATCACTCACAGTCCGTGCCCCCTGCTTGCAGTTTTGGTATTGCTGGTATAAAATTTGCTCGTAGTCTGGTGGAAGAAATCTAGCCCTCATCAATCGCTTCATTTTGGGCCAAACTCTCACTAGTTGCTTGCCTTGTCGCCTCCTGTTGTTTTGCATTTGTTCCCACCACGCTGAAGCACCACCATGTAGCTTATAGGCAACTAACTTTACTTGCTGTAATTCGGGGATCTGCATATAATCAAAGAAATTTTCTACCTCTAGCATCCAATCCAGAAAACTCTCAACATGCAGGTGTCTGTTGAAACAAGGCAAATCCATCTTGATTCTGAAATTATTGTTGTTTTCCGGAGCCCTCCTGGCCTCATGGTTTCCACGAACGAACCCCTCCACCTCCTCGTCACTAGAGGAGTCATTCGGTGCTTGGTTCCTCCGTCGATGTGCAGAGTTGCGATCTCCTCTTGGATGGTTTGGGCCTTCACCATCTCCATTTTCGTTTTCTCCAACACGAACACCTGTGATGACTGTCTGGATCTCTCACAGCATACGCTCAATTCCTTTGAAACGCTGTTTGTTCCTCTGGTCTTGAGCATTAACGGTTGCCCAAACAGCCTGCATGCCATGTTCCTCTTCATGGGTATTATCTCTCGCCATCAAGCTAGGTAAAGCCTTGCTCTGATGCCAATTTGGCGTAGAGGAAGACAGAAATAAAATTAAAGAACAAGGTAAAAGTTTGCAGAACAGAGTAAATGGAAGAACTGTGTCTTCCAGAACAGATGAGAACTGCTGGAAATATGACTCGTAACTTTATTCTTCAGAAAAATCAATAATAATCCCTCATTACATTGCCAGCCAAACATATAAAACTCATGAAAGGAAAATGGACATTCTGTAAGGAAATAACTTGCAGAAAGGAAACAAATATACTAGCATAAATGGTAACTTGCAGAAAGGAAACAAATAAACTATCATAAATGGACGGGAATAATATCAATCCGAAATAGGAAAGATCGTTGACGTCGTGATTTGAAGTGTAATGCATGAGATGCACGTAATGCATGAGATGCATGAGAGTCCGCTACATCTTCGGGTAATTGGTTGTTCAGGAGTTGGAGCTTGCAGCTGCCATGTTATTGCCTGTGTCCATGTCTTGCATCAGAAACATATAGGATCATTGACAAAGATTGGGAATTAGATGGTTCTTTGACATTTTTTGCTCACCAACCCTAAAGTTTGCTGGTTTTGTTGGGGCTTTTTCCCTTTTTGGAATAGTTTTAAAATGGATTTATTCATTGTGTCTCTCTCTTCTTCTGGTTTTCTTTTTTATAACAGATTAAGATTTCCAATTACTCAAGTCCGAAAAAAGAAAAAATCATGTTATTGAATTTGCAATTAAGGATTTTGCATCCAGGAATAGAATATAATAAATTTCAATGTCAGGTGTAACTTTCAAGTACCAATGACTTTTTGTATTTGGGATACACCTTTTATATTTTCCGCACAATGTGACTATAACTTTTCAAGTACCAATGACTTTTTGTTGTTTTATAGGTTGAGCATGTCATTAGAGAACATAATGTTCTTGCTGCAAATGAGTTCATTGAACTCTTCTGTGAATTAGTTGTAGCCAGACTTACTATCATTGCAAAGCAAAGGTGAAAGAATTGATAAATATTTATTACTTTGTTAGGCTTGAATACATGTAATTCTGATCTGGGTCTAATTAGTCTAGGCAATGCCCAGCAGATCTGAAAGAAGGGATTGCTAGCTTAATATTTGCTGCTCCAAGGTGCTCAGAACTTCCAGATCTATTGGCAATTAGGAATATTTTGGAGAAAAAATATGGGAAAAATTTTGTATCTACAGCTAATTATCGTCTTCCTTTTATTAGCCATATCTTATACAACAAGATCCATGTATTGCCTCATTGAATGGCTTATATGTGAGTCAGCTACTAGTTTTCTTTTCTCTCAAAAGTTTGATTGTTATGTATTCTAATAACTTATATTTTCCTAATTTCTAACAATTAATTGACAAGCTCTCTGTAAGAACCTCTACTAGTGAAGCAAAGTTGAAAGTCATGAAGGAAATAGCAACTCAGTTTGCTGAGCCAAATAAGGCAATTACCAGGTAAGTCATCCAATCTATTCAGCTCCAATTCACCAAAAAAGGCATGAGTTAAACTGTTGTTTATTCATTTTCTTGATATTTTCTTCTAGTTATTTACATGGACCAACATGTAGCCGCCAAAATGGCCATATGCATTTTGAGGACATTGTGTCAGCTGCTGTAGAATTTGCCAAGAAAGCAATTGTTGCTGCACAAGTTGGGACTATTTGGCCGACAGAGACTTCAATCAAGCTACTTAAGCATCTGGTCTTCAAACTGGCCATAGTTATGTGTACAACTTCACCATTGTTGGCCAAAGAGGAACTCTCTGGTGGCATGCTCACTTCAGACAATCAAAATGAAGCCCCACTTAAAGGGAACTTTGTACATTATATGTTAGGGACTATTTGAAATGTTGTGTATTATGGAACAATTTGGAATGTTGTTGTGTACTATGAGAATATGTCACTGGACACAGGTTGATTTATAGAACCACAAAAAAGCTTCTTTCATTTGTAGAAATTGATAAATCTTATATAACAAAGATGTAGTAATATAAATATAGACATTATGTGTTCCAGTCAAATGAACTTGATTTAATATTCAAAATACCTAGGTTGCTATATTGGTTGATGGATTTGCGGTAGGAGGTATTATAGGAGATATGTACTCCTTTCCTTTCTCCATCTATTTAGAGGATATTAAGGAGAATCTAGTAAGCTGATGGGCCATTGTCCCTCTTCATGAAAGTAAAACCCAAATAAATTTTAGATGCAAAACCAAATACTACTAACAAAATTGTATAAGCATTAGCTTTGAAAATCCAAATTATGGATCGAAAGCTCATGGGCCATTCTCCTAAAATGTTGTTTATCACCTTCTCTTTTTAATTATAAAAAAAAGATGTTGTTTATCACCTCTTGTAAGATGTTAAGCTCCAATTATAACATTTACGCTTGCACCCACCCTTGTTGGGAGATGGACAAAAACAGATATATATATAGAGAGAGAGAGAGAGAGAGAGAGCTCTGTTTCATTGTATTCCCATCATTGACAAAATCACCAACCCTTTTCCCCTTCCTTTAACTCTCTAGGCTCAACAGGATACTTCCCAGAGAAGCAATAACAACCTCATGACAACAAGATTTGGGGGAAATGAACCCACTTATCACAAATGATGCTGACGATTGGTGGAGGAGGTGAAGTGTTCAAAGCTGCCAGAGATGAGCCGACGCATGCGACTGGTGGAGGTAGATTTGAAAAATCTGATGACGGTGGGGTGGGTGGTGGAGGACTGCAGCGCAGCCTAGCCCAGAAACGGGTCGTGGAGGAACAACAAACATGAATGGGTTTCGGAAATGGGTTGCAAAAATCAATGCTTTTTAGACAAACGTGAATGAAGGAAATGGATTGCAATTCTTCTACGAGCAAGGAATGACGAACATCTCTGTTTGTGTTTATGAGTTTCAGCCTTCTGAGTTCAGATCGCGGGCAATTATAATTTGTCATCCTTTTTTTTTTTCCTTTAGTTTTTCTTATGTGGCATAATAAACTCATGAGAATACCTTAGAACCGGTCCATCCAATTTTATCCAATTAACTGCCCGCCAACAATAAACTGACACGTAGACTTCCCACCAGTCCTATCATGAAGTGCATCGCAGATGAAAAGAGGGCTTCTTCATCAAAATCGATTTCTCAAACGCTCTCAGCAAGCAACCCCTTTCATCTACCCCACTCGTTGACCCTCCCTTTCATTTGCTTCTGTCCCTTTTGCACCACCGCGTAGAAGCTTCCTCCGCCACCATCTCAGACCCTTCGCCCGCTCTCGCACGACTGCCCATTCGCATGCCTATCGCACAGCTTCGTCCCCTCTCCCAAAATGCCCAACACACCAAAAGATTCGGCAGTCCTTGCCCCTCCAAAATGCCCAACACACAAAAAGAAACTGAATGATTACTACTCAAGATCCAAAAGAACCCACAGAAGTCTCTGCGAATACTTCTATAAACTCTGTTAAAATGCCCAACACACCAAAAAAAAAGTTATTTAACCGACCAAACAAGAAGCAGCTAACTAAAACATCATCCCCCCCCTCTCTCTCTCTCTCTCCATGGACTTCCATTTGAAGGAACTGAGAAACCAACCTTAATTAGACAAACAACCTTCTGCAAAGGTACCAAAACCCTTCCTTGAGCCCCATCAACAACAGCCACAACCATCTGGCTCTGCTCTCCCTTTGTTTGCACCCGAACCCAACAGCAAAATTAGCTCCCTGTCAGCATTTCTTGGTTCAACGTTAGCTGCAACCAGATTTCCTTTGATATTCAGGGATGCGAAAAGGACGGTGAAGGGGCAATCGTGCAAAGGGGCAGGTGTGCGAGAGGGATGTGAAGGTTTTCTAGTCATCTTCGGACTGAGCTGGTGGCGGTGGAGGTTTGCTTTTTGGTCGTGGAGGTTTTCTGGCGGTGGTGCAAAGAGACGAAGCAGAGCAACGGATGGTCGGCGAGAGGCAACAAAAGGGATGCGAGAGGTAACAGATGGTCGGCGTCGGATTGAGCTGGTGGCGGTGGAGGTTTGCTTTCTGGTCGTGGAGGTTTTCTGGTTGTGGTGCAAAGAGACTAAGTATAGCAAAGTGGAGGATAATTGAGTTCTGGGTCGTGGTGATTTTCTGCAAATGTAGTTATTCAATCCCGTGCGCATGAGTCTACACTGATTATGGTGTAATTTTTGAGGTGGCGCCCTCCTATTGGAGGGCTGTTATTCTTTGAACAACAGACGGACCGCTTAAAAGGGGCTCTGTAAACTCATCCCTGCGCAATTCCTACGCCAACGTCCCTGCTCGTAGAAGAATTGATCACTACCTTTTCCGTATAGTCTTCTGAAAGCGAAAGTTGTAATCTCGAAAGTGTTTCAATATTCCTCCGTCACTGCCTTATCTTTTTCCTGGGCCATTGTACCATCATCACGTAGGGGTGGCAATATGTGATATGACCCGTTAACCCAACACGAACACGACACGATAAAAGCGGGTTAGGATTTAACTTTAACGTGTTTGGGTCAAAACGGATTGACCCGTTAAGATATGATTGCTTAACGGGTTGATAACGGGTCAACCCGTTTTGACCCGTTATAACCTGTTATGATCCGTTAAGAAAGTTAAAGTTACAATTATATCCTTATACCTGAAAATAAAATTGTTGGAATTTTAATTTCTATATTTTTATTGTTTGAATTGTAATTTTGGACTTGTAGTTAATTTTATATCTTTTTCTAGATATTGTGATCTTAACATTTATATAAAATTATGCTAAACTTAACTAGGTCAAAAGGGTTAATTTCAAGTCTGTTCAACCGATTTACATAAACGGGTCATAACGGGTTGACATGACACGACGGGTCGTGTTTGAGTTTGAGATTTTGACACGATAAACTTAACGGGTCAGATTAGCGTTAACCTAGATAGTATAATATACATGTCTTAACACGACACGAACACGACCCGTTAACACGATTTGACACCCCTACGGCATCACGCTTATTTTTAAATTTAAAAAATTATATGGATATATTATTGAACATTTTTAATTGGGAAATGCTAAGCGTCCTGCTCGCAGCTCCCGCTGGGAGCTACCGCTTGCATTAATGTGTTTTTTTGTATGTTTTTTTTATGTATTTTTTTTTTAGTTTTTTTTTATAAATTTTTTTAATAATATTTATTTTATTAAAAAAATCTATATAAAAAAAAAACTAAAAAAAACACATTAAAAAACAATGCTGCACCCCAACGGAGTCCCAGCGGGGCTGTAGCATTGTCCATTTTAATTATTTATAATCTAAAAGGTGAACATGTGTGAGACTCAGTGACGTGGCCCAGACCACTTGTTTGTTTTTATTTTTCTCTGCCCCTTAGCCCTTGAACGACATCGTATGGGCAGGTATTTCCTTCCCCACCCCCAGACGGTTTTCCCCCATTTCTTTTCCTCTGCTTTTACCGAAAACTGCTCCTCTAATCCTATTTTCTCTACATCGGCAGGTTTTTTTTTTGCTTCCCTTGTGGTTAGTTATTCTCCTCTTCCTCTCTCGCATGGTATTCTCTTGTCTACAGGTATCTACCCTTTTTCTCTCTCTCTCCCTCTCTTTCATTCTACACTTAGAATCTGAACTACAACCCTCACAGTTGACACTCTCTCTTTCTCTCCATTGCAGATTTCTTTTTGCGTTGCTTTAGTATTGCGATTTTGGTGGTTTGCTCCCAGCCATTGTTCATCACCCATTCATTCAGGTAAACCCTTTTCACAGTTTGGGTTCTTTGTTGGATCCAATGCATCTCATCCTCATACATTTTTCTCTCTCGCACTCAACAGCCCATTATTACGCAGTGCATTTTCATCTTCAAGAGACCTCACACTTTAATATTTACTCTCGGGTCAGTCTCTCTTTGAACATCAAATCTTCACATTTTTTTATTTGTATTTCGAAATTTTCTTTTGCTTTTCCCTCAAACATTTCTGTCCATTGTAGTTGTTTTCATCTCCAAGGGAATTATTTTCATTTCTGGACAGCATAGCTTCGCTCCCTTTTTCCACCGATCACCACACGACGTTAGGTGTAAGATCTTGTCTTTAACTTTATTAGTCACCTGTTATGTGTGTAAGATGAATGAAATGTGGTTTGCTGGTAGTTGTTTTGGAAATAAATAAATAGTAGTCAGTCTTGTTTGGTGTCGATTAATATTTAGAAGTGTTGGATTTTCTTTGTGGAGTTGTGAATGGAGAGAAAGTTTAATGTGTATTGCTATTTTGGTTGAGTTGCTAGTGGTTGCTTGGAGTTATGGGCTGGTGAAATGGGGTTGATTTATTGATTTATTAATTAGTTGAGTTTGACGTTGGTTTGGTGGGTGTATAGGTCAATATTGATATTGTTATACGTTATTTTTGGGTTGAATTGTGGGCTGTCCAGATGACTATATGGCTGTTGAGTTGAGTTAAAATTGCTGAAATATGGTTTAGAATTTGGGTCTTAATTCTTAGATCGAAATTGTGTTGTTGGTCTTTAATA
>QEOT01009680.1:0-68122 GCA_003123785.1 Pterocarya stenoptera | reverse complement strand
TTTGTTTTATGGATACCACTAATTATTTATGTTTACATGAACTTTAAAATTCGTACAATGATTATTAAAGATCCAAGTTATTTTGTCAGGATGCCCCCACGTCGTCGAGAACGTAGTATGTCGGATCTACACGCAAACGAGAATGAAAGGGAAGCAAACCCGAGTGCTTCTGAAGTACTACGAGCAGCGGCTCATCAATTAATTGATGATCTCGTGCAAAACCCCTTAGGTCGCCAACGCAATTTTAATGAAGGAGGCTGCACCGTAGAACAATTCAATCGGATGCACCCCCTTCATTTGATGGGAGAGGCGAACCAACCCTGGCGGAGGATTGGGTTCAAGATATTGAGGAGATATTGCGGGTACTGACCTGCACAGATGAACAGAAGGTGGCATACGCCACATTCAAGCTGACTGGGGAGGCGAAAAGATGGTGGGTTTCTGAAAGAACTATAAGAGAAGCGGAAGGGACAGAAATAATTAGTTGGCTACATTTTAAGCAGATTTTTCTTGAACGCTTCTTCCCAAGCTCGGTCCGAGAGAACAAGGCTATGGAATTCGCCACCTTGTTACAGGGAACTATGACTGTACACCAATATGCAGCTAGGTTTACTGAGTTATCCCATTTTGCTGCATATCTGATTCCTGATGAGGAAAAGAAGGCGCGTAAATTCGAGCAAGGGCTGAATGAAAACCTTTATGAGCGAGTAGTGGGCTTCCAGATTCGGAACTTTTCAGAGTTGGTAAATAAGGCCACAGTTTTTGAACGAAGCCTTCAAAGGAGTGCTGCATTGCACGATCAAAAGAAAAGGACTACTTCATCTGGGTATCATTCCGGCATGGATCAGGGATCGTGGAAAAAGAGGAATGAAGGTAGTAGCACGGGTAAGAAGCCGGTTCAAGGCACCCAACAAGCATATCAGTGTAGAACTTGCAATCGAGTACATTCTGGAGTATGCAGGATGGAGGCGGGACTATGCTTCCGTTGTGGCAAACCGGGTCACTATCTTAGGGACTGCCCATTGCAATTGGACAGGAACAAGCCACCACCACCCAGAACGGAAGGGACAGCGCGAAGCAACATCCAGCGTACTACTGCGCCTGCACGAGTTTTCGCTCTAACACCTGGAGAGGCTGAGGATATGAATGATGTGATCACTGGTATGATTTCTTTGTTTTGTTCTAAGATATTAATTTGTTGGTTGATGTTAAGACTTGGAAAATTTAGTTCATGAATGATGTTGATTGTGACCACAGGTACCCTTTCTTTGTTTTCTAATAATGCCACTGTATTATTTGACTTGGGAGCGACACATTCTTTTGTTTCCATGACTTACTCTAGATTTTGCACTTTAGAAACCGAAAAGTTGAAGCACAAGTTAGTGGTCGCGACCCCAACAGGAAATTCGGTAGTTTGTGATGAGATTCTACCGGGTTGTCCTTTATCGATTGAGGGAAGACTAATGCCAGCAGATTTAGTAGTGTTTCACATGATTGGGTTTGATGTGATTTTGGGTATGGATTGGCTGGCTTCCTACCACGCCAATATTGATTGTTTTAAAAAATAAGTAGTTTTTAGACCCCCAAAAGAAAGTGAATTTCGGTTTACAGGGTCGAAAGTGAGGTTGCATCCACCCATCATATCTGCCATGCAGGTTGGAAAATTGTTACGTGATGGTTGTCAGGGATTCATTGCCTGCGTAGTAGAAGCACCAAAAGAGGAGGTGAGGTTAGAGCAGATACCTGTTGTGAGTGAATATCCGGAGGTTTTCCCAGAAGATTTATCTGGACTTCCGCCCGAGCGGGAGGTAGAGTTTACTATTGAATTAGCCCCAGGCACGGCACCCCTTTCGAAAGCACCTTACCGGATGGCACCGTCTGAATTAGTAGAACTCAAGGAGCAGTTACAAGATTTGTTGGACAAAGGTTTCATCAGGCCCAGTGTATCACCTTGGGGAGCTCCAGTTCTCTTTGTGAAGAAGAAGGATGGATCGATGAGAATGTGTATTGATTACAGGGAACTTAATCGGGTAACCATAAAGAATAAGTACCCGCTACCCCGTATAGAAGATTTGTTTGATCAGCTCCAGGGTGCGCAGGTATTTTCAAAGATTGATCTTCGATCGAGTTACCATCAATTGAAGATCAGGGCAGAAGATGTGGCTAAGACGGCTTTCAGGACCCGTTATGGGCATTATGAGTTTTTGGTCATGCCTTTTGGCCTGACTAACGCACCAGCAGTATTCATGGATTTGATGAACAGGGTGTTCCATGAATTTTTGGATAAGTTTGTGGTTGTTTTTATTGATGATATATTGATATACTCCAAAAGCAAGATTGAGCATGAAGAACATTTGAAGCTGGTACTTGGGAAACTCAGAGATAAAAAGTTGTTTGCTAAATTGAAGAAGTGTGAATTTTGGCTTGATTCAATTGCATTTTTGGGGCATGTGGTTTCGAAAGATGGCATTTCAGTGGACCCGGGAAAAGTGGAAGCAGTAGTTAATTGGTCAGCACCAAAGAATGTTCATGAGGTTAGAAGTTTCTTGGGATTAGCAGGTTATTACCGTCGATTTATTGATGGTTTCTCCAGGATAGCAGTTCCTCTCACTGCTCTCACCAGAAAAAATAATAAGTTTGAATGGACAACCAAGTGTGAAGAAAGCTTCCAGGAGTTGAAACAGAGATTAGTGACAGCTCCGGTGTTAATGGTTCCCACTGCTAGAGGTGGATTTGTAGTTTATAGCGATGCATCAAGGCTTGGATTGGGGTGCGTATTGATGCAACATGGGAAGGTTATAGCATACGCCTCACGCCAACTGAAAGTGTATGAACAGAATTATCCCACGCATGATCTAGAACTTGCGGCAGTCATTTTTGCACTTAAGATTTGGAGACACTATTTGTATGGAGAAAAGTGCGAAATCTATACGGATCATAAGAGTTTGAAATATTTCTTTACCCAGAAGGAATTAAATATGAGGCAGAGGAGATGGCTTGAGTTGATCAAGGATTATGATTGCACCATCAATTATCACCCAGGCAAAGCTAATGTTGTAGCCGACGCCTTAAGTAGGAAGTCAATGGGACCGACAGTTGCAGCCCTTACCACTCAACATAGGTTGTTAATGGACTTAGAAAGAGCCAGTATTGAGGTCATCACTAGTGATACAAGTACTTTCATGGCCAGTTTGATAGTTCAACCAACCTTGATAGATAGAATCAAAGCTGCTCAGAAAGTGGATTCATGGTTGGTGAAGCTAGTGGAAGAAGTTGGGAACGGGGACAAATCTGACTTTAGCATTTCCGAGGATGGAGTTTTGAGGTTTAGAGGTAGATTGTGCGTGCCAGCTAATGATGAACTGAAAAGTGTAATTCTTGAAGAAGCACACCGTTCTTTGTACACAGTTCACCCGGGGAGTACCAAGATGTATCAGGATTTGAGAGAGTCTTTTTGGTGGAATGGTATGAAAAGAGAAATTGCTAAATTTTTGTGGAACAGTGCCTAACTTGCCAACAGGTGAAGGCGGAGCATCAGAGACCAGCAGGATTATTACAGCCACTCCAGATTCCAGAGTGGAAGTGGGAGCATATCTCCATGGACTTTGTGACAGGCCTACCAAGGACATTGAGCGGACAAGATGCTATATGGGTGATCGTGGATCGCTTAACGAAGACTGCTCATTTTGTGCCCATTAAGGTTTCTTATAAACTGAAGAAACTAGCTGAGCTGTATGTGCAGGAGATAGTGAGGTTGCATGGGGTACCAGTATCCATTGTGTCAGATAGAGACCCTCGTTTCACTTCCAAGTTTTGGCGAAGCTTACAAGAGGCAATGGGTACTAAGTTAAGTTTCAGTATTGCTTTTCACCCTCAGACAGATGGACAGTCAGAAAGGACTATTCAGATCTTAGAAGACATGTTGAGGGCATGTGTGCTGGATTTTAAGGGAACTTGGATGCGACATTTACCATTGGTCGAGTTTGCTTATAATAATAGTTTCCAGGCTAGCATTGGGATGGCACCTTATGAGGTTTTGTATGGCAGAAGGTGTAGATCTCCATTGTATTGGGATGAAGTAGGTGAAAGGAAACTTTTGGGGCCAGAGATTATTCAGCAGACCACAGAGAAGATAGATACCATTCGGGCTAGAATGAAAGCAGCTCAGAGCCGACAAAAGAGTTATGCGGATAAACGTCGCCGCCAGTTAGAGTTTGAGATTGGAGATAAAGTATTTTTGAGGATAGCACCGATGAAAGGAGTTATGAGATTCGGAAAGAAGGGTAAGTTAAGCCCAAGATATATTGGACCGTTTGAGATTCTTGAGTAGATTGGACCAGTGGCTTACAGGGTGGCATTACCACCAGCATTATCGGGAGTGCATAATGTGTTTCATGTGTCTATGTTGAGAAAGTACATTCATGACCCCACCCACGTTATAGACCATGAACCACTTCAGATTCAAGAGAATATGACCTACACCGAGGAACCAGTACGGATTTTGGACAGGAAAGAGCAAGTGTTACGAACTCGAACTATCCCTTTTGTTAAAGTGTTGTGGAATAATCATGCTATTAACGAAGCGTCTTGGGAATTTGAAAAAGAGATGCGAGTTAAGTACCCATACTTGTTCGATGAGAATTTTTATAGCTTGTAGCAAATTCCGAGGACGGAATTTTTGTAAGGGGAGGAGGATGTGAGACCCAGTGACGTGGCCCAGACCACTTGTTTGTTTTTATTTTTCTCTCTCTCTCTCCCTCTCTTTCATTCTACACTTAGAATCTGAACTACAACCCTCACAGTTGACACTCTCTCTTTCTCTCCATTGCAGATTTCTTTTTGCGTTGCTTTAGTATTGCGATTTTGGTGGTTTGCTCCCAGCCATTGTTCATCACCCATTCATTCAGGTAAACCCTTTTCACAGTTTGGGTTCTTTGTTGGATCCAATGCATCTCATCCTCATACATTTTTCTCTCTCGCACTCAACAGCCCATTATTACGCAGTGCATTTTCATCTTCAAGAGACCTCACACTTTAATATTTACTCTCGGGTCAGTCTCTCTTTGAATATCAAATCTTCACATTTTTTTATTTGTATTTCGAAATTTTCTTTTGCTTTTCCCTCAAACATTTCTGTCCATTGTAGTTGTTTTCATCTCCAAGGGAATTATTTTCATTTCTGGACAGCATAGCTTCGCTCCCTTTTTCCACCGATCACCACACGACGTTAGGTGTAAGATCTTGTCTTTAACTTTATTAGTCACCTGTTATGTGTGTAAGATGAATGAAATGTGGTTTGCTGGTAGTTGTTTTGGAAATAAATAAATAGTAGTCAGTCTTGTTTGGTGTCGATTAATATTTAGAAGTGTTGGATTTTCTTTGTGGAGTTGTGAATGGAGAGAAAGTTTAATGTGTATTGCTATTTTGGTTGAGTTGCTAGTGGTTGCTTGGAGTTATGGGCTGGTGAAATGGGGTTGATTTATTGATTTATTAATTAGTTGAGTTTGACGTTGGTTTGGTGGGTGTATAGGTCAATATTGATATTGTTATACGTTATTTTTGGGTTGAATTGTGGGCTGTCCAGATGACTATATGGCTGTTGAGTTGAGTTAAAATTGCTGAAATATGGTTTAGAATTTGGGTCTTAATTCTTAGATCGAAATTGTGTTGTTGGTCTTTAATACTTAGTATATATATTTTATTTTTATGATTAGGTAACGAGACTGATAGAGGTCGATTTCAAGGCATAGATAATACGCTGCATGAGTCAGGTAAGCGGGGTTCCTATACTAGATTTGCATAAAAAGAAATGAACTGAGGTTGGTTTGTAAAAATATGCATGTTGATTTAAAAAGAAAATGAGAAAAACAACCTCAATATATGTTTTGCATTCACTCATGAGATATGTATAAAAGAGAAAAGAAATTATTTTGACATGAATAGTGTAGACATGAGCAATATTTGACATTATTCTGAAATGTGCAAAAGAGCGAATATAATGTCCGTGAATTTTTGTGCATGTGATATGAAAATGATTTGGATCTGTTTTTGATCAACTGGAAATGATATGAATATTTTCAACATGTGATTTGATATGGTATGGATATGAAAAACTTTTGGCATACTTATCTGTTTTGATTCTGATTCTGAATATGATTCTGATATGATGATACTGGGTCACGTGATATGGTTGGTACCAACATGATATGATATGATATGAGTGCACCCACTTTGGAAACAAAGTGGTCTTTTATGTGTTCTTTCCTATGTGCACACTCGGGGCTCCGAGATTGAAAAAGGGAAAGTTTCACAAAATGATACTGCCTGGTTTGGCCACCGGGGATAGCACAACCCTACCACGGGGGTTAAACATGGTATATGACATGATACGATATGATATGATATGATAAGATGAAGATGTTCAGTTATGTTATGCCAAAGTGTTTTTGAATGTGAAAATGACTTATATGAAAAGATTGAAAAGTCGCTCTAATTTTCTGGAAATATGTTTTGAGATGTGCATACGAAAATGAAATGTTTAGATTCTGCATACCGAACTATCTAAAAGGCTCATGTTTACATACTAGTATATGTTTTCTGCTTACTGAGTTGTTGATAACTCACCCCTTATCTTCACAATATTTTTCAGATGATATTGATGACCCAGCTGGGGATCAGGAATAGAAATTGGAGTATGACTAGATATGGATAAAAGGTCGAGTACCGAAGGGTACCATTGTTAGTAGAAGGGTTTATCTTGAGTATTTGAAGTTCTTTATGTTATTTGGATCTTTTGAGACTTAAGGATGTATTATTTTATTGTATTGAGATTATTGGGAGATTGTGGACCCCTTGGTTTATGTTATTTTGTAATGATGACGCATGGAGTTTATATTATGTTTATTTGGAAAATATGAGACTGTGTGCTATTTATGAAATCTTGGGAGATTTTAGATACTTTGGAAGACAGGTTTGTAAGTGACAAGCAGTAATTCTCCGAGTCTTTCAGGTACGGGGTGTTACAACATGATTGATGAGCCTAGCTAGCAGGTTAGCACCTCGTGACGTGGATTGATGACACTCACCTAGGCGACCACGGCAAAAGACTTTAGGTCCGGTCTCGTTTGAGAGTTGAAACTTGAGATTGAAACATTTCAACTCACTTTGTACGGGAATATGCATAATGTATAAAGCATTGTCAGCGCCAACCAGCCAATAGCATTAGCATTTGTCTACATATATATATGTATATGTAAATTCACATTTTTTACATATCTATTTTACTATTCAAGCAAAACTTTCATATTGACTTATGCATATTTGAGACAAAATAATAATAAAATATTATTATTTTATTATTATTAATTTTTTTCTAAAATTAATTTTTTTATATATTTTATAATTAGCATCCACTACATACATTTGACATTAATAATACAAATAAAATAATAAAAAATATAATTTTTTATATATTATATTAAAAATATAATAAAATGAAAAATATATATAATATTATAATAATAAAATGAATGTATAGGTGAATGTTTGTTGTGTTGTTGATGAAGGGAGAAGAGGAAAAGATTGTGAGAGAGAGAGAGTGGAAGGAGAGATAAATAATGATTAAAATATGTTTTGTTGAGTGAATAGTTGCTATCTAAATTTGGATAAGAACTATTTATAACTAGCTATATATATGCATATGCATAGTCAATGTAGATGATTTTAGAGTCATATTATGTAAATATGACTTTGCATATGCATATGCATAGACCAATGTGGATGCTCTACGTCAAAATCCCAATCATTTTGAACAAAAAAACCTTAATGAAACCTTGATCTAAATGGAGGTTGAAAAATGCCAACTACTGAGAAGCGTGACCATTTTCTTCAAATATTGATGCAAGTTTAAAAACTGAATGAATAAAAAATTCAATTCTAAGATAAAAGTATAAATTACATCAAGATTTAGATGAAACCTACATTAAAAAAACAATTAGGTATGGTTATTTAAAGTTAGTTAAATCATTTTATTTTAGCTTTTTAGACAAGTGATCTTGGTTTACCATGTTACCCAATCAGATTATATGTTGATTTGATTCCATACTTTATAAAATAATTCTACTTGAACATTTTTACACCATACATAATTCACGTAGTATAATTCTATTTTATATCCATTTAGTGAAAGATAAATATTTGGTCTATACACAAATTTTACATAGGAAATTTTATACCCAATGAATATGTATAAATATGTAACCTATGTTTATATATATACTTTCTCTTAAACATTTGAAAATCATTTTTATATATGTTTTAGATAGCATATATGTAACATTTGGTCATTTTATCTTAAGGACTAGTTTGGATATAAAAATCATGTCACCTCACTCAATCTCATCTCATTTTACCATTATAACTTTCTCAAATTTTCACATAAAATATAATAAACAATTCAACTTTTTCAAGTCTTAAAATAATAATAACATTAAAAAAATAATATTCTAATAATATTTTATTCAACTCATCTAAAACTATTTCATATCATCTCACCATCCAAATGAGTCCTAATCATTTTGTAAAAAATAAAATAAAACTAAAGAGTCAAGTGCATTTAGAAAGCTTTTTTTCTCTCTTTGAAAAAATCTACACAACCTCCACACACTACACTTTTTTTTTTAATGTTTAATTTTTTTATTCAATATTTAATATATGAATAATGAATAGAAGAATTAAATTAGTTTAAAAAGAATAAACTAAAAAAATAATTAAAAATTTTAAAAAATATAGTGTTTAGAGGTTGGGAATGTAACACCCGGACCCAGCCAAGTACGATTTTTAAATATCTTTGAGCATATGCGTATGAAAAACCCAATTGAGTGTTTGTGTATTTTTTTTGGAATAGACTACGGCTTAAAATCGTTATTTTGGCAATTTATGGTTTTAAATATCTTTGAGCTTACAGAGTCTTACAGAAGCTTAGCGTAAGTTGGTCATTCATAATTTAGTTATGTAACGAAATTACTCGGTTACCCTTTGAGTTACCACCATACTAATCTGTTTTTAAACTTTTAACATGTAATAGTGGAGTCTATTTTTTTTACGTTTACAGTATTTTTAAAGTAAAGTTTTCTTTAAAAAGTTTTCTTGTAATAGTTAATTTTATGATATTACAAGTTTGCTCTTTGAGTACAAACCAAATCATAAGGTGCTCTGAGTTTATATTTTTTGGTTGGGTTGATTTCACGATGAGCTTCAGTATGATTAATAGGGGTGATATCGGTCCGGTCCGGTCCGGTCTTAGACTGTTTTGTGGACCGGACCGGACCTATTCGGTCAAGAAATTTTCAACCCTGGACCGGACCGAGTATAGATCGGTCCGGTCCTATTCGGTCCGGTCCGGTCCAGGGTCGGTCTATTCGGTCTGGACATGCTCCAAATGGGCCATTCAGCCCATCTAAATTTGACTTTTGTTGGGCTCAAATTCAATTATTTTAGGCCCACTTCAAATTTTGTACATTTTTTAGCTAAAAATACTAAATCATTATAACTTACACTAATATATAATATAATTATAATAAATCACTATAATATAGTATTATTAATTTATTAGTATAACTAAACTAATATAACAACTAATATAACTATATAATAGTATTAATAGTCTATACTTAATTATAATATAATATAATTATAATAAATCACTATAATATAGTATAACTAAATTAATATAATAACTAATATAACCATTAGTATAACTATATAAATATATAATAGTATTAATAGTCTATACTTAATTATAATATAATATAATTATATATATAATTAATTATATATAAAAATAATTTATATTCGGTCCGGTCCGGTCTGGAAAACCGTCGGACCGTGGACCGGACCGAATGTGGTCGGTCCCAAAAAAAATGGACCGGACCGGACCGGACTAATACCGCTCCGGTCCAGTCCAGTCCAAAATGGCCGGTCCGGTCCGGTTTTCTCGGTCCGGACCGGCCGATGCTCACCCCTAGTGATTACAGATAATTTTTATGTTAATATTATGAGAGTTTCATCTAATTTTATATTAGTCAAAAATATTTCTTAAAGTGCTTTAAATTTGTTATTTCTTTCGAAAGAATAATGGATAATATTGTATTTTTATTATGAATTAGTTTATTATATTGTGACTGTATAATTTAAAATATTTTGGTATAATTATATTATCTAGTATCAAATTTTATAATTACACTTCAATAGAAAA
This sequence comes from Pterocarya stenoptera, assembly GCA_003123785.1. NCBI lineage: Eukaryota > Viridiplantae > Streptophyta > Magnoliopsida > Fagales > Juglandaceae > Pterocarya > Pterocarya stenoptera. Next base: position 57,867 of record QEOT01009680.1, on the reverse strand, counting down.
TAAGTTAGACTTTTAAATATTTTAGTTGAAGTTATTACATGGACATTGATGATTTTAGAAAGAGTTGATATATTTCAAAGTTATGAGAATTTTAGGTTTTGAAGAATTAAAATAGGTTATTTTAAAAGCTTAGGCTTAAATATTGAAATATGTGTTCAATTGAAATTTACAGGAATTACGTGATTATTTTATAAGTGACGAGTAATAATTGTTCGTAATTTTTGAGGAAAATTCTGTAAAGCTAAGAAGTTCAGGTAAGCGGGATTCTTATGCTAGACTTTGTATAAAAAGAAAATGATCTGGGGTTGATTTTATGAAAAACATGCATGTTTTGTTATGAAAAGAAATTTGAAATAACCTCGGTTATTTGTTTTGCATTACTCATGAAATTCTGTAGAAGAATAAAATATTTTCTAGCATAACTGGTGCATACATGAGCTGTTTTTGCATTTTGTTTTTGAACTGTGTAAAAAAGAGTGAATATGAAATCTTGTGCATAAAATTATATTTTTGGGATCTGATTCTGTTCTATTCTGAAGATGTTCTGTACTCTGATATGATATGATGTGATTTTTGAGAACCTCTAACATGACATTCTATTTCTGTTCCGCTATGACCTTACCATGAGTGTAAAACTGTGGCCTCTGTTCGGGTTAGTACCAACTTTTCTGTTTCCAGTGCACCCACTTTGGAAGTAAAGTGATTTTTTGTTTGGTCTTTCCTGTGTGCACACTCGAGGCTCCGAGAATTATAAGGGGAATATTCACATTCTGTTTCTACTCAGTTGGCAGCCGGGATTTGCATAACCCTACCACGAGGGTTAAACATTGAATTATGTTCTGATATGATGTGTTCAGTTATGCTATGCCAAAAGATTTTGATTATGAATATTTTTTTGAATTTTTGCTCTGATATTTTTGATAACATGTTCTGACTTTGCATTCTGAAAATAAAAAGTGTTTTTGTTCAACATTCTGAATTCTGTAAATGCTCATGTTTGCATACTAGTATATGTTCTCTTCTTACTGAGTTGTTGCTAACTCATCCCTTATCTCCATAATATTTTTCATATAATTTTGATGGTGCAGTTGAAGAACAAGAGTAGAAAGTGTTGGAAATGTTTGATGATCGTAGATGAATAAGTGCCCGAGGGTACAAGTACTTATTTGAGAATTATAGTTAGTAAATTGATTATTTTGGGTTATTTTGATATGATGAGTTAATGATATTTTCTATTCTTTGAGAGTTTTTAATTTATTTTATTGACGACTTTCTTTAGTGTCCCTATGAAGGGAATATGGATATTTGTGTTGAATATTTAATGGAGTTTATGGATTATTTATAGTTGTAAAATTGGAGTTGATATTAAGTAATAAGAGCTAACTCTTCAAATCTCCGAAATCGGAACGTTACAGGGAAGGTTGTGTAGTATTGCTCCTTTTGTTTTTCTTTTGAACATTAAAAAGGCATTTCAAAAGAATAAGGTCTGGTTTGGTTACACGTATGAAATTATCTCATTTCATCTCATCTTATATAATCATTATGATTATTTTAAATTTTCATACAAAATATTATAAATAATTTAATTTTTTCAAATCTCAAAATAAAAATAATATTAAAAAATAATATTTTAATAATATTTTGTTCAATTTATAATTTTTATCACATCTCATCTTTATAACTAAACGAGATCAAAACTTTTCCTACTTCTTTATCATGAATGATATATAGCTACGGAATTAGTTCCTCGATCTATAGAAAAAAAAAAAAGAAAAAAAAAAAGATTACTTTCAGATTTATAGCATTATTGATGCTTTATTTATATATTTAATTTTGGCTTTTTCTTTGTGCTAGTCATGCTTTATGCTTTTTCTAAATCCTATGACAATATATTACGGGGGTAAAAAAGAAAAGAACAAAGGTGATGCTGGACAACGTACGAGAACGACGACGAAGACTTGCAGGCTAAGGCTCGAGACTTGCAGGCTAAGTTCCTCTCTGAATATGGAGATGGTTAATTTTATCTTCTCTAACCTAATATTATTATTATAATTTTTTTTAAAAATTTTATATAAAATATAATAAATAATTTAATTTTTTAAAATTTTAAAACAATAATAATATTAAAAAATAATATTCTAATAATATGTTATTCAACATATCTAAAAGCATCTCATCTCATCTTATTTCACTATTCAAACAAGCACTTCTGCCAGTTAAACATGGTACATAACATGCTTTATTTGTTATTTATTTTTACAGATGAAATGAAATAAATTGAGATTAAAATTAAATATTAAATAAAATATTATTAGAATATATTTTTCTAATATTATTTTATTTTAAAATTTGAAAAAGTTGAATTGTTTATTTAATAAAGTTGTAATAATTAAATTAGATGAGATGCAACGCGATAAGTTGGGAGGAATTGTGAAAAGAAAATGCTAGTTGAGCCTATAAAAATGACCGATAAAAGTAGCTGATTGACTTTTTTATTTTTATTTTTAATTTTTTGAAAATGAATATTAATGAATTATTGTTTTTAAAAATATATATATATATATATATTGAAAAAAAAAAGAAAGAAAGAAAATAAAAAAGTGCATTTCCATGCACGTTGAATTTTCGGTTGATTATCCGTCCTTGCAGCACCACCCGTTGCGAAAACAAACGAGGCTAACTCTTCTGTTACCTTCCTTATAAAACCGGTACTGCGTGCTTGAACTCTGCGCTCTCTCTTCGACTCATCAAAACGTAGTGCAGATCTTTCTCTTTAGAAATCAGAAAGTTCTAGATATTTTCTTCTTTGTTTTTCTGTAACTTTTTCCGGTTAAATTTGGTTAACTATGGCTGGTAAAGGCAATGGTCCGGCAATTGGGATTGACTTGGGAACGTGCTATTCGTGTGCGGCAGTTTGGAAACAAAATCGGGTGGAGATCATACCCAATGAGCTTGGGAACCGAAAGACTCCATCTTATGTGGCTTTCAATGAGACCCACCGTTTGATCGGTAATGGGGCCATGGACCAGGCTGCTAGGAATCATAGCAACACTGTTTTTGGTATGTTTCTTGTTCTTTGGTACTGTTACGAGTTCAGATTTTAGAGTCTTGCTTTCAAAATAGTGGTTAATTATTTCTCGGACGCTTATATAGATGCGTTCTGTTGAGGTTGGGTTCTTTCTATGTTCATTTAAATATATTGTTTTTCTTTCTTTAAGATGATGTTAAAGAAAAATGTCCAGAGTTGTAGATAGATCTTTGTTTGGCTTATAGAAATCCCTATCTTTGCATAAAACAGTTGACCAGTTGAACTTTTTTTCTTTTTTTTTGCTTTCGGATGGTTTCGACTTCTGAAGCTAAGGATGTTTAATGTAATGATTTGTTTGTATGTTGATGTTCTTGCCTGTGGTATGAAGACGCTAAACGTTTGATTGGAAGGAAATTCGACGATGCCTCCGTGCAACATGACATGAAATTGTGGCCATTCAAGGTGGTTCCTAGACCTGATGGGAGGCCACTTATTGTGGTTGAATACAAGTACGAGGAAAAGCGGTTTTTTCCCGAAGAAATCTCTTCAATGATTCTCATAAAGATGAAGGAGATTGCTGAGGCTTACTGTGGCTCGAAGATAAAAAATGCCGTTATCTCTGTCCCTGCTCGTTTCAATCATTCACAGCGTCAAGCAACAATGGATGCTGGTGTCATTGCAGGCCTGAATGTGATGCGAATAATCAACGAGCCAACTGCTGCTGCTATTGCATATGGGCTAGACAAGGAGAATGATGCTGGTGAGAAGAATGTGCTCATCTTTGATCTTGGTGGTGGTACTTTGGANAAAAAAGTATAAGCGGGAGATTACTTGTGGTAAGGCTCTTAGGAAGTTGTGGACTGCTTGTGAAAAGGCCAAGAGGATCCTCTCATTTAATACTCGAACTACAATTGAGATTGATTCTCTGTTTGATGGTATTGACTTCAACACAAGCATTACCCGAGCAAGGTTTGAGGAGCTTAACATGGATTTGTTCAGAAAGTGTAGGGAGCCCGTAGAGAAGTGTTTGATGGATGCTAAGATCGATAAGAACAGTGTCGATGACGTGGTTCTAGTTGGAGGGTCTACTAGGATTCCCAAGATTCGGGAATTGTTGCAGGAATGCTTTGATGGGAAGGAGCTCTACATGTACAAAAGGATTAACCCTGATGAAGCTGTTGCTTATGGTGCTGCTGTTCACGCCGCAAATCTCAATAGTGAGGGTGGTAGGAAAGTGCCGAATATCTTGTGCCTAGATGTCACTCCTCTATCCCTTGGATTGGAGACTGCTGGAGGAGTCATGAGTTTTCTGATACGAAGAAACACCACCATTCCCTTCAAGATGGAGGAGGAGTTCTCAACCAAGGAAGATAACCAGCCTTACGTGCTGATTCAGGTGTATGAGGGTGAACGTACCAGAACTCGTGACAACAACTTGCTGGGCAAGTTCAAACTCCCTGGTATTCCTGCTTCTCCTAGTGGAGTTTCAAAAATCACAGTTTCATTTGATGTCGATGCTAATGGTATCTTGAACGCCTCTGCCAAGGACAAAACCACTGGACAGAAGACTGGCATCACAATCACCCACGAGGGCAGGCTCTCTAAGGAAGAGATTGAGAAGTTAGTGCAGGAGGCTAAGAAGTACAGGTCTGATGACGAGGAACATAAAATGAAAGTTGACACAAAGAATGAACTCGAGAGCTATGTTTACAACATGATGAACGCATTCAAAGACGAAAAGATTGCAGCTAAGGTCCCTGCTGCAGAAAAGAAGAAGATTGAAGAAGCAATTGAGCAGGCTATCCTTTGGCTTGACCGAAACCAACTTGCTGAGGCAGAAGAATTTGAGTTCAAGAAGGGCGAGCTGATGAGCATCTGCAACCCTTTCATTGCCAAAATTGATCAAGGTGCTGAAGGTGACACGAGTGGAACTGCGCAAGGGGAATTTGAGAAGTGCATTGATCAGCAAAAGGAGTGTAATACCAAGGTCGAGGCAAAGAATGCACTGGAGTGAAAGAATAGAGAATGAAATGGTTTTGTTTTCCACACTAACCAGTGTTGTATTCAATCATATAAATATAGCCGTAGGCTATGCACAGAGAAAGGAAAGTATACAAGAAAGGAAATGTACATGTAAGGAAAGTATACAGAAAATAATAACTGGATTACATTGATTTACAATAGATTGATCCTAAGAATAAATAGAAGTCAACTATCCTTAGTCTTGCCATTTGAGAGAGCCTGAGATTGAGCAGTAGATGGGGCAGGAGATTGGGCTGGAGAATCAGTCACGTTAACATCCTCCCGCAAGCTAATGGGTGTAGGACACACATTTAGCTTGTCTTTCAATAGAATAAAGCGGGCAGAGGTCAAGCCTTTGGTAAAAATGTCTGCAATCTGCTGAGCTGTAGGAAGGTAATTAATGACAATGTCCTTCTGCACTACTTTGTCCCGAATGAAGTGATAGTCTACTTCAACATGCTTAGTGCGAGCATGAAAAACTGGATTTGAAGCAAGAGATATAGCACCAATATTATCACACCATAGAGTGGGAGTGTTGGTAAGTGGAATATGCAAATCTTGGAAAAGCATTCTGAGCCAAAACAGTTCGGCAGTAGCAAGAGCAAGTGATCTATATTCAGCTTCTGTGCTGGATTTGGACACCACAGGTTGCTTTTTAGCAGTCCAACTAATGAGGCAGGGACCAAGGAAGATAGCATAACCTGTTGTGGATCTTCTGTCATCTGGATTCCCTGCCCAATCTGAATCAGTGTAGGCATTGAGTTGTAGAGAACCTGAACTGAAGCATAGGCCTTGTTGAATGGTGCCTTTAAGATATCTGAGAACCCTTTTTGCAGCTGCCCAATGAGTAGTAGTTGGATTGTGCATGAATTGACATAACTGATTTACAGAAAATGCAATGTCAGGCCTAGTTAAAACACAATATTGTAAAGCTCCAACCAAATGTCTATACTCAGTAGCATTGTCCAGAGGATCCCCATCATATTGTGACAGTTTGGCACCAGCAGGAATTGGAGTTTTGGCTGGCTTGGCCCCAACCATTTTAGCTGTCTCAAGGAGTTCGGTGATATACTTGAGCTGGGAGAGATGAAGGCCTGCTGTGGTTCGATGAACCTGAATACCCAAGAAAAAGTGCAAGTCTCCAAGGTCTTTCATAGCAAAGCTTTGCTTGAGGCATGAAACAAGATGAGTGATGGCAGATGAATTGTTTCCAGTGACAATGATGTCATCAACATAAATGAGTAGGAACAAGTGAATATTAGATTTGTGAAAAATGAAAAGTGAATAATCAACAGTAGATTCCACAAACCCGAGACCAAGTAGAGTGCTTGCTAGTTTGTTGAACCAAGCTCGAGGAGCTTGCTTTAGTCCATAGATTGCCTTTTGCAGCTTGCATACATGTGTGGGATGAATTTGGTCAACAAAGCCCTGTGGTTGTTCCATGTACACCTCCTCTTCAAGTGATCCATGGAGGAAAGCATTGGAGACATCCAATTGCTTTATTGGCCAACTGTAGTGGACAGCAAGAGCAAGAATTGTTCTGATAGTGGATGCCTTGACCACTGGACTAAAAGTTTCTGTAAAATCAATGCCATCTTGTTGTTCATATCCCTTTGCTACTAACCTAGCCTTGAACCTTTCAATTGTGCCATCAGCCTTTTGTTTAACCTTGTAGACCCACTTATTTGAGATAATGTTTTTGTCACGAGGTCTGGGGCAAAGAGTCCAAGTCTGATTGGTTCTAAGTGCTTGATATTCTTCTTGCATGGCTTGGCACCATTGAGAATCTGTGCTTGCTTGTGCAAAGGTTTTAGGAGTGACAAAGGCACTTGTGGTAGAATAGACCTGCAAGGGATACTTGGTGGAATATAGTTTGTAATCTGAAAATTTTTTGACTTTTCTGGAACCATCTCGGGATCTAGTCACCATTGAGTGTGAGGGCTGAGTATTTGAAGGGAGTGAGGAGGGCAGGTCAACTTGTGAGGCATTAGAGGGACTAGATACTTGACTCTGATCATCAAAAGATGACACTATAACAGGAGGGTCAGAACCAGTAGGGAGGCCATTGAATTCATTTTGAGTGACTGAATCAGGGATTTCATGTCTGGGATCAACAAGATTGGAAATGACATGGGAGTTGGTAGTAATTTCTGCAGATATAAATTGAGGAGGACTAAGAGTCATTACCTGGGAAGAATTTTCTGCTGGAGAACCAGAAGCTGTTGCAAAGGGCTTAGTAGAGGGTGGAAACCAATCTTGAGCAGGAAAGGAACCTTCATCAAACACAACATGTCGGCTAAGAATGATTTTTCGAGTTGCAGGATCAAGACATCTGTAACCTCTGTAGTTGGAACAGTAGCCTAAAAATATGCATTTTTTGGATCTAAACATCAGTTTGTGATGGTTGTATGGTCGAATGAGAGGAAAGCAAGCACAGCCAAATACCTTGAGAAGGGTATAATCTGGTTGCTTGTGAAGGAGTTTGAAATAAGGTGATTGATGTTTCAAAAGGGCAGTAGGCAAGCGATTAATGAGGTAAACAGCAGTGTTAAAAGCATCAACCCAGTAATCTAAGGGCAGCTTGGATTGAGAAATCAAAGCTAGACCAGTTTCTACAATGTGTCTATGCTTTCTTTATGCTAAACCATTCTGCTGAGCAGTATAAGGACATGACAATCTACGTGTAATACCATGTGTTTCAAGAAACTGATTGAATCTGTTTGAGATGAATTCACCACCACCATCTGAATGAAAGGCTTTGATTTTCTTAGATAAGAGGTTTTCAGCCATGCATTTGAACTTAACAAAGCATTCAAAAGTTTCAGATTTTGATTGTAAGGGATAGATCCAAGTGAATCTTGAAAAATTGTCAATAAAAGTCACATAATACTTGTAACCATTGTTTGAAATTATGGGTGAACTCCAAAGATCTGAATGTATTATTTCAAGAGGTGCAAGGGTTACATTATGAGACTCAGAGAAAGGTAAAGCTTTAGACTTTGCTAATTGGCAAGATTCACACAATGAACACTGCTTAAGAGACTTAGTGACAGGAAGTTGCACTAAAGATTTGATTTTATCAAAGGTAGTAGTAGCTGGATGACCGAGTCTTCTATGCCAAGTGATAGGATCAGCAGTGACACCAAGAAAGGCAGTGATTTTCTTGGTTTTATTCATTTGGTTGGTGAAGGAGATTGGATACAACCCATCTTTACTGAGCCCTTGCAAAAGTGTCTGGCCCGTGCATTTGTCCTTCACAAAGTAATGAGAATCAGTCAATACAAATACACAATGATTATCAGAACAGAATTTCTGAATGGAAAGTAAGTTTGCAGCAGCTGATGGACAGTGAAGTATATTATTCAACTTGAAAGGAGTGCTAGAATTAAAGAGAACTGCAGAACCTTGATTGGCAATTGTCAAACCTGTTCCATTGCCCACAGCAATTTCCTCATCACCTTTGTATGGTTCTTGGATAGATAAGTTCTCCAAAGCTGCTGTCACATGACTGTTTGCACCACTGTCAGCATACCAATTTTGCTCTTGTGAGTGTTCTATTGAAGAATTTGTTCTTGCTGCCATTGCAGCCAGTTGAGCAGGTGGATGCTTGCCTTGATAAGCATAATCCATACGCTTGTAGCAGTCCAAGGCTGTGTGCCCCATTTTTCCACAAATTTGGCATGGTGCCCTGTTGGAGTCAGCTTGAAAGGGATTCTTGTTGTTGCTATCTCTTCTCTGATTTGGTTTGTAGTTGCCCTTGTTCTGTCCAAGTGACTTGCCTTTGCCATTATGGTTTGTCCATGTGGGTTTTGGTTTGTGAGAGTAGAGAGCAAAATTCCCTGAGTTACCAACAGATTGATGTTGGTTGCCAAGTAGAGTTTCAAAATTCAGAAGTTCAGCTTGAAAGTCCTGAAATGTCATGGGAGCATCACGAGTAGCAAAGTTGTAAGAGGTAATAAAAGCAGTATAAGCAGGACTCAAACCACCCAATATGTAGGAGATGAGGTCATCATCTTCTACTGGTTTGCCTACAGCCATCAATTGGTCAGCCCAAGATTTGGCAAGACCAAGATACTCAGTACAAGACTGAGATCCCTGCTGTAAAGATTGCAACTGGCGCTTTAGATAAGCTACACGAGAACGAGATTGTGAAGCAAATCTTGCTGCCAGAGATGTCCACACTTGTCTAGAGGTGTTCAATCCATATATAGAGGATAGAACTGTCTCAGACAGAGTGGTTGTAAACCAGCCAAGAAGATACTGGTCTTTCTTTTGCCACAATAGGTAATCAGGGTTGATTACTGTGGTTGTCTTTCCTGTATCATCAGTGAGGAATTGATGGGGGCATGGTTCTGTACCATCAACAACACCCATCAGTTCATGGCTCCTGAGAATAGGGAGAAACTGTGAAACCCAATTTAAATAGTTTGAACCATCTAACTTGGTGGAAATGTGATGTGTAATACTTGGTAAGGTAAAGGTGTGGGTATGAGGAGGTGACATGTTCAAAGCAGGATCAAAGGAGTGTTCCTATGGTCGCTCTGATACCATGAAAGAATAGAGAATGAAATGGTTTTGTGTTCCACACTAACCAGTGTTGTATTCAATCATATAAATATAGCCGTAGGCTATGCACAGAGAAAGGAAAGTATACAAGAAAGGAAATGTACATGTAAGGAAAGTATACAGAAAATAATAACTGGATTACATTGATTTACAATAGATTGATCCTAAGAATAAATAGAAGTCAACTATCCTTAGTCTTGCCATTTGAGAGAGCCTGAGATTGAGCAGTAGATGGGGCAGGAGATTGGGCTGGAGAATCAGTCACGTTAACATGGAGAACTACGCTTACAATATGAGGAACACTTTAAAAGATGAACAGATTTCAGCTAAGGTCCCTGCAGCTGACAAAAAGAGGATCAAAGATGTAATTGAGCAGGCTATCCATTGGCTCGAAGGGAACCACAATGCCGAGGCAGATGAATATAAGGTCAGGATGGAGGAACTGGAGAGCATCTGCGACCCAGTCATCGCCAGGACTTATCAGGTTGCTAATGATGACATTGGTGAAGCCTTGCAAAAGCATAAGGAACCCAATAATGAGACCAAAACCAAAATGCAGGAGGCTGAGAAGGATATGGATCAGGTGAAGGAGCATAAGACGAAGGAGACAGAGAAGGGGAAGAAGAAGGTTGAGAAGAAGAACATGGCCGAAGATAAGGTCCATGAGGTTGAGGCAAAAAATGCTTTGGAAAGTTGTGCTTACGACATGAGGTACAAAATCAGAGCTGTGAAGAATGCTTTGACAAAGACCGAAGATGCAATTGAGCAGACTATCCTTTGGCTTGATAGGAACCAGAATGCCGAGGCAGGGGAGTTTGAGAATAAGATGAAGGAGCTGGAGGGCATATGTCGCCCGTTCATTGCCAAATTGAACTAAGGAGCTGGTGGTGATAAAAAAAAAAAAAATAGATTTCTTTGTATTGTAATCTGGTCTTTGTTTATGAGTAATTGAAGCTCTAGAGGCTTGAAGGATGAGGCTTTAGTTACTTTTATTGCACTTATATATTAGCATTGTAACTCAGTTGTATATTGGGTGTTCTTGGGATAAAAAAAAAAATGTTGTGTTGTGATGTTGGAAATAGTGATAGAAATCAGATTTCAACAATAAATATATATAGCCAATAGTTCCTCTGAAACTTGCTCCAAAAAAAAAACTCACCAAAATTAGTTTCATTTCAAACACTCTGACTATAAAGCAAAAGAACCATAATTGTTTTTTTTAATGTGTTTTTTGTCTTGTTTAGAATCATAAGATTTTTTAAAATGGTAAAAAAAATTGACTTTTAAAAAAAAATTTCCTTTTGGGAAATAGCCGATATATACTTTCAAGTAGGGCACTAGTTGGTCCGGATTGGAGAAACCGACCGGACCGGACCGGCTCGAAGTTTGGATTGGTTGGTCTCGGTTCAAGAAATTCTATTTTTTTCGGTTTTTGGTTTGGTCTTGGGGTGGGGTTTTCCTGGACTGGACCGGACCGACCGAATAGGAAAATATGTATTTTTAATTTTTAAATATATTATTTTATATAATAATTTTATAATTAATTATATAATTTTTATCTAACCTATGACCATTAATAATATAAAATTTTAAATATGTAATTACTAATTAATATTATATTAATTAACTAATGTATATTATCAATTAACCTAGCTATCACCAATTTATCATTAACTAATTACTAACATCTACATCTATGATCTAATTAAAGTTATTAGATAAATTTTTTGTAAAATATCTAAGTTGTAAGTAAATATAAAGCAATTACAAATATTATTGTAAATTGTAATTAATTAATGTATGATATAATTCACCATAAACTAATTACTAACATCTACATCTATGATGTAATTAAAGTTATTAGATAATTTTTTTGTAAAATACTTAAGTTGCAAGTAAATATAAAGCATATAATAATCCAGTTATTTATGCTTCATATACAAAATGTAAAAAGTTTAATATATCTCATTATGCAAGTAGTGGCCCATGAGAATTTCCAATAAATGCGTCAAATTGTAGCCATTGAACATAACCTTTCAGGCCACTTGTTGACACCAAACCACTTAATGCGATCTCTCCTTTCTACCAAAGAACAAGGGCTCGGATCACTCTTGCAGGTTCATTTTCCTTTCTCTTTTAACTGCTACAAGCACTTTAAATAGGCATTTGTTCGGAAAATCCCACCTCCTCCTTTTCTATTTTTGTTTTTAATTTAATACAATTTACTCATAAAATAAAACAAAACAAAACAGAATCTTGAAAAATTGTAAAATGAATTGTGGATCAGTAGATACGTGACACAAATCCGAATATTGCAAAGCACCAGCCAAAGTAGATGCATAAAATCAAACGAGAAGAGTGAGTACTAGTCTACTAGATCATCAGAATCAAACACAAAAACGTATTAATCCACTGCATAATTTTGTTTTGCAGATCTTATACATCTCCAGCAAGAATCAAGCACAATCGCTGCCAATTTTACAGCTTTACTCGCACAAAGAGAACATTAAGAAACTCATGCCAAGAAAGAAAAAAGCAAGAACAAAAACAAACGGGGTACCAAAAAAAAAAAAAAAACAAGGTACATTTATTTATATGACAACACACCCGGCCGGAACACTTCAGCTCAAAAAAGCAAGCAGGAAGCTGAATAACAAAGCAACCATGTAGTTAGCCATGATGTTGGGAACCAAAGAAGCAACACCAGAAAAGTTTCCAGTCGATGTGTTGGTGCTCAAGATCACCACCATCCAGTCATCCTCAGAGGCAATCCCGGCACTGGTGTAGCTGGAATCATTAAGATACTTTGCATAATGAGAATTCGTGTAGTTGGAAAGTACTAAAGTTGGGTCTAATTTGGGTACACAAACAGGCATTAGGACCCCATCTAAAGTGGTGTTGACATTTATGTCGCACGAGCGCAGGAGCTTGTTGAAGTTGCTGAACTTGGGGTTGGTGCCGGGAGCAAAGCTGTAGTCAGAGGCGTTGTTGCAAGGTTGATCCTCTAATTGTTCTGCGATTTCATCAGCTAGGCACCCTGCATTGTCGTTCTCAGTGAATTCGGGGAGATTTAGTGATTGCCTGTAACTGTTAATGCCTTGGAAGAGTGTGGCGTCTTCATCTGCATGCAGATGTGTAGAAATTGCATTGATTATAGCCCAACGTTAAAGCAAAGATGATGAGCAATACATCAGACTCTAGCAATTTAATTGGTACTATAATTTTCTTTGTGGCTCTAAAACTACCTACCAACTTTAATACTTTTACGAGGTAATCAATTCTGGTGCATGCAATTAGTACTAATTGACAGAACAAATGTAAATCTTACAACAGTGATCATTTACCTCGAACATTTATTAAACTTTAGAAAAGCTATTAGAGAGAGAGAGAGAGAGAGAGAGAGAGAGATCACCATCACAATGTACGCCATGAATTAGGACGAGCAAAACGAGGGAGAGGCCAAGTTTAACGAAGGCCATGGTTCAGTAGTGTCAACGAAAGAGCTAGCCTGACGAGGGCGATTTATACAAACTCAAGAAGAGAATAAACAAAAGATGAGTGTTGGAGATGATTGGTATTGGAATGTCTGCCTTTTTCTGGGTTGCTTTAATTGCGTGTCAAGGTGGTTCTCCTAGGTGCTATATCTTTTTTGTTTCGTGTATAGTTGCAGGCCAAAGTGAGAGTTTTCTGTTGAAACTGCTAGATGAAGAACCACCAATACCTACGGTTCCACCAGACAAGGGCACTACAGAAAGATCGTGATAAAGGCAGAGCAGAAATATTCCTCTAGCCGCGTGGTTGTTAGAATGAGCTGTATATATATAACACCCGGGTCCAATCTTAACCCAGACCATAGAGAAGTCCCGTTGCTAAGGAAAAACCGCTGCATTTATAACTAGTGTGCACTCTTATTTTATTTATTTTATTATTATTACTATTATTTTTAGCTTCTTCATTATTATTTTTACTATTTAATTTTTCTCCCTCTCTTCTCTCCCCCACCAGACGGTTTCCCTCGACAATTTTCCTTCCCCGTTACCCACGTCCGAATTGCTCTCAACAGCCGCTCTCCCTCATCCTTTTATTTTTCCCTCTCCCGTGCGCCTTCGATGCCATTTCGTTTTCTCTCATAAACTTTACCTTGTAAATGCTCTCTATCTCGCTGATCTTCACCGTCAGTTTATTTTTCTTTATCACTACTCACATCCCATCTCAAACGTGCACCCACCTCGCACCCAATGTTCTCCCTCTCCCTCTCTTTTCTTCCCTGTGAATCTCCTCCGCGAAGCACCTTCGACCTCCAAACCATGCAGGACGCACGACGGAATCAACCAGTTGCGCCTAGTTGCATCACCGTGGGACTGCCCCCAAGACCCAGCCTCTCCGTGCATCAAACGAAAACCAGCTCCGCTCACACGGCAACGCCACCACAAGCCGCCAGCCCCGCCCGTTGACCCATACTCCTTAGCCGTTCAACACATAAACGCCACCATCACCATCGTCGGTTGAAAGCAAAATCCAGAGCTGCTCTGTTTTGGAACAATGGAAACAGAGCATCGTCGCCAGGGCTGGCTCAATGCTAAGTCCACTTAGGCCATTGCCTAAGGCCCACCTTATGTAAAGCATTTAAAAATAAAAATGAAATAATTTTTAAATTTTTTTTTAAGAAAAAATAAAAACTATTTCATTAAATAAAATTTTAAATAATTTATATAGTTTTCAATGTGTGCAAGGCTCCATAATACTAAATTTAATATTTAATAAAATGATTATTTTTTATAAGTAATACAATGAATTATTTATATTTTAAATAATTTTTTTTAAAATCTTGCTAAATTGAGGTACAAAAACTGCATTGAGTCCTCATTTTAAATTGTTGTAAATATAAATTTACAAAAGCTGTATTTAAAGATTTTAAATAAAATCTTATTTTATTGAAAATTTTGAAAATATTTCATATAATAATTTATATTTTATTATTATAATTATAAATGACTCAATTAAATTTTGCCTAAAGCCTCAATTTGTATTGAGCCCCCCTATCGTCGCTCAAACCGAGAGTCATGTCTGGCCAAAGTTGGGCAGCGAGGCCACCGTCAGCAGCAATAGACGACGCCGGAAATCAAGCATCCACTGCCCAGTGATGTCCAGCACCACTACCCGAAGCCCCATGCACGCCGCATGATACGTAAACTCCTCTCTCATCTCTCCCTCTCCCTCTCTCTCTCTCATGTCTTTCTCTCACTCACTCTCTCTCTCTTTGTGCTCTTCTGTCACACCCAGACTATCGTGCATGCCACCATCGAGCACAACTCAGCCACCCACATTGCACTGCCTTCTCCCTTCTCTCATGCGGTAGGTCCCTCTTTCTTGCAACTTTGGTACGCAGTGCTTCTACACCTGTGATGGGTGGGTCGTCAGCCACAAGCACACGGGGTCTCGGTTTATAATTTTAGTAGTATGTGCTTTCGCATGGGTTTATTTTAAATTCTTCTTACTTTAGGATGGTTAGTTTTTAAATGAGTTGAATTGTATATGTTTAAATTAAGTTTGTTGTATTCTATAGATTTTGTATTAACATTTTAAAATGGGTTTATAAATGAATGTATTATTTAAAGTGGGTTATGTTCAAGAGATACTAATTTTCTATATTGGGCTTCTTTTTAATGTAATTAAAATACTATTATATTATTTAAAGTTAGGTTGTGTTTAATATCTTAATCTATCCATATTTTTTTTACATGGATAATTATATTAGCCCATAAGCGATGATTTACAGAAAAAGAAAGTATGATTTTAATTGTATATCTAAGTGTAAAGTTTTGACTAGACTATATATTATAAGTTTACAAGGAATTTTATTTTAACGTTAAAGCATTATTAAGGATATTTTATGAATTACTATTGTATAAGAAATTTATGATTTCCTACTAGATTATATGTTGGAAGTATTAAATTATCATTTTCATAATAGTTTATAGAGATATGAGTTTTAAATATGATTAAGTTAATTTTCGAAATGAATTTAAGTTGTTTTGCCGTATTTGGTAAAATTATTTTATAATAAGTTTAGACTATTTTTAATGATAATATATTTATTAGATTTCTAATAACTAGATAGTTATCAAAGTTATTTCCGTAATATGAATTTAAGTAGATGGAGAGTTTTAGCAGTTATTTTAGAAGTTTAGTAACGTTTAGTATTTCATATAGGTGATGATTGGTATTCATTCAGCACGATTGTGGGAAAGATTCAAAAAGGCTAAAAAAGTCCAAGTAAGCGAGGTTCCTATGCTAGATTTGCATAAAAAGAAATGAACTGAGGTTGGTTTGTAAAAATATGCATGTTATTTTAAAAAGAAAAAGTGAAAAACAACCTCAGTATATATTTTACATTCACTCATGAGATATGTATGAAAGAGAAAAGAAATGCTTTTGACATGAATAATGTAAACATGAGCAATATTTGATATGTTTTTGAAATGTGCAAAAGAGCGAATGTGATATTTGTGAATTTTTGTACATATGATATGAAAATTATTTGGATCTGTTTTTGATCAAATGAAAATGATATGAATATGTTCGACACGTGGTTTGATACAATATGGAAATGAAAAACCTTTGGTATACTTATCTGTTTTGATTCTGATTCTGAATATGGTTCTGATATGATGATACTGGTTCACGTGATATGATTGGTACCAACATGATATGATATGATATGAGTGCACCCATTTGTAAATAAAGTGGTCTTTTATGTGTTCTCTCCTATGTGCACACTCGGGGCTCCGAGATTGAAAAAGGGAAAGTTTCATAATATGATATTGTCTGGTTTGGCCACCGGGAATAGCACAACCTTACCACGGGGGTTAAACATAGCATATGATATGATATGGTGACATGATATGATACGATACAATATGATAAGATGAAGATGTTCAATTATGTTATGCCAAAGCGTTTTTGAATATGAACAAAGCGTTTTTGAATATGAAAATGGTCTTTGAATATGAAACGGATTTTTAAATATGAACAGTTGGGTTTTGAGTATGAAAAGATTGAAATGTCGCTCTGATTTTCTGATAACACATTTCTGAGATCTGTATATGAAAATGAAATGTTTTGTTTCTGCATACGGAACTCTCTCAAAAAGCTCATGTTTACATACTAGTATATGTTCTATGCTTACTGAGTTGTTGATAATTCAACCCTTATCTCCATAACATTTTTCAGAAAATTTTTTGTGGTACAGCTAGGGATCAAGACTAAAAATCATGTATAAGACTACGTGAGCATAGTGGAATAAGTACAAAAATGGTAATTTGGTTATTTGAGCATTTTATTTTGTAGTTCTGTTTTGCTTTGTCGATTGGGTATTTTGGAAGGTTGAGGTTTATTTTGAGATTTAGTGGCGTTCATAGTTATTTACTTTGTGAGTAGGAGTTTTAAACACTGAGATTCATGTGTAATTGAGAAGTTAGAGCTTATCTCTGAACTGTGATTTATGATTTTTGAGTGACAAGTAGTAACTCTCCGACCCATCTAAGACTAGGGCGTTATAGTATATATATTCATTTTGTTTTATTTTGTGTATTCCTTTTATTCTTTGGCTTCTGTCTATAAATAGCAAAACATGCTATATGTATGAAGTAGAGAATATATATATCCAGAATAACCCTTTCCACCTCTATGCAACTTTCTGGTATTTTTAACTTTCTGCTATCAAGCTTTCAGCTCCATTTATATTATTGTACCAGAGCAATGACTGACGCCAACACCATCTCAAACCCTCTCAACCATGACAATAACCCTAATCACCCAGCCAGCCCCTATTTCATTCAACCTGGAGAATAGCTTCTTCCTTATTAGTTCCTGAACTTCTCACGACTGAAAAACACGCACAATGCGCGTGCATTGAATATCTAAAACAAACTTGGATTCGTGGATGGTAAGATCCTTAAACCAACTAATTCATCTCATCCCTTATTTGCTCCATGGGAATGTTGCAATGATATGATTATTTCTTGGATACAACATTGTGTTAGTTTTGAACATTGATCCACTATTGCTTATGCCGATACTGCTGCTAATGTTTGGAATGATCTTCGTGAGAGGTTTTCCATCCAAAATGTTCCTCGCATTTTCCAAATCACCAAAGCAATTTCTTCTCTTGTTCAAGATACTGACTCTGTGAGCGTTTATTACAACAAGCTGAAATGTTACTGGGATGAACTTGAAATCTATGAACCAATGCCTTTATGCACCTATGGTTTGGTCAAAACCCTCTCGGATTATCATCACCGAAGCAAGGTCATGCAGGTTCTCGTGGGACTCTAGGACTCCTACGATTCAATTCGTGCCCAGATTCTACTATATGACCCACTACCTACCATCAAGCATGTTTTATCCTTAATCCAACAGAAAGAACGCCGACAACAACTCCATTCAATCCCTGCTCCAATAGCCATGGCAACCTGAGGTCCCAACCCACGTCTTCTTGGTTGTAAGGACAAATTATTTTGCTCTCACTGAAACACTTCTGGTCACTCTTTGGAATGATGCTTCTAGGTCAATCCCAACCTCCTAGTTTGCTCACACTGTCGCATCCCTGGCCACACCAAAGAACAATGTTACAAGCTTAATGGCTATCCCTCAGGTCACGAAAACTCTTCCCAAAATGGATGTTTTGCTAACCATGTCTCTTCTGAGCAGGAAGAAGTCAACAATGGTCTGCCTATTACTCAAGATCAATTCAACTGTCTTCTTGCTTTGCTTCAACAACAACAACCCATGGCCTCACTTCCAGCTGCTAAACATGTCCACGCTACTTCCTCCAATCCAAGCATTCTTCCCATGACTGGTATACCTCTCTGTTTGTCAACACAAGCACACACATCCACCAACTTGAACAATGCACCATGGATCATTGACACGGGTGCTACAGATCACATGGTCTGTAGCCCCAAATTTTTCACACACAACATTGCACAAGTTGAACATGCCGTGAGATTGCCAAATGGAACCAAAGTTGCTGCCACACATATCGGAGATGTGCATCTCTCCACTCGTCTAATTCTTAAAAATGCTCTTTGTGTTCCAACCTTCTCTTTCAATCTTATCTCAGCAAAATTTTTAACTCAAAATTCTAATTGTTGTTTAATTTTCTTTTCGGATTCTTGTTATGTGCAGGACCTTACCTCTTGGACGACGATTGGACGGGGGAGAGTGCATAATGGCTTATACCATCTTCAACACCATCAACTGCATTCTACTGTTTTAGATTTTCATTTTCAATCCATGTTACCTTCCAAACTTATCAACTCTACTGTTATTACAAAATTTAATGACTACACTTTATGGCATTATCGGCTTGGACACAGTTCAATGACCCATCATGTTTTAAATAAAATTCTCAAGATTCATGGGGAACTTTCGGTTAAACAAAAACTACTTTGTGAAATTTGCCCTCTAGCCAAACTGCATAAACTACCATTTCCGCAAACCACAAGCACGGTTTCAAAAAATTTTGACCTCATATCTACTGATATATGGGGACCTAATCCCACACAAGCTCATGATGTCTCAAAATATTTTATAACCGTCGTCGATCAATTTAGTAAATGCAATTGGATTTATTTGTTAAAAGGAAAATCTAAAGCTAGAAGTGCTCTTCAAAATTTCTACTCTCTTGTTGAAAACCAGTTTGAGAGCAAAATCAAGACCATCCGGACAGATAATGGAGGGGAATTCCAGATGCCATTTTCTTACCAAACCAAAGGTATCCTCCATCAACTTACCTGCATCGCTACTCCTCAACAAAATGCCTTAGCCGAAAGGAAGCATCAACACATCTTGAATGTGGCGAGAGCTTTAAAATTCCAATCTGGTCTTTCCATGAAGTATTAGAATGAATTTATAATAACAACAATTTACTTGATAAATCGAACACCAACTCCAAACCTTGAGTACAAGTCTCCCTTTGAAGCTTTATACAACACTCAACCTTCATACTCCCATCTTCATGTCTTCGGATGTTTAGTTTTTGCATCGACATTAAGCCATGCTCGAACCAAATTGATCCTAGGGCTCGAAAAAGTTTATTTATAGGATATCCATATGGTGTTAAGAGATATAAATTACTCGATCTTCATACTCACCAAATCTTCATTTCACATGATGTGGTCTTTCATGAAGATATCTTTCCACTAAAGGCACCCACAAGCACATCTTTTGATCTCACAAAATCAGTCCCACCACAAATATCCAATCATTTTCCTGACAACTTCCCAACACAAAATTCTGAGGGAAGCCCCAATCCATCCACAGAAAATTACATGCATTTCTCTGATCCTTTTTATATCGAGGAAGTGAATCCAACCTCTATTGATATGCTCTCAAACCAACCACCTATTCTTTCTCATGACACTCCATCTCAGGTCATTCCACGAAGGTCTAATAGAGTCCAAAAAGCACCTGCATATTTACAAGAATTTTATTGCCAACAAGCTATTGCACTCAACTCCTCACAATCGACATCCAAACTGCAAGGTTCTCTACAAGGCTCCACTTAAGAAAAATCAAAGGTATTATTTCCTCTGTCTGCATCCCTATCATATGATTCTCTTTCACAAAATTTTAAAGCCTTTACTACTTCAATTTGCTTGCACACCGAACCTTCCTGTTATGACCAAGCTATTCAAGACCCAACTTGGTGCAAAGCAATGAAGTAGGAACTGGATGCGCTCGAAGGTAATGAGACTTGGACCATTATAGACCTACCTCCTGAGAAGAGACCAATTGACTTTAAGTGGGTTTACAAGTATAAATTCAATTCGGATGGGACAATAGAGAGAGCTAAAGCTCGATTGGTTGCGAAGGAATTTACTCAACAAGAAGGGATAGATTTCCATGATACTTTTTCTCCCGTTGCGAAATTGTATCCATTCAGATCCTCCTTGCAATTGTAGCAATCAAAGAATGGGACCTCCAGCAACTAGATGTAAACAACGCTTTTCTCTATGTCGAGCTTGAAGAAGAGATCTACATGCGTCCACCACCAGGCTATCCATATGCAGCCTCAAGCAAAGTATGTAAGCTGCATAAAAGTCTCTATGGCTTGAAGCAGGCATCGAGATAGTGGAATGCTAAGCTCACCTCTTCATTGATCGAATTTGGATTTGTACAATCAAAGGCCGACTACAGCTTGTTCATTAAGTCAACAGAAATGTATTTTAGAGCTCTGCTCGTCTACGTCGATGACATAGTCTTAATGAGCTCAAGTGAACGGGCGGAAGTCTCGACTCGGAAACTTTTGCTGTATATCTTTGTTCTTTGGTAAAGACTGAACTGAAGTAGCTTCGACGACAACAGTGCTCTTAATTAAGCCTACCTCACTCACGAGATAAAGTGTCGCATACTTCATGGATAGATTCTTCAAGTTAAGAGCGTAAAGTGGCTGCACACCTGTGCATAGAGAGACTTCTAGCAGGAGCCATATGGCAGGCGACAGCTACGCACACTACCTGCGTCCGTCCGTGTTGCCTTCTCAAAAGCCATCACCTCTTTCAACAAAATTCATATATTCTACAAAGTATTCCCCTTTCAACAGAATTCCTACGGCCTATTATATCTAAGTTTCTATTACTACTTTTAATCGAATTAAATAGAGCAGCATCCCAGTAAGCATAAATTCAATCCTTAAAAACCGAAACGTGTTTGGAAAGCATTCATATGCATGGCCACAATAGCGATGGAGCCCTCTGTGAGTGAATGCCAGGCACCCCTTTGTTATTGAATTCAAAATCGAATATATTTATATCCTGAATTTCATAATTACAAGGAAATAAATTTATTCAGTTTATTTATAAAATTTCGTAACTCTTTGAAAAATACAGAATCCCAATTTGCCTATGACAAATAACATGACGGGCTGAGCACTCGCTCAGTTGAAATCAACTGAATAGCATCAATCACCTCAAAACACCCCACCCATCTCAGAGCGACATTTCTTAAGCTTTAAACTCTCCATTCGCATTTCATCCACTGTTGATGTTTTTCATCTAAACTAAAATAGCCCACATTAAAACCAAGCCATCTTAGTATTTTCTATGTTTTCTCCCTGGAAATTAATGACCCACGAATTTGTCACAGGAGACTTATCTCACACCGACATGCCCTGCAACGTATATAATACTGTGCTGCTTATCTCACACATCTAGCTTGATCACTTTCCGACACACCTCATAAGGGAAAATAGTCACAAGAGAATGTAGCAAATCACAATTTACACAACCAAAAACTGCATAAACATATAACCCCCCGGCGCCCCGGGGGAGGGGGGAGGGGGGGGGGGCGGGGGAGAACGGAGCAATTTCAGTTTGCAAAGAGGAAAAACAACCCCAACAACGAAGACACCATGTGGTGACCAAAACCAACCTTTGGAACCAAAGAGAGAGCCCCAGAAAAACTTCCTGTCGGGGTGTTTGTTGTCAAAACGACCACCATCCAATTATCCTCAGAACCAGCCCCGACTCCAGTATACTTGGAATTGTTTAGATACTTTGCTAATGCTGTGTGCGTATAGTTAGTAAGCACAAGAGTTGGGACCAAATCGGGCACACAAACGGGCATTATGATTGCGTCTGCCGTGGAGTTGGCGTTGATTTTGCACTTGTCTAAGTGCTAGGGGAGATCGGAAAGTCGAGTGTTGGAGGTTGGCACAATGCTGGCGCCGTTGGTGGTGCTGGTGCAAGACTCATCCTCTAATTCGTTGGCAATTTCATCGGCAAGGCAATCTGCTTTCCCATTTTTTACGAGGGGAAGCTGTTTTGCTGCTTGCCTGAAACTGGTAATGCCCTGAAGAAGATTGTCTTCATCCTCTGTGCAAATAAAATGATAATAGAAGACCTCAGGCAATTAAGAAGCCATGCATGTAAACTATTATTGTCATGCACTTAATTTGTTGATCCGAGCTTTAATAAAATGAAAAAGTAAAGAAGTCCAGTCTGAACATAATAAACATAATTGTATATGAAGAAGGAGTAGTTTTTATTACTCAGATTATATCAAGGAAGTTAATAAGATCTCATAACAACGCAATTAATATCATAACAACTACAGAGCCAGAAGCTGAGAGAAAGAGAGAGTAAATACCATTACAGTGCACCGGGCGAGAAAGCAAAACAAAGACATGAACAAGCACCAAGAGAAGAAGACGAATAGTTAGCTTGGGAGAGGCCATGGGTTAAGAACCGAAAGAGATCAGAAGAGTGCAGTAGAGAAGGGAGAAAGAAGAGATAGCTAGGCTTGTGGTAAGTAGATGGTCTCTTCGTTGAGGTTTTGAATGAATTGAGCGTGGATTGCCTAGTTTTTGAAAGAGGTTCCAGGTGCCACTTCGTGTGCCTGATACATAATGGCCAATTTGACAGCTATAAATTGCTTCATATGGCACGTGGCCGGCATGCAAAGCGCCAGCACCCATATGATGTATGTTTGATAAGTCGTGCATGGGATAAGTAGGGATCCTGTATTTCTGTGTATTTTTTCTCGTCTGAAGCGTTCAGTGAGAAGAAAGTTTCGTAAAAGACGCACCAAGAAAAAGTGAAAAGAGCATATATTTATCAGGCAGGGGGAGATCGAACAGTTTTGACCTACAAAAACAGAAAACAAACCAGGAATTAATATTGGATTCGAGCCCCCACATCCGATGAATAGGCACAATAATATTCTAATCCTTAGTGACTCAAAGAAACCTCAAACTAATGGAAAGATGGAGGTTGAGAGCTTTACTTAGAAGCTTGATGGTGGATCTTTGAAAGTGGTAAAATCTTGTGGCTAAGTATAATGTTAATGGCAACAAAAGATGATGACTTTGAATGGGGTAGGAAGATTCGGCTATTAGACATTATTGAAACGATCAATCCAATAACTATCGATTGAAGCTTCCTAAGTCATATTCAAATGTCCAATGTGTTCAACTTCCAAAGTTTTGTTGTCCCATTGATGGGATAGATATTGATGAGATGGGGATTGAATTCGAGGCTGAGTTTTCTACCAATCTGGAGAGTGGAGAGAATGATGCAGGTCAAGTTGCCTTTGAATTCATAAGAAAATTGGCACCTGATTTTGATGGTGTCCGGACGAGGTCTCAAACACGAATTAACGAGCCTGTAGATCAGAAATATTATAGAATGGAGCAGAAGATTGTCTTTGTGGATGAAACTAGACATTAATTAACACGCCATGTCCCGGCCTGTATTCTGAATCAAAGTTCGGACTGCTTTCAAATAACAGTCCCCATGCAATAGATGATAATAGAAGCTCTCACCTCATGACCTCACGGGAGTTCAAAATGTTAAAACTTGCTAAGAGTTTTACTACAAATATTTTATAAATTTCATATGATTGGTAAGTCATTACCAATATATATAATTAAATTTAATAGATATATATTTTTATAAAGATTACTGATTTATCAGCGTTTGGGGAGAGCTCTAGCTATAAAAGTGCATAACATAAATGTACGTTTACCATGATAATTACTACAGTTATATATGGTTGAATGGGCATCTTGAATAGAAAAAATCTACACAACCTCTTACTATTCACACAACGTTCACACACCACATTTTTTTTAATTTTTATTATTTTTTTCTTTTATCAAATATTCAATATATGAATAATGAATAGAAGAATTGAATTAGTTTAAAAAAATTAAACTCAAAAAAATAAAATAAAATAAAATAAATTTTAAAAAATGTGGTGTGTGGAGGTTGGGGAGGTTGCGTAGCATTGCTCTCTTGAATAATGTTAACACTTAAAATTTGTGGAAGTTACACAAGCTATGTACAGAAAGATGTGTTAACGTTGTGTTTCATATGCCTTTGGGTCCAGTTCCAGCAACTCGGGTCTTCAAAGTTGGGTCTCGATCGGTGTTAAGTGGAGCCCCCGGTAGTGGTCTGGTGTGGCTGTACGGTATCGATGCGTACATCCATGACGATGAACAATATTTAAATGCAGAGAAAATAAAGAAAGAATGACACACAGATTTAAATAATTCGGCATTAGGCCTAAGTCCACGAGGTTTGGGGAGGGGAGATTCCACTATAATATGCTTGTTTACAGTCTCTTATAACCTCTCATTTCTCACTATACAATGGGAGCTGGAGATTTACATACTGGAGAAGATGTTCTCTCTCCAGCGGTTGAAGAAGAAGTTGAAGAAGAAAAGCCCCAGGATACCTCTTCCATCCTCTGGCCGCTTGCTTTTATCTGATCTCTCTTTTTACATGCACCTTGGTAGTGGTGAGGGATGTCTCCTTTGCGTGTCTCACCGTTTCTCCCTTTTCCCTTTTCTCCTAATCCCCCTGCCTCCTAACATACCCCTCTCCCTTGTCCCTTCTTGTCCCCCATTTCCCTCTCTCTTCCTTTGTCTTTTATTGATGGCCTAGTACGCTGGGCCTTGTGTATTTTACTCCCTCACAATTGCCAGCGATTCTTAAGGCCAATTTGTTCTAAAAAGAAGATTTTGAGAATCTTCAAACGTAAAATATGCAATCGAACTAATCCACCCCAGTTCGTAGAGAAATAGATTCCAGAAGCTGGCCCTGTTCATCCGTTCCTCTCGTGTTAAGCAGGAAAGATTTTGGAGCGCGGGATTAGGCGGGAAATGGGCTCGAGCACGTAGCTTGACTATGGCGAGGTAAACGGGAGGTAGGCTTAATCGCATGGAGCGCGACTGCGAAGCTCGACTATGACAGGAGATGTAATCAACCGTGTAGGATGCGAGCGTGTAGCTCGGCTATGGCAGGAGATGTACTCGACCACGTAAAGTGCGTATGAAGGTTCGTCGGGCAGTTAAGTGACTTGCCCGCCTATTCGGACACCTAAGAAGTCGGGCGGTCCATGACCTTTCCCGCCTGATCGGGTACCTAGGAGGTCGGGCGGCCCCTGACTCTTCCTGCCTGTTGACTTTTATCAAAATGGTAAAAGAGGGGCGAGTAGTTGGTGAGATTGGACTCACCATAAGTCTTTGTCGAAAGGCGTATGTTTCTCCGGCTTCTTTTTTTTCGATGGTGTTAGTGAACTTTCCTTTTTTGATGTGAATTGCTGTTAATGTTAAAGTATGTTTGTTGTAACCCACACGAAGTGGTCAGGGAGCCCGTCGACCCTCTGAATCCACGTCAAGTGGTTGCAGAGCTCAGAGGCATGTTAACTTCGAAGACTCATTCCCGAAGGTAATCCACTGGCGATGGTTATGGCATGAATGAGAACACCCGACGTTTGCTGGTGGAGATGCTGTCCCAGGAGTAATGTCAGGCAGTTGAAGAACTGAACCCGCACTTCACCGTGAGGCAGGCTAGGCTGCCTTAAGGTCGGACCTGCTTATTGACCTTCACGGGAAGGTAAGTAGAAGATGTCCGACCACGCTATGCTGTCTCAAAAGTAATGTCTGGAAATCGAAGGACTAAACCCGCACTTCGTCTTGAGGTAGGCTGAGCCACCTTAAGGCTGAACCTACCTGTTGACCCTCATGGGAAGGTAAGTAGAAGATGTTACAAAAGTCAAACATGTTAATGCAAATATTTTCCAATCATGAGTGCAATATTCGTAAACTCGAATCACTCCTTCTCTGGGATGGGGGTCCGCTCCTTCTTTGACGGAGATTTCGTTGATGAAGATTCCATCTTCGGGTAGCCGAAGGCTGACCCGCACTCCTTCTTGAGAGAGATAGAGCAGTCTTAGACATTACACTCATCCATTTGGTGCCTCGTTGGGAGGTAAGTAGTTGATGAAGATTTCGTTGGTAGAGATTCCATCTTCGAGTAACCGAAGGCTGACCTGCACTCCTCCACGAGAGAGATGGAGCAACCTTAGGCATTACACTCATCCATTTGATACCTCGCGGGGAGGTAAGTAGTTGATGGAGATTCAATCTTCGGGTAACCGAAGGCTGACCCACGCTTCTTTACGAGAGGGATAGAATAGGTTGAGGCATTACACTAAACCCTTTGGTGCCTCGAGAGAGGTAAGTAGGAGATGCTTAAAAAGTCAAGCCTGTTAATGTAAATATTTTCCAATCACAAGTGCGAAATTCGTAAACCTAAGCTGTCTCGCTTTTGAAGGTCCAAGGCGTTATCCATTTGATGTTCTGTTGCTGGAGATGATGTTTCGTTGTAGGAGATGGCGTTCCAGGAATAGTTCGGATAGTCATTCAGAAGACTAGACCCCCTCTCCACCAAGGGAGGGGTTAGGATGCCTTAGGCCAAGCCCGCCCCTTTAGTCCCTTCGGGGAGGTAATAATTTGGATAGCGATGTGGGTTGGGGTAACATTTCAGGCCACCGGAGGGGCTGGACCTGCACTTCATCTCGGGAGGGGTAGAGCAGCCTTATGCATTATACTCATCCCTTTGGTCTCGCAAGAGGTATGTTGCTTGGACAGTCTGTCACCAGATCCGCTCACGCCCGTTGACATCACATGGAATGGTAAGTTTGGGTTAGGCTGGCGCTGAACCCACACTTTATCACGGTAGAGGTCGGGTTAAGCCTTTGGGCCGTCAGGGGGCTGGACCTGCACTCCATCGCAGGAGGGGTAGAGCAGCCTTAGGCATTACACTCATCCCTTTGATCTCGCATGAGGTATGTTGTTCGGGCAGTCTGTCACCTGATCCGCTCCTGCCTGTTAACATCACATGAAAGGATAAGTTTGGGTCAGGCTGGCGCTGAACCAACACTTTGTCACGACGGAGGTCGAGGTAAGCCTTAGGGCCCTCGGGGGGACAGCACTCCATCACGGGAGGGGTAGAACAGTCTTAGGCATTACATCCCTTTAATCCCATAGGAGGTACGTTGTTCGGGCAATTTGTCATTGGATCTGTTCCTGCTCGTTGACATCACATGAAATGATAAGTTTGGGTTAGGCTGGCGTTGAACCCACACTTTGTCAAGGCGGAAGTCGGGGTAAGCCTTCAGGCCGTTGGGGGGGTGGACCAGCACTCCATCGTGGGAGGGGTAGAGCTGCCTTAGGCATTACACTCATCCCTTTGGTCCTACAGGAGGTATGTTGTTCAGGCAATCAGTAACTGGACCCAGCCCTGCCTCGCACTCCACGGTCAACCACTAGCCTCCTCAGCAACTGGCCACCCCTCAGTTAGTGGGCTCCTCAGCCACTGTCCTCCTCAACGACTAGCCCCCTCAGCTATGAACTCCACGACCTTGACTCCTCTCCCACGGCCCTTGTTCCGGACTCCTCGGCCTATGCTTCTCCCCGGCCAGTACTCTTCCACCATCTTCTCCTTAGCAACTCCTTCGCCAACAACTCTACGGCTCAAGCCCCTCAGACAGCACCTTCCTCGGCCTCCTCCAGCCACACAACCCATTCCTCGGCCATGAAGGTCGAGTATAGCTCCACGGCAACGCGTATGGTTTTCTTTGCCTACGCACACGATAGCACCTTAATCCCACATTTTTTGGAAGTTCAGCCAGTGCACTTGGCCAGCTCCTCAATCCTGTGTTTGTCAACCAGTGCATGTGATCTCTCTTACCCCCCAACATCTCGGCCATGTACGTCGGGCAGAGCCCCTTAACTAAGGACATCACAGTCATCCATGGTCATGCGTGGCGAGCACATGGCCCACCACCTCACTCGACGGACAACATCACGATGGTACACGACCGAGAGAAAATGAACAAATATGAAGACGAATGACTTCCCCGACGACAAGCTAAAAAAAAACAAGAAGAAAAAACAAAAGGGAAGAGATAGAAAGAAGAAAAGGAGGAAAGGCACAGATGAACTTAAGAGGCGTACACCTCATCAAATGAAGGAAGAAGAAAAATGAGGAGCAGGAAAGACAAGAAATGACCAACAATGGCAGGCAATTTCAGTCAAATAACGGACAAATAACAACGAGCAAAAATAGTCATAGAGGCTGAACACCCTAGTTTGTTCTTATCAAAATATGCATTTTATTTTTATTCACCTGATTGATCTCATGTAGCTCGAAGTACCAGCCGTGCGGTCCCACTCAGACACCATCCGTACACCTCACAAAAGCGGCATATGGATTAAGGAAACTCCACCAGCTCCAACCTACCTCCCTGTGAGGCAAAAGGAACGAGTCACTCCAGAGGCGGCTCTATCCCTCCGAGGAGTGCAGGTCGGCCTTCGGCCACCCTACATACTTATCATCGAAATCTCCATCAAAGGAATCTCCACCAAAGGAAACTCCACCAACTCCAACCTACCTCCCAGCGAGGCAAAAGGGATGAGTCATGCTTGAGGCAACTCTATCCCTCTCGAGGAAGAGTGAGGGTCAGCCTTCGGCCACCTGACATACTTATCAGCAAGATCTCCATCAACAGAATCTCCACCAAATGAATCTTCACAAACAGAAACTAACACTCTGACAATGCAGGAAAAATCAAATGGAGGGTAAAGCAAAATGGAAGAAAAAAGGCCCGGCGGGGTAAAGCCACGGGAGTGGAAGGAAACAGGAAATGGAAGGAAAAGGCGGCTAAATGAAATAGGAAAAGAAAAGAAGATTAAAAGAAATTGGTAAGACAAAGCGACGACATGAAGGCCTGGCGAGGTAGAAACCCACCTAAAGACCAACAAGTAAAAAAACTGACAGCCCAGTAGAATAAGGCAAAGTGAATGGAAAATAGGCTGAAAAAATTCCAATCGGATAGGGTTGTTAGGATTTGGCGGGATAACTGTGAGGGGATTTTCCCCTCAGCCCATGCAGTTTCTTAGGCCCAGCCCATTGGGGGGGGGACCTACTAGGATAAATGAAAGAATGAAGGAAAGATGGGGGACAAAGGCATGGGAGTTGCAATATTAGACATGGAAAAGTAATGTTAGGAGAGGAAAGTGGTGAAGTGACATAAAACAAAGGAAGTGACTTAAAGCAAAGGGGGACAGGAGATAAAATGCATGGGTACCGACGGTTTGGGGGCTTCTAGACTTTTGGACGGTTGGAGAGGCTTCTTGGAGACGGGACCTTCTTCAACCTCACGAGGGAGGGACTAGAGCGAGAGGAGAAAAAATGCAAGAAAATATATGTAGAAGATTCTTCATCCTAGAAGAAGAGGTAGAAGATGCTCGTGTTTGAAAAACCCTCATAAAGTATTCGGCCTTTAACAGAGACACATAAAGCCTATGTAAAACAATCACAGGCAAATTCAAGAACTTCCTCACATGGACACATTCTCTCTCTCTGTTAGAGAAACAGTAATAAAATGAAAAATTTACAATGAAATGAAAAATTCAAACGAAACTAGCTTGGACTAAGGCATGGAAATCTTGCTCTCTTTAAGGAGATTCAAGCCCTCTGCGGCATGTAAAGTTTCAATTGAACCGGAGCAGCAGACTTCCTCTTAATTTGTCTCATCCAAGATATAACAGCACAACTAATTGTCGTATTGCTCGAATCAACTATGCACCAGTTATTGATCTTAAAGCTCCTTTAAAATAACATCTCTCTGTTGTCTGAAAAAATTCTCAATAATCTCAGAGCACTATCTTATTTTTTCTTCACTATAGGTACAAGTTAAAAAAGTGACTTCAAGCCTTTTTTTTTTTCCTTTCTCTACTTCGTACGTCCAAATTGACCACTTCTTAAAGCCCTTTTATTATACAAAAACGATAGTTTTGCCTTTTTACATAACCTACTACCAGATGTTGCATGCCATATTATCCTCCAAGATTTTACAAACTGAAAAGATGCAAAACAGTTATCTTATCTTTTATCCGTTAAAACCAATTTGACTAGGATTACATGCTCCAAGTACGGGGGGTTGATGGAGTCAAAGATATCGAATCCAAATTACGGCCTATTTCAAAACTTGAATGTAAAAAATGGATAAAGAGAAAAAGCCGGTAAAAGACGAAGACAATTTTCGAATTGATAACTAATGTTATTTAAAACAACTCATCCTCTCAATCATTATAGAATGAATGCACTTATACCATATTAATAGAAAAATGCTCAATTAAAGTAAAGTAAATTGTGCATTTCTTACGACCATCAAATGATTCGTTCTTTCCATTAAACTCAGTTTTCAGGATCTCTGATCTCTGGGTTGGATATCCTCATATGTGGTTTATAACTGTATGGACTTTAATCCCATTCCTCTTGATGTATTCCAGATTCTTCCTCTTGTTAAGGCCTTGGTCAATGGATCTGCTAGATTATCATATGATTTAACAAAATCCATGTTAATGACACAACTACTCAAATAGGATCTCACAGTACTGTGTTTTCTTCTTATTGGTTTGGATTTACCATTGTAATAACGATTTTGTACTCTACCAATAGTAGCAGTACTATCACAATGAATTAATATGCATGGAACTAGTTTTTCCTATAATGGAATCTCATGTAGTAGATCTCTCAATCAGTTTGCTTCCTTACAAGCTTAGTTTCCATAGTCGAGTTAGCAATAATAGTTTATTTTTTAGACTTCCAACATACATCACCACCACCCAAGGTAAACATATAAAAAGTAGTTGAAAGAGAATCATCTGACAAGATATTTCAATCGGCATCACTGAAGCCTTCGAGTACAGTTGAATATTTTCTATAAAACAAACCATAATATTTTATACCAGATAAATGTTTCATTATCCGATCCATTGCATACCAATGGTCTCTTCTTAGCTTGGTAGTAAATCTACTAAATACTCCTACTGCATAAGCTATGTCAAGTTTAGTATAATCAGTCGCATAACGTAAACTACCAATCATGCTAGCATATTCCTTTTGATTAATCAAATAATCATCATTTTCAATAGAAAATAAATGAACACTAGAATCAAAAGGAGTAACATTGTGACAACAGCTTGCATCCAACATAATTATATTTATTTAATAATTTTTCTAAGTAATGCGATTGATAAAAAAAATACCAATACATGTTTTAGTATTTTCATACCCAAAATAAAATTAGCTTCACCAAGATCTTTCATATCAAAATGATTACTAAGCATGTTTTTTCTTTCATCTATAACATGCAAGTTAGAATCAAATATCAATAAATCATCTACATATAAGCTAATAATAACATGATAATTATCTCAAGATTTATAATAAATACATTTATCACTCTCATTTGATTTATAGCCATTTTCGATCATGCAAGAGTCAAATTTTTCATGCCACTGTTTAGGGCCTGTTTTAAGCCATATAAGGATTTTGTCAACTTACACACTTTACTTTTTTGGCCAAGCTCTACAAAGCCGTCGGGTTTATCTATATAAATTTCTTCATTTAAGTCCCCATTCAAAAAAGTTGTTTTAACATTCATTTGATGAATTTTTAAATTATAGATTTTTGCAATGACAATCAATAATCTAATAGATGTTATTCTTGTAACCGGAGAAAAGGTGTTGAGAAAATCAAGGTCAGTTTTCTGTTTAAAACCTTTTGCTACAAGTCTAGCCTTGAATTTTTCAACGGATCCATCCTGTCTAAATGTTTTTTAAGGACCCATTTACACCCTATGGTTTTGCAACCCTGTGGTAACTCATTTCCAAGTTTTATTAGAAATTAATGAATCCATCTCATTATTTACAGCATCTTTCCAAAATATAGAATCAGGTGATGTTAAAGCTTCTTGTAGAGTACTTGGAGTTTCCTCAATATTATAAATATAATAGTCGGGACCAAAATCTTTTTCAATTCTAACTCTCTTACTCCGTCTTAATTCAAAATTTACTTCATTTTCTGAAGGAGTAGAAGAACTAGTTTCAGAAAAAATATTTTGTCTAAAATTTTGACCCCCACTAATTTTGGTCTAAAAGGAAATTTTTCTTCATGAAAAATCGCATTGCCTGATTCAAACATCACTTTATTTTCAATATCAAAAAAATCTATAGGTTGTGCTATTTTTTGTATATCCAAGAAAGGCACAAGTGGTAGTTCTAGCACTCAATTTGGGCCTTTTAGGATCTGTTGGCCTTACAAATGTCAAACTGCCCTAATCTTTAAAATATCTCAAACTTGGCTTATACCCTCTCCATAATTCAAAAGGTGTAGTTTTTGAATTTTTATAAGGCACCTTATTTAAAACATGAAAAACAGTCAAAATTGCTTCACTCCAAAAATTTGAGGGAGAGCCTGAATCAATAAGCATGACATTTGTCAATTCAATCAACGTTCTATTTTTCTTTTCAGCCACACCATTAGAAGCAGGTGAGTATGGTGTAGTAGTTTCATGGATAATTCCCAATGACTTAACAAAATTATTAAACTCATTTGAATCATACTCTCGGCCTCCATCACTTCTAAATTTTTTAATTTTTCTACCAAATTGATTTTCAACTTCATGGAGGAATTCTTTGAATTTTTCAAAAGCATCACTTTGATTTTTTAATAAATAAATATACGTGTGTTTTTGAAAAATCATCAATAAAAGTAATAAAATATCTATTTCCTCCATAAGTTGAAATTCCTTCAAATTCACAAAGATCGATGTGAATTAGATCTAACAATTTGGTATTTTTTTAACACTTTTATAAGGCCATTTTGTAATTTTTGCTTGACTACAAATTTCATATTTTTGAAAATCTTTTTTCAATATGAGAATTAATCCTAAACTACTCATGATTGCAACATATCTACTATTAATATGACATAAACGTGCATGCCAAAAGTTTAAAGAAGAAAGCATATAAACAGAAACATTTGATGTTTTATTATCAACATTCAATTTAAACATTCCACCACAAAAATTCCAGTTTTAGTAATAACATATTGATAATATTTCAAAGTTTGTTTGAAGCCAGCTTTGTTGAGTAGAAAGCATGACATCAAATTCTTCCTCAACGATGGTGTATAGAGCTCATTTTTTAGCGTCAGTATACGTCCAGAGGTGAATTTCAGTTTGACTTCACCACTCCCAAGGATTTTTTTCTTGCTTGAATCACCAAGCATAATAGATTTCTCTTCTTCAAAGCGAGTATAGCTTTTGAACCAATCTTTATCATAGCAAACATGCCTATTGGCACCAGAATCTGCCCACCACCCTTCAACAAATTGGACTATGTTAATGTCTATAATCATTGCCATAAGTGGCTCTTTAGTTAAGTTCACTTGAGGATTATTTCCTCGCTTTCAAAATTTATAAATTCCAGCAAAGTGCCCACTTTTGCTACAGACAAAACAAGCTTAAATTTGTGAAGAGAGTCCTTAGTTCTTATCTTTTTGGCTTGAAAAACCTTTTTTGTGAAGTCTACTAAATTTTTTGAAATTTTTTCTTTGCGGCTTTAAATGACTATTTTTTGAAATCTAACATTTGGTCAAGCCACCTATTTCAAAAATTAAATTTACCTTCGTCATGGAACTCTCATTTTCATTTTGAACCATCAAAGCATCTTGGCCTCTAGCTTTCTCCTCTACTCGAATACGCGTAATTAAGGTCTCTAGGGATGTCTCCTTTTGTTTATGGCACATCGAATTTTGAAACTCCCTCCACAAAGGTGGTAACTTGTCAAATGATGTCATAAACAATTAGATTGTCTCTAATCTTGATGCCTTCGGATCGAACTTCTGCTACAGCCATTTGAAAATCATGCATTTGTTCTGCAACAGACTTTCCATCTACCATTTGATATCAAAAGAAGCGACTTGCCGCATATTTCTTCGCTCCAGCTTCTTCCGTATGATATTTCTTCTGTAAAACTTTTCAAATTTTCTTTCTAGAGGAGTAAGTGGTATTGTAGAAATCATAAAATTGATCCACAAGACAATTTAAAAGGTAACATCGACAATTATACTCATCTTTTGTGTATTTCTCAATCTTTTCTTTGTGAGCTTTGACTTATGCTTCAGTCATGTTCTCGGTAGTGATCTTGTTTGGATTATTTGCAATGAGAATATAAAAGATGTTGAGAAGGCTTAGATAGAAGAGTACCTTGCATTTCCATATCTTGAAATTGGCTCCCCTGAAGCGGAAGGGTTTGTTGAGATCTCCAAAGTTTTCCGTAGATTTTTCGTTTGAAAGGTCCATGTTGAATCTCCTTAAAATTGTTAAAGAAATACACAGTAATAAATGAAAAATTACAATGAAATGAAAAATTCAAACGAAACCGGCTTGGACTGAAGTACAAAAATCTCGCTCTCTTTAAGGAGATTCGATCCCTCTGTGGTATGTAAAATTTCAATTGAACTGGTGTAGCAAATCTCCTCTTTAGGGGTATAACCAGTCCGGTCCAGTTCAGTTTTGACAAAATCTTGGACCAAACCGGTATGACCGGTTTTGTATTTTTCAAAACCGATTACTTCCCGATTAACCTCATAAACTGGTACTTCCAGTTTAACCGGTTTTCGGTCCGGTCCGGTCCGGTTTTTTAATTTTTTTAAAATATAAATTTGATATGTTATCATTAAAAATATGTTTAAAAAAAAAAACTACTTTACAAAAATATGTTATACATTTATTAAAAAATCTGCTTTATTAAAAAAAATATGCTTCATCTTTATTAAAAACTACTTTACTAAAAAATCTATTTTACTAAAAAAAAAATCTGATTTACTATAAACTGCTTTAAAAAATCTACTTTACATACTTAATAGTTTTGAACGAATAGTGACAATATATCCAGGGGGCCGAGAAAGGTGGAAACTTGCTGCCTAGTGCCTATTATAAATTTATATAGTTTAGTATATTACAAATGTTCAGGCCGGTTTACCGGTTTTTCGATTTAAATTTACACCCCTACTCCTCTTGACCTGTCTCCTTCCAAATACAACAGCCCAACTGATTCGTCATATAGCTCGAATAAACTCTGTACAAGTTATTGAGCCAAAACTCCTCTAAAAATAACTTCTCTTTTGTCTAAAAGAATTCTCAATAATCTCAAAATACTATCTTATTTTTCCTTCCCTATACATACAAAGTTGAAAAAGTGACTTGAAGCCTTCTTTTTTTTTTTTAAATTTTTCTTTATGTAATTCGTACGTTCCACTGACCACTTCTTAAAGCCCTTTTATTCAACAAAATCAATAATTTTGCATTTTACGGAACCTACTACCAGATGTTGTATGCAATATTATCCTCCTATATTCTAGAAACTAAAAAGATGCAAAACGACTATTTAGGAAAAATACCAACACTCGCTCGCTTTCTCCCTCACACACTCTAATGGGAGGAAATCTCAAACTCTGTTCCTTGGATTCTTTTGGTGAAAAAAAAAAACGCATTGTTTAACCTTGCCCCGTTTATTGAGAGATACGAACTGAAAGAGTTTGCTTCGTATATACCTGCCGGCAAGAGGGCTCTAATGTCAGGGACATAAATTCCAGCGGCAGCGACAACAGGATGACGCAGACGAGAACTACAAACAACCAAAAAAAAAAAAAAAAAAATGGGAGGAAAAACTAAAAAAAAAAAAAAAAAAAAAGGAGACACAAAGTCACTCCCGGTGGTCAACAGGAGCTCTAGGCAGGGAAGATCAAAAGCTCTGCTGGGAAGTTCTAGAACGGGCCACTGAACGGATGGGACAACAGGATTTTCAGATAAAAAAAAAAAAAAAATGATGTGGCGTAACGCCAGATCAGGATCCGGATCCATGTGTGTCTATAGCAGGACTCTAAAATAAATACCACACATGATACAGCACATGAAAAGCCCAAAATCCTCAGCACTGGTGTTCCTTCCTGGATAAAACAAAGAATGATGAAAAAATGTGATGCGTGTATTAGTCCAATCTTCTCTTCATTTTACAGTTTTAAGTTTTAGTGCAACCGTTTTCTTGATAAATTGTGAGTCAAACAACTGAGAAAAGAAAAAGAAGAGTCACTTCAACCAAGGTAGGCACATTCCCATTTGCTATTTGTGGTTGTCTGCGTAATGGCTTCTCCTTCTATTGTGATGAACTTGAGTTCATCCTTGATCTCCGACGTGGTTTGCTATCCAACAGCTTCATCCGTGTTGGTCACGAGCATGAGCTCATTGAGCTAGCTTGTTTATTCTTTTCCGGCATGTGGCAAATGTGGTTATTGTGAATGTGGGTGGGGGTGGAGTTGAATGTGTAAATAATGGAAGAAATGGTCTCAATTCATGCAGAAAATTTCTGAAAGCACGCCATACCTCAGCTTTAGGAAGTGAACATATTTCTCACATACAAATACAGAATTCTTAATAATGTCCAAAATAGAGATCTGAGCATATCCTGAGAGTCAGGGCCGGCTCCATGGTAAGGCCACTTAGAGCACTAGTATTGGATTGGCCAAATGCATCTTCAAATTTTAGCCAATATCATTCTTTTTTACATTTGCATATTCTATTTAAATTCAATCCCCACATTGGATTAGCCATTTACTCTCTCTATAATAATAAAATATTATTAAATTAATAATTTTTTTATTTAATTTATTTGTATCACATTTTATAATTCTACCAATTTAATATTAATAATAAGTATATTCTAATTAAATTAATATTAAAAAAATAATATTTTTAAAAGTCATTTAATGCTAATAATAAAAAATATTTGATTAAACTCATCAAAAATTCTATCTAAATTTCTTAATTACAAACCAAATAATATTTTTATTGGAGTGAGAAACTAATATTTTAATATTTGCTTGGAGTGAGAAATTATTATTTTAACTTTTGGTGAATCAATTTGGTTCTCCAAATTTAGCTAATCAGTGTAACAGAAATGTAAATTGTTTTAGAGATGCCCAATTCAATGTGGGGTCCTTTTAGTACAAATTAGCTAA
This sequence comes from Pterocarya stenoptera, assembly GCA_003123785.1. Classification (NCBI taxonomy): domain Eukaryota; kingdom Viridiplantae; phylum Streptophyta; class Magnoliopsida; order Fagales; family Juglandaceae; genus Pterocarya; species Pterocarya stenoptera. The sequence goes on along the minus strand of QEOT01009680.1, from coordinate 20,526 downwards.
ATTTTAGCCAATCTTCAACTTTGCCCAAGCCAATACTAGTGCTCTTAGGCCATTACCTATGACCTCACCTTATGTAAGGTTTTCAAAAATAAAAATGAAATATTTTTTTTTTAAAATTTAAAAAAAAATCATTTCATTAAATAAAATTTTAAATAATGTATATAGTTTTCAATGTGTACAAGGCCCCATAATACTAAATTTAATATTTAATACAATGATTATTTTTATAAGTGATACAATGAATTATTTATATTTTAAATATTTTTTTTAAAATTTTACTAAATTGAGGCACAAAAATTATATAGAAGCCTCATTTTAAGTTATAAATATAAATTTATAAAAACTGTATTTAAAGATTTTAAATAAAATCTTGTTTTATTGAAAATTTTGAAACTATTCCATATAATAATTTATATTTTATTATATTATAATTATAAATAATTTCAGTTAAATTTCGTTTAAGACATCAATTTATATTCAGCCGCTCCTGAGAGTAACACATGATTCTACATTATCATGAAAGACACTCAACTCAACGAAAACTAGGAAATCTGTGTATCTGGGGCAAACAGCACAAATCATTGCTCTGTGCATGGCTCTATCTGGGGCCATCTATCTGCAAAATCACAGGCAAACATCACTCGGAATCACGTTCTTTTTAAAAGTCCTCGTCCTTCTTAAGCTCTCAACTAAAAGAGTAGGACTTGTTAGTCACCGTGAACTGCAGCATCTCCATCGCACCACCGCCATCTGTCGTGCTGCGACACCACCGGCCGCCGTGCTACAACCCCACTGTCGGTAAGCATATCTCTCTTCCCCTTCTCCCTGTCTGTCTTTTACTCCCTTAACTTGGGGTGTTCGGTTACATGGTCTAGAAATTTGCCCGGCCATCGCCGTGTCATGTCCATCACGTAAGAGGAGCCATCTGAACCGTTCAAAGCATCTCACGGGCTTAAGGAGCAACACGTAAGGCCTTACTTGTCTGAAGAAGTTTCTGAAGCAACACGTCAAGGGGCTTTGGTTTGACTTGATCAACCCATTAGTTCATGTTTATGTTTTATTGTCCATGTATTGTTTAGTGGGTTATAAACATGGGTTTGTAGTGGACTTTTGACCTGCTTTTTAGGGATGGGCTTCTGTGGAGGACTGGTCCCTCGGAAGTGCCAGATCATTCCTCTTCTCAAATTAGACACATAACAATTTAGTATCCATAGCCAGGTTGGCTTCCATGGCGAATGGGGCTTGATTTTCACAACTCTCGGAAGTTGTTACTCAGTTGAAAACTAAGTTGGTTTGAAAGATGTTCAAGCTCGATAGCAGTCCCTGCTGGAAGAACTCAACCTGCAAGTGTTATAAACCCTCTCGCACACCTTAACCACCCCGCCCTACAAACAACCTCATATCCACAATACCAACCCAAACACCAGTACCCATTCTAAATTACCCCACTAGCATATTCACCTAGTTTTTGAAGCACAAGGAGGAATTTATAGTCGTGCCATGAGACTTGATTTTCTCAAGTATGATAGATCTGACCCCACTGGGTGGGTCTTTCGGGTTCAATAGTTCTTCGCATACTATAGAACCCCATCTACGCAGAAGAACCAGCTACCTTCCTTCCACATGGAAGGTAAGGCTTTAATTTGGTACTAGTGGTTATTGTATTCTCATCCAATTTCCACTTAGCCTGAGTTTGTACGAGCCTTGCAAGTACAATTTGCACCTACACCTTTTGATGATCTAGTGTCTCACTTGACTTAGTTGAGAGAAACATCAACAATGGAGGAGTACCAAACACATTTTGAAATATAGTCCAACTGTATCCCAAGCCTTCCGGATTAGTACATTTCTTAGTGGACTACTAGATTACATCTGAATCATGGTCACTATGTTCAGACCAACTACACTACCCATGGCTTTTGGCCTAGCCCTATTATATGAGGAAGAAGTGTAACCCCCCGATCTCAAAGATCTAGGGAGCTAACCCATGTCACCTGATAATCAACTTCAACAATGCTAATATATTTTTCAAATCCAAATATATACTTCCAAAGACTCCAAATCAAACACAAATACCTCTAATTTAATTAACCACAACTTTTCATATATATCATATCCTCAATACAATAACCCAAATAAAATAGATCAACTTCTTTACATGTCTCAAATAACATAATAAAATGAAATAGAGTTTATATAAGTCTTCATAAACTATCTACACATATTGAAATCCATCTACTAAATAAAATAGATCACCCAACAGTGATAGTATCCCGAGGTACTCAGCTACTATCCTCAACTAATTTTGTCAATGCACTCTATTACTCATCCTCAGCTGAATCATCAAAGTCATCTGAAATATTGTGAAGATAAAGTGATGAGTTATCAACAACTCAGTAAGCAGAGAACATATATTAGCATGTAAATATGAGTATTTACAGAATTCATAATGCGAAACAAAACATTTACTTTCAAAATGCAGAATCAAAACTTGTTATAAAATATCAAAGCGAATCTTTCAAAAAACATTCTTATTCCAAAAATCCTTTGGTATATCAAAATCTGAAACATCATCTTCACATCATATCAGAGCATTACATCAAGACAAATACCATGTTTAATTGCCGTGGTAGGGTTATAAACTACCATTGTACACGTGTTGGGGACGTATGCCACTATCATACCTGTTGTTGGTCCATATACCATGTTTAACCCTTATGGTAGGGTTACAAACTATCATTATATCCATGGCGGAATCGTATGACACTATTATACCCATGGCGGGGTGGTATACCACTATTATACCCTTGGTAAGGCAAAATACCACTATTATACATGTGCTAGGACTTTAACAAAAACAACATCGAAACTAGATTATACTCAAATACATAATCAAAAATTTATGCCAAGGTTTTCAGATGACACATCGTCTCACAACAGAGTACTTAATAGTTTTAGATCATTTCACATATTCAAAATAACAAAATCAAAACATCTTCATTTAGTCAAAGAAAAAACTTTTTAAAATCTCATATTCGTTATTTTCACAGCATTAGAAAACAGAATGCTAAAATAAGTTCATGTCTTCACTAGTCATGACAGAAAATATTTTCTCATATACATATTTCATGCATATGTAGAACACATATCTAAAGTTTTTTTCAGGTTTCTTTTGAAGCAAGCATGCATATTTTCAAAATTAAGCTCATTTCATTTCTTTTATGCAACGTCTAGTATAGAAACCCCACTTACTTGACTTTCGTATATTATCTAAGCCTTGAGTCCGTACTCTAGCCGTATCACTGTAACCTAAATAAAAATTTAGTCTCTTATAAGTAAACATCAATACCCGCACAAAATTTATCAATAAAATTTTCACAAGCTTACACTAAACACAAGCCTCTAACTAGTTAGTTTATAACCAACCCCAGCCCGCCAGACCTCTCCATTAACCAACCCCCACTCACTTGCAAACTGTTTATTAAACACTCACATCACACTTTCACAGTGTGTCTCACATAGACAACACACACATCATTTCTCCATAACCAACATCAACCCAAAAACAACAATATAAAATTCAAACCAATCTCTCATCAGCTCTAGTAGCGCATATGACCAAAACAAACAAGTCAACCCCAATCCATCATATCTAAATCCCAATACAGCCAACATATAGTTCAATATGGGCATGTAACTCCATCCCCAAACAGCCATATGTAAACTTAAACAATCACCATAATACAGCTAACGCACTACAAGTATAATCTGTCCACACTTCGGCTCAACCAAGAAAACCCCAATTCTACCATTTCAAGCAAGCCAAAAGAGACAACATAGCTTCCAAGATATACCATATATATAAAATGCATAATCAACAGAAAATTCACATCGCTAGTGCTTGAATACCTTACTAAATTCTTATGTAATTGATACAACTAGGATGATAGCAAGAAGGTGTTGTTAAGGATTTGTTTGTTATAGTTCTAACAAAAGTATATGCTACGTGAATGAGAAATCCAGGGTTAGTGATGGAATATTGTGTGACAAAAGGAAAATAAATCAAGGAGTGCAACGAACTACAATTCGAGATAGCAAAGGGCCTTACCAACGTTTGAGTTCATGTACAGTGGCAATGGAAGAATATGGAGGCGTTGGTAGCAATTGAATACACACGGACAGAAGGGTGTTGCACGACTATACAATTGGTAAGGTAGAAACAATTAAATAAAATAATTAGAAACTAAAATCAAATGCAACCCCTTTCAGGTGGAATGATAAACATAGAGGGATAGAGAGAGAAACGTGGGTTTCTTGGTGTGAGAAGAGTCCACCTGTGACAACGAGACCTACTGCGATGGTACGACACAATTTGGAGGAGTGATCTGTGAAGGGGTTCGTGAGCGAACAATGGCCATGGGTGTGTGTGCGTGAGTAAAAACAGAGAGTGAGTAAGGGAAGGGTGTGCGTGAGTGAAAACCTAGAGTGGGTGAGAGAAGGCTTACCATTGTTCAACACTTCCGGTAAGGAGACTCGATGGCAACACCAATTTCACAAGCCCACAAGCTACCACAACAGAAACTACCCACAATCACAATTTCGTCAAATAGGGGGAGAGAGAGAGAGTGATATGCACTTAGGGAGATTTTTTTTTTTTTTTTAAGCAAAAGGGGAGGTCGAGGCGACCAGCGTAGCTACCCTCCCTGGGCATGACCATAAGAGCCCCTCCCCTCTGTGGAATATCCGGTTTGAGCCATAGCTACTACCCAGAAGGGCGAGCCCGTCACCACAGCCCCACCAAGATGCCATTTAGTCCAAGACCCATCCCATAGACCCTTGGTCAGGCACTACTACCGCAAGCGGTTTCGACTTACGTTTGATTCGAACTCCTGATCTCGAGGCTATGGAATACCAGGCCGTACCAACTGGGCTACCACCTTGGTGGTCTACACTTAGGGAGATTTGATGTGAGGAAGGATAAAAATTAACGGTAGAGGCGTGGAAAATGGAAACGGTGTGCAGGAGTTGTAAGTTGAAGGACTGAAAGGGAGAGAAGAAATCGGGATGAAGCAATAATAAGGGGAGAAGAATCTGGGCTAGGGCTGTGCATCCAGATTTGGATCTGGCTTTTAAAAACCGGGCGGATATCTGCGTAGATAAATCCGGGCGAGTATCGGATTTGAATCCGGATATCCGGATAATCTGATTTTATACCCGGTTTTTAATTTTTTTGCTTTTTGATTTTTTTGTAACACTTTTTAAAAGACTTTTTTTTTTATATTGCTTTCATGTTTATTGTTTATATTTTTTATATAATAAATATTTTTATAGGCATTTTAAATTTTTTTTTGTCCATTCAATTTTTTATAAAATAAAATAAATAATAATAGACATCAACACACAATACTACATATTACATTGTTTACATCACAATGCAAAACATGAATGTTACAAGGAACTCTTAGATTTACACTTCAACAAATGGGATTTAAGCTTATGGACATTAGATAATCGAATTGGTTTCAGGAAGAAGTCTCCTTTGCTCCTTGTTCCAAGCATATGACAAAACAATTCCTGCAAATTAAATAAAATCACATATGAGTTTATACAAACGACAATTTTGTGAGTAGGACTTAGGGGAGAATTTACACGTAAAATTTATTTTTAGGATGAATAATTTTCTATAAAAACTCTTACATTCAAGAGAGGCTACAAATCAACATTAAGGAAGGTCCTGTCTCAGAACAAGCAAAGCGTAAAATCATAACTATCACCCAAACGTTTTCCAACCTCAATCTAAATGTTACTCAACCGAGCAAAATAACAGCATCTAATGGTAAAAAAAGAAACAATCTCAAAGCCATAACATTCAAACTCTCCCAGCAACCAAACACAAAGAACATGAAGAAATTTGAAGTGCATACAGACCTACCAGAGAATGACAGGGTTGGAAGGAAGACTCTTCTCGAGAACAGGCTTTTGGGTGATCTTCTTTGCTGCTTGCAATTTGGGTATTTTCAGCCATTTTCTTGTCAGGTCAAAATCGGTTTGGATTAGAATGTGGGGTTGGTTTGGACTCTGGAGGTGGCGGTGAAAATAGAGCAAGTAAAAATGAGGGGTTTTGAGTTTTTATATATATATAATCAGATCTTGTCTTCTCGTTCTAGGATACAAAATTTGCAGGTAAACAACAAAAAATATTTTCAATAGAAAAAAAAACAAACACAGATACAAATCCAAAGGAAGGAAAAAAAAAAAGAAAAACATAGATAAGCCGATAGAAACTTAGATCTACAAGCACAGGAACTCAGATCTACAAACCCAGAAACTTAGATCTATAAGCACACTCAGATCTAAAAACACAGAAATAGATCTAGCCAAAGTGGTCAACAACCAACGAGAGAGGAAAGTGATATACAAACCTAAAAAGCATCTAAACATTATTTTTTAAAAGCAAAAAAGTACACACAGTTTTACAAAAGTTTTAGTTTTGCTAGCATGTAGATCTATAAACATGTTTTTGCTGGAAGATTTTACAGACTAACGGACTTAGAGAGAGAGAGAGAGAGAGAGAGAGAGAGATTGACAATGGCAAGGCGTTGGTGGTGCTCGGCATGAAGAGTTACAGACTGAAAGAAAATGGAGAGAAGCTGAAGAGGGCGACAGTGGGTAGGGTTTCGCAGTGAGGAGAAGTGATTCATTCAATTTCACGGTTTCGGCGGTTTCTTATCTCTAAACCCGTTATTAAACTTTCACCCAATGAACTCGTCTTTATTTGGGTCGGACGGATCGGGTGTTTCAGACGGTGCGGGCCAAAGCCATTTATGCACAGCCTTACTTGGATCTACTAAATGATAAGAATGCCTCTAAGATTCAATCATAAACCACTTTTCCTCGATTGTCTCAGAGGGGTTTGATCCTAGCTTAAAGGCAAGAAAATTCCCTTGTAGAAAGTATCTTGCTTTAAAGATTCAGTGTAAAAGTGAGCCTTCAGTTTGAGAAATTCTCCATCCTTGCTTAGCCAAAAGTGCCATATTAAAAAATGTAAGTCCTTAAAGCCCATCTCTCCTCTAAACTTAGATTGAAACATACGACAACACCTCATCCAATGCAGTTTTTTCTCATTATTTTTCTGTCCCCACTAGAACCTTGCCATCATCCTCTCCAACTCCTTACAAAAGCTAGCTAGTAGCTTGAAACAACTCATGGCATATGTGGGAATAGATAAGGCAACAGTTTTGATCAACACCTTTCTTCCCCCTGAGACAATAATTGTTCTTTCTAGCTTTGTAATTTATTCCAAACTCTACTCTTGATCTCAGCAAAGGCCCTTGATTTTGACTTACCAACCATGTTAGGCAAGCCTAGATACTTTTCATACTGCTGGAAGGAGCTAACACCCCACAAACTCATAAGCTCTCTTTGTTTATCCTCTCTCACATTCCTTGAAAAAACCATAGCAGTTTTTTGTCTATTAATTTTTTACCAGAGGCAAAACCTCATACTTTTCTAGAATAGATTGATATTCCTTGTTGTACTAACATCAGCCTTGCAGAAAATGATGATATCATCTGTGAAAAGAAGGTGATTAATATCAGGAGCTCCTCTACAAACATGCATCCCCCTAACTGTGACGTCCCTCTCAGCAGTTTTTAATAGACCAGTTAAGCCCTTTGTGCATAGAAGGAAGAGGTAAGGGGATAGTGGGTCCCCTTGCCTTATCCCTCTACTTAGAAAAATAGGGTCTTATGGGAAGCCATTCACCAAAACTGAAAGGGAAACAGTTTTAATGCACTCCATAATCAACTTCAAAAAGCTATGAGCAAAACCAAGTTTCAACATAATCATTTCCAAGAAACTTCATTCCATCTTATCGTAGGCCTTGCTCATATCCAACTTCAAAAACATATACCCCGTTTTTCCTTTCCTCTTATTCCTCAAATAATTCACAAGCTCATAAGCTACTAGCACATTATCAATTATCAACCTTCTAGATACAAAAGCTCCTTGTGACTCGGAAATAATAGAGGGCACTACCCTTTTTAGTCTATTTGCAATAACCTTATAAACCAACTTGTAGATAACATTACAAAGGCTAATAGGGCGAAAATCAGCAACCATTTCACAACATTTCTTCTTAGGAATCAAGCTAATAAGGGTATGATTAAGTTCAGAAGGCAACACACCTGAATTTAAGGACTGGAGCACAGCTGAAGTTACTGAGTTGCCCACAATATGTCAATACTTTTGGTAGAAAATTGGTGACATCCCATCTGGTCCAGGTGTCTTTGTTGGATGCATTTGTTGTAGAGCAGCATTAACTTCATCAGCAGTATAAATCTTAGTAAGATCCCTATTCATCTCAACATTAACCTTCCGCTCTATATTCTCCAAAATGCTCAGATTTCCCCTTTGTTCAGAAGAAGTGAAAAGGGTTCTAAAATAGTCTACAACAAGATCATTCATGTGCTCACCCTCATACCATAACCCTTTATCATCTTTTAGCTTTTTAATAGAGTTTTTCTTCCTTCTCAGATAGGCTTTAGAATGGAAATACCTTGTATTCTGATCACCCTCCTTAAGCCAATGCATCTTGGATCACTGTCTCCACATAACCTCTTCCCTTTCTAACCAGATTTGGACCTCTTCTCTAGCAGCCTTCAGTCTCACATGGTCAGACTGTGATGGCTCTGTTTGATGCAGTTGTTCTAGTCTCTTCCTCGCATTATTCAATTGCTGTCTAACATGTCCAAAACTTGACTTATTCCATACAACCAATTTCTCACTACAGCCTTTTAATCAACCCCATAACGTCCATCGTACTATCTCCAACACCTCTTCTTTCCCACACATCCTTAATGATTTGGCCACACTCTTCATCTCCCACCCACATAGCCTCAAACCTAAAATATTTTTTCCTCCTCACCATAACATCTTGTACCTCAGTTTCAAACCATATTGGAAGATGGCCTAAATATGCTGCAACCCATGTGTCACCACAGCTTGTGGAAATAAAAGATTCAGTTGGTAATTTCCTAAGAACCTGTCCAACCTTTCACTAATTTCCTCACCATCACCTCGCCCATTACTCCAAGTAAACTTAGGGCCTCTATAGCCCATATGTCGCAAGGAGCAGTCTTGTAGCACTGCTCTAAAATCCACCATTTGTGTTTCAAGTCTTAGTCTTCCACCTCGCTTTTCTGATAAGTCCAGTATCTCATTAAAATCCCCACATAACAACCAATGGTAGCCTTCCCCCCGATTCATCAAATTCCATGTCTGAGCTCTACTAGCTGTTTCAAGGTTCCCATAAATCCCTGTAAAAAACCATTCATTGGAAAAACCCTCTCTAATTACTACATCAATATGAAATCTAGAGAAAGATTCAACAGAGAGGTTTATATCCTTTTCCCAAAGTAAAGCTAAACCTCCACTACGCCCAACACAATCAACCGAAAGACAATTAACAAAACCAATACTAAACTTACATTTCTCCATAGCTCGTGTCTTCAACTTCGTCTCCTATGGGAACACTAGGTCGGGATCTTCCTTCTTGATCAAGTCTCGAAGGGATCGAACTCCCTGTGGCTTTCCAAGCCCACGAGAATTCTAAGAAAGGATTTTCATGGTTGTCGACAGGGCTGGGAAACAACCTCTGCCAATAAATTGACTTGCACCTCAACAAGACCCTACTCATAGCTACCCTCAACTAAACTTTTCTTTTGTTTCTTCCCAGGTAGTATCTCTCATTCAACCTCCTAATTCAACAATTTTCTTTTCTCTTTACCAACACTCTCCTTTCTATTAGACGAAATAGCATGGCCCTTCGTCAATTTCATTTTCCATTTATGTAGGCCAACGACAGACCAAGCTTCTATCTACTGCCCATCTACCAAGCCCACATTCATTTGGCCCATACCCTCCTTCCTACTATGTTGGCCCACCAAGCCCGCATTCATTCGGCCCATCACCTTTTCACGTATGCCCATCTCCTCATCTCCAACATTGTTGAGAGATTCCTCTTCTAATCGTAAACCCCGTGATTACTGCAACGAATCTTCCATACCTGCACTACGTACATGCTCACATCCGTTCCCTGGAGCCCTTCCACTAGGCACGTCTGGTGTAACGGTTTTTGTTTTGTGTGACTTAGCCTGAATATTCTCCTGATTCTCCACTGTAAACGACGTACTACCAGTTGGTTGTTGTACATCCCCCACCAGTGACTGTTTTCGGCGAGTCTTCTCTATAGAACTACTTCTGCTTTCCCCAAATTTCAGTCCCCGACCATCACCACGCAGCCACTGACCATATGGAAAATTTGCATCCATCTCAGTAGGCTTCAGAGAAAGTTCACATTCCCGAAGACCATGCCCTAGTATGCCACATCCATAGCAAAAATTCAGTATCCTCTCATATTAGAATCGAACCCAGTATGGTACACTGGATCCAATACACAACTTCTTCCCCCTCAGCAAAGGTTTGGTAATATCCATGCAAACATGAACTCTCATGAATTCCCCCCATGCCATCTTCCCTTGAAGAAGATCAACTTCCTCAACTCGTCCAATAGCACTACCAACTAGTTTACCAATATACTCAGTTCAAGCCATTAATGGTAAATCGTGAATCCTTACCCAGAAGGAGGCCTCTGTCAACTGTAACTGATGAACTTGCTAAGAACCATCAAAATTTTTAACCAACACCAATTGTTTATCGAATGACCACAGACCTTCACAAATGACCTTCTCTTTATCTCAAACATTTTCAAATTCAGTAATAGTAAATTTCAAATCCAAGTCTTGAAGCTTCACAAATTTCACCGGTCACCAAATTTTCTTCAAAGTTTGTTTAAAAGCCTCCTGGTTGGTCAGTAGCTGAACTATCAAACATTTTTTTTCCTCTAACAACGATATCTTGTAGTACCTTAGCCTCAACATGAATAGCTCCCTGCTCTGTCTCTGTCAGCGACAGATTTCCATACCTCGCTCCAAACCATCCTCCATAGCAACGAAAATAGCAAAACAATGTTTGCTAAACACCTATACGAAAATAGGAGAGAAAACCCTACTCGCAAGCCGAGAGATCTAGTTACCATTGGCTTACTTACTAGGCCCAATTCTTTGAGATTTTACTAAGCTCATTATGAGATTTACTCGGCACGGTAAAGCAATGCAGAGCTCTAAGGGCTTGGTTAGTGAGGAATCTCACTACGGAGGATGTAGAAAATTTTATCTACAGTAAAAGGGGCCTCACAAGGGGTTGGTTTTACAATTGATATGAAAGCTTCCACTAGCGATTCATCCAGTACCGCTGTTCCTGAGGAATTACAACCACTAATTAAAAAAACTTCCTCCCAGGAATTACGTATCTTATTGATTGCTAACGTCACTTGTACTATTAAACAAGAAAAATTAAAAATCAATTAAAAATTCAATCGATCACTAACATCACTTCTACCATCAAAAAATCTTCACAACCTTATACTATTCACCTACACTCCACACTGAACATTTTTTTAAAATTTTTTTTATCAAATATTTTTTATATGAATAGTGAATAAAAAATTTGAAATATTTAAAAAATAAATAAATTCAAAAAAAAATTATAAAAATATTAAAAAATATGGAGTGTGGAGTGTGGGTGAATGGTAAGAAGTTGTGTAANAAAAAATTTGAAATATTTAAAAAATAAATAAATTCAAAAAAATATTAAAAAAATATTAAAAAATATAGAGTGTGGAGTGTGGGTGAATAGTAGGAAGTTATGTAGCAAAACCCTTTTCTTTTCACTAATCAAATAACATGTATCATATTTATATATGGAGTACGTGAATCATGCTATATATGGAGTACTTATTAATATTCACTTGATATATACATGAATTAATTATAAATAGCATGCAGTGACATTGTTTTTTCTCGATATATATCAATTTATTGGCCCATCAAATATTACGTTGATTATGAATGTCATCCTAATTAATTGCTGCCCTTAATTGGTTATTAAAAATTAGATACCAATTGTAATAATTTTAATTCTTAGAAAAATATTTTTTATAATCTTTATAACCATCACCATTTTATCACCATCAATGAATGTGCATGTCATCAAATAACTAATTAGTAAAAACTAATAAATAATTTTCAATAATTTAATATCACATAAGTAGATATATAATATGGAAAAACACTACTATTGAAATGTCTAACATGAATATCCATGCCTTTCAGAGCCTGAGGAATAACGTACCTGGATTTTCTTCAGTACCCGAACTGTCAGATGGTAAATGTATCCATGCGCTTAGCTATGTCGGCCATCCGGCCGTCATTATTCTTAAACATGCAATAATAATCAAGAATGAAATCACACTGGACACATACGAAGATCAATGAACGAGAAGATTCCCCACAAGCGTGACATTCAGGATGATCCATGGTCCTCTCAACCAAAGTGAGAGGATGCTCGTGGACGTCGTATGTGTAAGTGCGCCCAAACTTGATAAGTGGGTAGTCCCCCAGAATACATTTTGGGTGAGCAGCGAAAAGGAGATCTGCACAATAGTAGCACCAATCCTTCGGGTCTCGCTCTTTCTCGCAAATATCACAGTAGTAGTCAGCAGAGTCATCCTCAACGGTGTAAGAGAGTATGAAGGGTTGCTCATAGGGCCCATATTTTATGGTACGCGGTAGTGTAGCGCATTCCAAGCCCATAGCAAATTCACAATCAACACAACGTATCATCAACGAACTTCTATTGCCACAGGAGGTACATGTGCCATAATCTTCATAGCCTGCGCTCAAAAGAAAAAGTGGGTGCTCATGACCCTCATGGGTAATTTTGGTTGGAATCAAACTACAAGGGACATCGAGCTGAAAGCGGCAGCCATCACAACTGTATACGAGACCATTACAGAATCTATGACAAGCATTGCAAATAAAGATTTCAGGGCCATATTCATTCTGAGATTTGTTTGGGGGGCAGAGGGTGAGCGGATGGTTATGGAGTGGGCGCAATTTTTTTCTGGGTAAATCAGCACAAGATTTGTGAAGAAAGAACTTGCATTGTAAACAACAATAATGCGGAGAGGAGATCAGATACTGCGAACACCCGTTGCATTTTTCATTGCTCTCTAGCTCAACAAGCTTTAAGTGATGTTCATGCCATATATGTTTGATCTCTGTGACGATTTCAGCTTTTCCGTTTCCCGGGTTGATCTTGTCGACAATTTGGTACAATGTGTCAGTCCATTCATCAGGCCCAAGAAGGTGGGTCTGAATAGGCTGATCATATTTCAATTCCGGGTCAAATTTTTTATCCCTGATGCCCATTCTTGCAGCACAACGAGGATGTGCAGCAAAATCACAACTCGAGCAATAATAAGCTTTGTATTTTGTGTCCACCTTTCTAAAACAGAGTTGGCAAATTTCCCAATTCTTCGATTGCTTGTGCTGAGGAGAGTATTTGAGGGTCAGACTCAGAGCGTGCTCGTGACGTGTTAGTTTGAGAGTCGATGGAATGAGAGCGCATTGCTTGTGAACCATGAATGAGCAGGTGATACAAAAGTAGGACATGCATGGCTCTCTTTTTTCCCCACAAGTATCGCAAGTGAACGACAATGATCTTCGAAGGAGGCTCAAAGGATGGTCATGACTTTCAGCTTTTATGGTGAGCGGTAGCAAAGCGCATTGTTTATCAAGGTAAAATTTGCAGCGAGAACATCCATATAGGAAGTCCTCCACTTCTTCACAACAGCCATGGCATGTTTCCAAAAATCTTTGATTGATCTCAAGGGTATGTTCCGGGTGCAACGGATGTTGCATCTCTCGGGGTGGTACGCCACATGATTTATGAAGGACGTACTTGAGGTTGCACTTCTTGCAACTGTAATTAGGACCCCTTACTGGTTGCTCGCACACGTGACAATAATGTATTGTACCATCCTTTTTTATCTCTTCATTTAAGATCAACGAATCATGTCGACATGAGCTAGATCGCGGCATTGTTGCTACTTCTTTATCTCAAATGCTTTGAACAAATTTCGGATTGTTGCTAGTACGTACTTCTTTATCTCAAAGATTAACGCAGCGTCCAACCTGCATTAATTCCCTACATCAAAAGAAGACAATCATTTTAAACTAAAAATCTTGCACATGCTTAATTAATTTGCGTACAAATTAAAGTTTAAAATTTAAATAATAGCTAAACAGAACCCAACATCTTATAACAGAATATGAATTAAGGGGAAAAGGCAGGCACCCCAATATTAATTCAGATCAGAATAAAAGAAAGAGACAGAAGAGAAATTAAGGGGAAAGAAATCATACACAAATCAGATTTTGGCTTCAGAATATAAATGAAAGCTTCCAATTTCGTTTCTGATAAATTAGGGAGGGAAGATCGATTGGCACAAATTAAAACTCACATATTATTGCGCGCTGCTATATATATGGAAGGAAAGACTAATATATATATGCGAGGTCCCTGCCCAAGACATCTTTTCATCGTGTGACTACTTACGTGGCCACTCTGTCAAAACACTTCAAAACGACGAAAGAAAAATAAAAAAAAAGTGGTTGCCGTACGTGCGTGGTTCTAATTGTCGAGATGGATTCCTCTACATCAGGAATTGCGTGTAACTTTTTCGAATGATATTCTTTGTGACAATTAATGCTAGTAGGGTCACTATTAAATGTACGGATTAGTATAAATGAGTTTTTTTTTTAATTTTTTTTTTTAAAAAAAAAAAAAAAAAAATTAAGGGAAAAAAAAAAAAAAAAAAATTAAGGGAAAAAAAAAAAAAAAAAAATTAAGGGAAAAAAAAAAAAAAAAAAATTAAGGGAAAAAAAAAAAAAAAAAAATTAAGGGAAAAAAAAAAAAAAAAAAATTAAGGGAAAAAAAAAAAAAAAAAAATTAAGGGAAAAAAAAAAAAAAAAAAAAAAAAAAAAAAAAAAAAAAAAAAAGAGAAAAAACAGACAAAGTGGTTGTCGTATGTGGTGCATTATTGAGCTGATTCCTTACATGTACCTTTGCTCCATAAGTAGAATTGGAAGTGACTGTCATCCAATTAAAGAATTACTTTCTCTTTTAAGTAAGGAACCTATTAAAGTAAATACTTGTCTTGAATGAGTTTTAAAATAATCAAGAGATGAATCTTACTTTTTATATGTCATTTATTCGTTTGTTCTTTAGGCCACCTCTATGGTGGATGGCCATGGCCTACCAAGGCAATAGCAGTGTTTTAGACTCAAAAGACATGAAAGTTTCGGAATGTAGAGCCTAATAATGAGATCATATTGATCAATGTAGGCTCACCCATGATCTACCTTACTACAAATGGTTTGGCATGCACTATATTCTAATTAAATTCGATTCACCCTAAATTAATGGTAGTAACCACTTTAAAATTCATCAAACTCTCTAATTGGGCTGTATTCTAAGCTGTAACTCAAACTCCATTTGAGGGAGTGCATGTGACTTCCTACCATTTAGAGTATTAGTAGTGAGCTAGGCATAGTTTAAAATTTTGCTAACTTGCTTAAAACACATCTATATCAAACTCAACACTTGTACTTTTGTGATCTCTCTCGCTTCAAGCCTTTGAATTTGGATAAAAAAATTTATAAAATCTTGAATTTTATTCTTATTTATATTTATAATTAAAATAGTAAATTAATATGAATCAGATCATATATATTCATGATCACATGCAGGACTAAATTAGAGGGTCCGAATCATGAATACCATTACTCCAAAGTCGCAGCATGCAGGCAGAATTCGAATACGTACAACTTAATAAATGTCGATTTCTCTACCTATCTATATATTTTTAATACAACTTATATGACAGGTGGAAAAATATATTCATTGGAAGAATATGACGGTTATAAAGAAAGGACCGCCAAAAATTATATCCGTTGGAATAATACGAGAATGTTAGAAAATTAATATATATTTTTTTAATAATTAATAAATATTTCAATTACAATTAAAATTAAAATAAATGAAAATGTCTAAATCAATCTTTTAATAAAATAGTGGTTGTCATGGTGCCTTATTGAGCTGATTCCATGCGTGTACCTTTTCTCCATAAGTAAAATTGGAGGTGGCGTGCTGCCATGATGCTATCCAAGGAATCAAAGAATTGCTTTCCCTTTTAAGTAAGGAACCAATTAAAGTAAATACTTGTCTGAGGTGAGTTTAAGAATATTCGAGGGCTGAATCTTACTTTTATGCCATTTATTCGTTTGTTCTTAGGCCACCTCAATGGTGGATGGCCTACCAAGGCCATAACAGTGTTTAAAACTAAAAAGAAAAAGTGGTTGCCGTGGTGCATTGTTAAGCCTATTCATTGTGTGTACCTTTTCTCCATTAGTAGAATTGGAGGTGACGTGCTGTCATCCAAGGAACCAAAGAATTGCTTTCTCTTTTAAGTAAGGAACCAATTAAACGTGCCTCGCAAAGTAAATACTTGTCTAGGGCAAGTTTCAGAATAAACAAGGGATGAATCTTACTTTTATGACATTTATTCGTTTGTTCTTACACCACCTCGATGGTGGATGGCCTACCAAGGCCATAACAGTGTTTAAAACTCAAAAGACAAAGTGGTTGTCGTGGTGCATTGTTAAACTGATTCCTTGCGTGTACCTTTTCTCCATTAGTAGAATTGGAAGTGACATGCTGCCATCCAATTAAGGAACCAATTAAAGAATTGATTTCCCTTTTTAAGTAAAGAACTAATTAAACGTGCCTTGCAAAGTAAATACTTGTCTTGGGCGAGTTTAAGAATAATCAAGAGATGAATCTTACTTTTATGCCATTTATTCATTTGTTCTTAGGCCACCTCGATGGTGGATGTCCTACCAAGGCCATAACAATGTTTAAAACTCAAAAGACAAAGTGGTTGTCGTGGTGCATTGTTGAGCTAATTCCTTGCATGTTCCTTTTCTCCATAAGTAAAATTGGAGGTGACGTGCTGCCATGATGCCATCAAAGTAACTAAAGAATTGCTTTCCCTTTTAAGTAAAGAACCAATTAAAGTAAATACTTGTCTTAGGCGAGTTTAAGAATAATCAAGAGATAAATCTTACTTTTATGTCATTTATGCGTTTGTTCTTAGGCCACCTCGATGGTGGATGGCCTACCAAGGCCATCCCAGTGTTTAAAACTCAAAAGACAAAGTGGTTGTCGTGGTGCATTATTGAGCTGATTCCTTGCATGTACCTTTTCTCCATTAGTAGAATTGGAAGTGACGTGCTGCCATCCAATTAAGGAACCAATTAAAGAATTGATTTCCCTTTCTAAGTAAGGAACTAATTAAACGTGCCTTGCAAAGTAAATACTTGTCTTGGGCGAGTTTAAGAATAATCAAGGGATGAATCTTACTTTTATGCCATTTATTCGTTTGTTCTTAGGCCACCTCGATGGTGGATGTCCTACCAAGACCATAGCAATGTTTAAAACTCAAAAGACAAGAAAGTTTTGGAATGTAGAGCCTTCCTCATAGTATAAATATAGATATTCAAGGGTGGTTCTCAATGATATGTAACTTACTCATAAATGGTTTGGCATGTACTATATTCTAATTAAGTTTGAATATAGAGTCACCTTAAACTAATGGTAGTAACCACTTAAGTTCATTGAACTCTCTAATTGGGTTGGGTTCTAAGTTATAGCTCAAATTCAATTTAAGGGAGCGCATGTGGCCTCACGTCATTTAGACCACTATTTTCAATTATCAGCAAATAAGATACCATTATGGTCATACCTAATTGGGAAGCTCCCTCCCAGCCTTTTCAGCTATGCAAGGAACCCATTCAATAAAATGCCTCAAGAAAAAAAAAAAAAAAAACAAAACAAAACAAATTGGGCTGCTGGGATTTTTCATGATGTGGTGATTAATTCTAATCATATCACAAGATTGTGGGAGGCACTATCTTATTCTTTGTTGAACCATTTCTTGGCAGATATGAAAACATTATGATTTCATGGAGTTCGGTAGTTTCAAGGGAATGATATCTGCATTGACAGCAAATTGCTGAAAATAATTACTTATTGTGACGATTTTTGCAACTCGCTGGCTCAACTTATAATTAAGTAAAAAATTGCAATGACCATTCGGGGCAGTAGAAATCACTTAGAAAGATTAAATGCAACGAGATTATGGGTTAATAAAGGACAAATTTAATGCTTTCAATGCTTTCATATATCTGCAAAATCACAGGCAAACATCACTCGGAATCACGTTCTTTTTAAAGATCCTCTTGTCCTTCTTAAGCTCTCGACTAGAAGAGTAGGACTTGTTAGTCACCTCTTCTTCACAATTCCTTCCAAAATCCCATCAATCCCGAAGGAACCAGAACATTGTTGGTGATCAACTGGACCTGGCAGCTGGAATGAGATAGAGAAGTGCCCTGGTGGGCACAAATTTTGTGTCTGCATCTGAAAGATTTGAGAGTTCTTGCACACTATTGTTTCACCAGTCGTTGTTACTCCCTTTATTACTATTTTTCCACTAGGTTCCACGTCACAATTGAAATCATCTGCAGTAAAACATAGAGGACCAGACTCAGTTAACTGTAGAAAGATGAATACTGGAAGCTCGCAGTACTATGATATAACTAAATCACGATTTGCTAGCATATGAAACTCAATGTTTATAACAAGTAAATCAGCTAATTTAAGAAAGCCTGAAGTGAAGGATTATTGAAACAAATGAACTGATGTCACATAGAACAGATGTAGATTGATTCCATTTTCAGCGGTTTAAATGAACCCCCTATGCCAGCAGCTGCGCTTGAGTTAATGCCACAATCGCAGGATCAACAATGATCTCCTTCATATATATCATAAACTAACCAGAAAAGACCAAACTAGCAACCATAAAGTTCCAGCAACATATTTAGCATTAAAATATGTATCCATAAGTGATTTTACTAGCAGGTAAAGAGATTGAGAGTCCAATAGTTAATGGACCTTCACGGGATGATTGAAACTCACTCTCATTCCTTGCTACCCCTGGCAACGAGACACGAAAACAGTAAGAATCTTTGGATTCACCAATGTCCATTAGTCCTATTGCTGGTCCAATCTTTCCCATAGCTGCACTCCCAGTCAATTCAACCCTAACTCTTGTGGCAGCAACAACATTATTCCACCCTTCCTGAGTGGAAAGTGAAGGCAGAAATATTAGAGCTGACCCAACTTTTTCCACGGTCTCACCAGACCTTTTGGTTGAAGATGATGCAGTATAGCTATGAGGAGTAGGCGGACCAATGTATGGAACACTGTTGAGAGGTGCCACATCAAGAATGGCTTGCTGGGAATTTAAGTGCTCTGACTCATTATTTTTATTTCTTGATCCCTCACGCCTGAAAGAAGATATTTAGTCCATCAGGAACAGTAAATAAGGTGTAATATGTTCCCATTGAAAAAATGTAGGATAATTTCGACCAAACCTTTTGACTCTCCAGCATTAATTTCAAAAGAGAAAAACGAGCTACAAAATTCAAAATTGAACCCCCCCCCCCCCCAACCCCAAAAAAAAAAAAAAAACAAGATATAGAGCCACCCAAATATCAAAATGTGCACGACCCATGAATTGTTTAGATGACACTGAGTTCTGCAAAGTTAAAACATAGGAATTACTGTGAATAACTACTTTTATTTCTAGGCCTCAAAGTTAGAATTACCAACTTGTATGAAATAAGCTTACACCATAATTTAACTCCAACATCCAACATTAATTCCTCCCCCTCCAACATCCCTAATGTGATTAAATTAACGTTGGCATAAGCACCAAAGAGTAGGACTAGTTCCTATAGCAAATATACAATAAGATTCCCAACTTAACATGAATATTAGAAGTCTTAGGGCACGTTTGGTTTCACAACTTCTGAGAAAATTTTAATAATTTTTTAGAAATTTTTGAGGTATATCAGAGCTGTTAAGGATTGGGAGATGGGGAGTATCTCAGACTTTTTTAAGCATGTCGTATGCCCTGAATATGGAGAGCGGGGGGTGGAATAGATTGCTTTGAATTCATCCTGGGAATAAGAACTTCTCAGTCAGATCATTGTACAAGGTTATGTCGAACCAATCATTTCATGATTTTCCTTGGAGGTGCATTTGGAGAAGCAAAGTGCCCCTCAAGGATGCTATTTTAGTTGGTTGGCAGCTCATGAGAAAATTCTGACTACAGATAATTTGCGAAAGCATGGTATATTTTTTTTTATTGGCACTGGGTGTCCGAGAACAGCTTCCTGACTAATCCCAAGGTGCATAGGCCCTCGGCAAGGAATTTCCCGCAAGTGCACCTCGGATAATTCAAGGAAAAAATCCTCCAATCCGATGGTCCCTAGAGATTGTTTTAACCCAAGAGGATTCAAATCTTAGACCTTGGAGGGAGCATACCACCAAGATTGAGGCCTTTTACCACTTGAGCCAACCCTTAGGGATTGAGAAAGCATGGTATACTTATCATGGATTGATGCTTTATGTGCAAAAGGAATGGTGAATTGGTGGATC
>QEOT01009679.1:431839-451557 GCA_003123785.1 Pterocarya stenoptera | reverse complement strand
ATTCAAATGCTTCTCTATTCCTAACATAATCTTAATAGCCTTGGTGGAGAGAAGAAGATAAATATTGAAGAGTAACAATCACAAACTCCGTGCTTATCACAAAACCCGGCTCTGAACCTAAACATTTTGGGGATAGCAAGTAAAGAGAATATGGAAGATTTACTATTTTCCAATGTATGCTTTGTCAATATATATGTTGTTGAACCCAAGGTTTGAAGAATAATACAATTTTATAGTTGAATATAGATTTTGGAGATAACAAAAAAGTGTGAGCATAAACTTTTTTAAATTTGTCCACATAATAGGGTCTTGAAGGTTAAGGACTCCAGTAAAGCAAATACGGTAAAAGAAGGAAACAAATTTACAGACGAAATATAAGAGTATTTATTTTTGTACATCTCTCTCAAATTAGAAAAAGTTAAAAGCAACAAATTATATATATTTATATATTGTTTAAAGCAATTACTTATGAAAAATTAATTTGGATTTTTCACTTGTGTATCATATTATTGACAGTTCGAAACAAATGTATTCGTTTTCGTCTATTGGGTATGGTTGAAAGTAATTTGATTTGGAATTTTATGGATTTTCAAATTCTTTGTTTTTCTATCGAAGGACTAGAGTTCCACTAATTCTTGGGATGACGAGTCTACCGAAAAACAACAATTACAAACGATCATTTAAGGATACTGCGTTACGCGGTCTACACATCCTGTACTGCATTGGCCATTGCTCTTCGGTATTCTTCAAACATTCGGCTTTTACACTGTATAACTTTCAATTAAAGATCGCATACCCCTTTTGCAACCAAGATCACATAATATACACTAAATGGTTAGTAACCCAGTGCAAATTTGGACACCCATCCTTTTAGAGGGTTTGGGCTCAATATTTTTTTGTACTTATGGAAAGTTGGACTCCAAAGTACAATTAACCTCTCATTCTCGACCCAAAGAAGTCCATTACTGTAACCACTGATTGGGGTAGCACACAAACAACTGATTGGGAAAGTCCAGCTCGGGTAGCACACCGACAAACGTAATTCTATTCTAAACATATTACCAAATGTACAATAAAACTTGATTTCTACATTATAGTCGTTTGTTGGTAGAGCATCATTGTGAGGATGAAGATGACTATTGCGGTCGTCGTAAACAAGAGTACATCATCTATCCTTAGCTCTTTGGGCATGTATCTTAATGAATGTGAGATCTTTTATCAGTTATTTCTATAAGGGAGAAACTACCAGACACTGAACCAAATCTTTTACCCGAAGTCTAGAAAGGATGTTGCCTAGTATTTCCTGCCACAGTTCCGAACTTCTCGCTCGACGACCATTGCTTGACGAAGCGCCGCCATGTCTTTTAGGATAATCTCTTTCATAAAAGTTTGAAAAATGGAAATTAGGTCAGACATTAAATGGAAGGCAAAATTAATGATGCATTTAGAGAAAAGAAATAATAAGAAAGTGATTTGCTTGATATCTACATTCGAAACTAATATCAACACCTAGTTGTCGAAGTAGTGTAATATACATATAGGTGTAAAAAAGTAACTCAAGCACAAAAAATTATCTATTGATAGAGAGAGTAGTAGCTCAAGATGAAAAAAAATTCAAAATAAAAAAGACAAATTTGTATAATCTACATTCTCCAAATTTGAATACTAATTAATGGCCAAACAATTGGGTCGAACTAAGGAAAAAAGCTAGCAGGATTAAATCTAGCTCGTTTGCCATTTTTTTATCATCTAAAAAAATAAATTTTTCTCTAAATTTTGAACTTCTGCCACTATCCACTCATGATGGCCTTTAATTTTAGCTCTATGCTTCCAGCACCTCTACTCGTGGTTGAAGATCATGAGCATACCAATTCGTTAACTTTTTCAACTACTTGTTTTTAAGTTCTAAACTTCTATTCTTTCAATCTTTAGTCATAAGAACTCGATGCAATTAAGAAATTTTAATGTTAAGTTGACCAATCTCAATTACTCTCATTCGTAATTTTTGAGACATGGTTGTAATAGAGACCGCATATTGAGCATTGTGTTCTTTTATTCAACAATGATGTCAAAATTAATCCGGCAATTCAAATGTCTCTCTATTCTTAACATAATCTCAATAGCCTTGTTGGAGAGAAGAAGAGAAAAATTGAAGAGTAACAATCACAAACTCCACACTTATCACAAAACCTGGCTTTGAACCAAAAAATTTTGGGGATAGCAAGTGAAGAGAATATAGAAGATTTACTATTTTCCAATGTCTGCTTTGTCAATATATATATTGTTGAACCCAAGGTTTAAAGCATAATACTATTTTATAGCTAAATATAGATCATGAAGATAACAAAAAAGTGTAAGCATAAACGATTTTAAAATTGTCCACGTAATAGAGTCTTGAAGGTCAAGGATTGCAGTAAATAAAACATGGTAAAAGAAGGAAACATGTTTACGGATGAAATATAAGAGTATTTGTTTTTCTATATCTCTCTCAAATTAGATAAAGTTAAATGACACAAAATATATATACTGTTTTAAGCAATTACTTGTGAAAAATCAATTTGCATTTTTCACATGTGCATGATATGATTGATAGTTTGAAACAAATGCATTCGTTTTCTTCTTTTTGGGTATCGTTGAAAGTTATTTGATTTGGAATTCTGTAGATCTGAAAATTCTCGGTTTTTATATTGAAGGACAAGAGTTCCACTAAATCTTTGGGATGACTAGTCTACCGAAAAACAACAATTACAAATGAACCTTTGAGGACACTGCCTTACGCAGTCTACACATCCAGTACCGCATTGGCCATTGCTCTTCGGTATTCTTTAAACATTCAGCTTTTACACTGTATAACTTTTAATTAAAGACCGCATATCCCTTTCATAACCAAGATCACATAATCTATGTTAAATGGCTAGTAACCCAGTGCAAATCTGGACACCCATCCTTTTAGAGGGCTTGGGCTTAATACTTTCTTGTGCTTTTAAAAAGTTGGACTCCAAAGTACAATTAACCCCTCATTCTCGACCAAAATAAGTCCATTATTGTAACCACTGATTGGGGTAGCACACGAACAACTGATTGGGGAAGTACAGCTCGGGTAGCACACCGACAAAGGTAATTCTATTCTAGACACATCACCAAATGTACAATCAAACTTGATTTCTATATTATAGTCGTTTGTTGGTAGAGTATCATTGTGTGGAAGAAGATAACTATTGCAGTCATCGTAAACAAGAGTATATCATCTATCCTCGGCTCTTTGGGCATGCATCTTAATGAATGTGAGATCTTCTATTGATTGTTTCTATGAGGGAGAACCTACCAGACACTGAACCAAATCTTTTACACGAAGTCTAGAAAGGATGTTGCCTAGTATTTCCTTCCACAGTTTTGAACTTCTCACTCGATGACCATTGCTTAACGAACCGCCGCCATTTCTTTTAGGAGCATCTCTTTAATGAAAGTTTGAAAAATGGAAATTACGTCAGACATTAATGGATGCAAAATTAGTGATGCATTCCAAGAAAAATAAACAAATAAGAAAGTGATTCGCTTGATAGTTACATTCGAAACTGATATCAACACCTAGTCGTCGTTGTAGTGGAATACACATATAGGTGGAAAATGGTAACCCAAGCATAGAAAAATCTCCATTGAAAGAGAGAATAGTAACTCGAGAAGAAAGAAAATCCAAAGTATAAAAGAAAAATTTGAATAATCTACATTCTCCAAATTTGAATCCTAATTCAGGGACAAACAACTGGGCCAAAATAAGGAAAAAGGCCAACGGGATTAAATCTAACTCGTTTGCCATTTTTGTATCTTCTAAACAAATAATTTTTTCCCTAAATTTTGAACTTCTTCCACTATCCACTTATGTTGGCCTTTAATTTTAGCTCTATCCTTCTAGCTCCTCTACTCGTGGTTGAAGGTCTTGAGCATACCGATTCGTTAACTTTTTCAACTACTTGTTTTTAAGTTCTAAACTTCTACTCTTCTATCTTTATGAGTAAGAACGCGATGCAATTAAGCAATTTTAATGTTAAGTTGACCAATTTCAATTACTTTTTTTCATAATTTTTGAAACATGATTGTAACAGAGACAACATATTGAGCATTGAGCTCATTTATTTAACAATGATATCAAAATTAAAACTGCAATTCAAATGTCTCTCTACTCCTAAGAAAATCATAATAGCCTTGGTGGATAGAAGAAGAGAAATAAGTGAAAGATTCCGCAATCAGAAACTCTGCACTTATAGCATAACTCGGCTCTAAACCTTAAAATCTTGGGGATAACAAATGAAGAGAATATGGAAGATTTACTATTTTCTGATGTCTGCTTTGTCAATATATATATGGTTGAACCCAATGTTTGATGAATAATACAATTTTATAGTTGAATATAGATTTTGAAGATAGCAAAAAAGTGTGAGCATAAAGAACTTTAAAGTTGTCCACATAATAGAGTCTTGAAAGTTAAAGACTCCTGTAAATCAAACACGGTAAAGGAAGGAAATAGGTTTACAGGTGAAGTATAAGAGTATTTATAAGAGACATGGTTGTAACAGAGACCGTATATTCAGCAATGTGTTTCTTTATTCAACAATGATACCAAAATCAATCCTGCAATTCAAATGTCACTCCACTCCAAATATAATCTTAATAGCTTTGGTGGAGAGAACAAGCGAAAGATTCAAGAGTAACAATCAGACACTCCACGATTGCTCTAAACTTAAAAATATTAGGGATAACAAGTGAAGAGAATATGGAAGATTTACTATTTTGCGATGTCTGCTTTGTCAATATATATTGTTGAACCCAAGGTTTGAAGCATAATGTAATTTTATAGCTGAATATAGATTTTGAAGATAACAAAAAAGTGTGAGGATAAACGATTTTAAAGTTATTTACATCATAGAGTCTTGAAGGTCAAGGACTATAGTAAGTCAAACACGGTAAAAGAAGAAACAGGTTTACATATGAAATATAAGAGTATTTATTTTTGTACATCTATCTGAAATTATAAAAATTTAATATACACAATATATATATTGTTTAAAGCAATTACTTATGAAAAAACAATTGAAATTTTTCACATGTGCATGATATGATTGACAGTTTGAAACAAATGTATTCATTTTCATCTATATGGGTATGGTTGAGAGTTATTTGATTTAAAATTCTGTAGATCTCAAAATTCTCAGTTTTTATATCGAATGATAAGAGTTCTAGTAAATCCTTAGGATGACTAGTCTACCAAAAAACAACAATTACAAACGAACCTTCGAGGACATTACCTTACGCAGTCAACACATCTCGTACTGCATTGGCCATTGCTCTTTGGTATTCTCAAACATTTGGCTTTTAGACATTATGACTTTCAATTAAAGACATCATACCCCTTTTGCAACCAAGATCACATCATCCGTACTAAACGGTTCGTAACCATGCGCAAATCGGGACACCCATCCTTTTAAAGGGTTTGAGCTTAATACTTTTTTATAGTTTTGGAGCATTGGACTCCAAAATACAATTAACCCCTCATTCTCGACCAAACGAAGTCAATCACTGTAACCACTGATTGGGGTAGCACACAAACAACTGATTGGGGTAGCACACGAACAACTGATTGGGGTAGTATGGCTCGGGTAGCACCCAGACAAAGGCACTTCTATTCTAAAAATATTACCGAATGTACCATCAAACTTGATTTGTACATCATAGCCGTTTGTTGGCAGAGCATCATCGTGCGGATGGAGATAACTATTGTGGCGTCGCAAACAAGAGTGCATTATCTATCCACGAGTCCTTGGGCATGCATCTTAATGAATGCGGGATCTTCTATCAATTGTTTCTAAGAGGGAGAAATAACAAGAAGCTAGACCAAATCTTTTACACGAAGTCTAGAAAGGAGGTTGCCTAGTATTTCCTACCACGGTTCCAAACTTCTCGTTCGACGACCATTGCTTGACAAACCGCCGCCATTTCTTTTAGGAGCATCTCTTTAATGAAAGTTTGAAAAATAGAAATTACATCAGACATTCGACGGATGACAAGATTAGTAATACATTGAGAGGAAAAGCACAACTAAGAAAGTGATTCACTTGATAGCTACATTCGAAATTGATATCAGCACCTAATTGTCGAAGTAGGGTAATACACATATAGGTGTAAAAAGGTAATCCAAGCACAAAAAAAATATCCATTGAAAGAAAGAATAGTAACTCGAGATGAAAGAAAATTCAAAATAAAAAAGACAAATTCGAATAATCTACATTCTCCAAATTTGAATCCTAATTCAGGGCCAAACAGCTGGGCTGAACTAAGGAAAAAGGCCAGTGGGATTAAATCTAGCTCGTTTACCATTTTATTATCTTCTAAAATAATAATTTTTCCCCCAAATTTTGAACTTTTGCCACTATCCACTCATGTTGGCCTATAATTTTAGCTCTATCCTTCCAGCTCCTCTACTCGTGGTTGAAGGTCTTGAGCATACCGATTCGTTAACTTTTTCAACTACTTGTTTTTAAGTTCTAAACTTCTACTCTTCTATCTTTATGAGTAAGAACGCAATGCAATTAAGAAATTTTAATGTTAAGTTGACCAATCTCAGTTACTTTCTTTCCTAATCTTTGAAACATGGTTGTAACAGAGACCGCATATTGAGCATTAAGCTCACTTATTTAACAATGATATCAAAATCAAAACTGCAATTCAAATGTCTCTCTACTCCTAAGAAAATGTTAACAGCTTTGGTGGAGAGAATAAGAGAAATAAGTGAAAGATTCCACAATCACAAACTCCGCACTTATCACATAACCCGGCTCTGAACCTAAAACTTTTGGGGATAACAAGTGAAGAGAATATGGAAGATTTACTATTTTCCAATGTCTGCTTTGTCAATATATATTGTTGAACCCAATGTTTGAAGCATAATACACTTTTATAGTTGAATATAGATTTTGAAGATAATAAAAAAGTGTGAGCATAAACTTTTTTAAAGTTGTCCACATAATAGAGTCTTGAAGGTCAAGGACTCCAGTAAAAGAAGGAAATAGGTTTACATGTGAAGTATAAGGGTATTTATTTTTGTACATCTCTCTCAAGTTAGAAAAAGTTTAAAGACAATATATATATAAATAAATATATATTGTTTAGAGCAATTAGTTATGAAAAATGAATTTGGATTTTTCACACATGCATCATATTGTTGACAATTTGAAACAAATGTATTCGTTTTCATCTATTTGGGTATGGTTGAAAGTTATTTGATTTGGAATTCTGTAGATCTCAAAATTCTCGATTTTTATATCAAAGGACAAGAGTTCCACTAAATCCTTGGGATGACTAGTCTACCAAAAAACAACAATTAAACGAACCTTCGAGAACACTGCCTTACGAGGTCTACGCATCCAGTACTGTATTGGCCATTGCTCTTTGGTATTCTTCAAACATTTGGCTTTTAGACTGTATGACTTTCAATTAAAGACTGCATACCCATTTTGCAACCAAGATCACATAATTCGCGCTCAACGGTTCGTAACCAAGCGCATATCGGGACACCCATTCTTTTAGAGGGCTTGGGCTCAATACTTTCTTGTACTTTTGGAAGATTGGACTCCAAAGTACAATTAACCCATCATTCTCGACCAAAAGAAGTCCATTACTGTAACCACTGATTGTGATAGCATACGAACAACTGATTGGAGAAGTAAAGCTCGGGTAGCACACCGACAAAGGCAATTCTATTCTAAAAAATTACCAAATGTACCTACAAACTTGATTTCTACATCATAGTCGTTTGTTTGCAGAGCATCATCGTGCGGATGGAGATGACTATTGTGGTGGTCGTAAACAAGAGTGCATTATCTACCCACGGCTCTTTGGGCATGCATCTTAATAAATGCAGGATCTTTTATCAATTGTTTCTAAAGGGAGAAACTACCAGAAACTGGACCAAATCTTTTACACAAAGTCAGGAAAGGATGTTACCTAGTATTTCCTACCACGATGCCAAACTTCTCGTTCGACGACCATTGCTTGACGAATCGCTGCCATTTCTTTTAGGAGCATCTCTTTAATGAAAGTTTGAAAAATGAAAATTACGTCAGACATGACTAGACGGATGACAAAATTAGTGATACATTGAGAGGAAAAACACAAATAAGAAAGTGATTCGCTTGATAGCGACGTTCGAATTTGATATCAGCACCTAGTCGTCGAAGTAGGATAATACACATATAGGTGTAAAAAGGTAACCCAACCATAGAAAAATATCCATTGAAAGAGAGAATGGTAAGTCAAGGTGAAAAAAAACCCAAAATAAAAAAGACAAATTCGAATAATCTACATTCTCCAAATTTGAATCCTAATTCAGGGTCAAACAACTGCGCCAAACTAAGGAAATGTACATCATATATAGCCAGTTGTAGGTGTGAAAGGGTAAACCAAACATAGAACAATATCCATTGAAAGAGAGAATAGTAACCCAAGATGAAAGAAAATCCAAAAAAAAGGAGACAAATTCGAACAATCTATATTCTCCAAATTTGAATCCTAAAAAAGTAATTTTTCCACTAAATAAGAAAGTGATTCCTCTGAAATCTACATTCGAGACTAATATCAGCACCTAGTCGTCGAAGTAGTGGAATATACATATAGGTGTAGAAAGGTAACCCAAACATAGAAAAAGAAACATTGAAAGAGAGAAGAGTAACTCAAGATGAAAAAAAATCCAAAATAAAAGGACAAGTTCGAATAATCTATATTCTTCAAATTTGATCCTAATCCAGGCCCAAATAACAGGGTCGAACTAAGGAAAAAAGCCTGCGGGATTAAATTTAGCTCGTTTGCCATTTTCTTATATTCTAAAAATATAATTTTTTCCCTAAACTTTGAACTTCTGCCACTATCCGCTCATGTTGACCTTTAATTTGAGTTCTATCTATCCAGCTCCTCTACTCGTGTTTGAAGGTGATGAGCCTATCGGTTCAGTAATTTTTTCAACTACTTGTTTTTAAGTTCTAAATTTCTATTCTTTCTATCTTTATTAGTAAGAACTCGATGCAATTAAGAAGTTTGAATGTTACGTTGACCAATCTCAATTAGTCTCTTTCATAATCTTTGAGACATGGTTATAACAGAGACCGCATATTGAGTATTAAGTTCCTTTATTCAACAATGATATCAAAATCAATCATGCAATTCAAATGTCTCTCTATTCCTAACATAATCTTAATAGCCTTGGTGGAGAGAAGAAGATAAAGAAGAGAAAGATTGAAGAGTAACAATTAGGAACTCCACGCTTATCACAAAAACCGGCTTTGAACTTAAATAAAAATCTTGGGGATAGCAAGTGAAGAGAATACAGAAGATTTACTATTTTTCGATGTTTGCTTTGTCAATATATATATGGTTGAACCCAAGGTTTGAAGCATCATATAATTTTATAGCTGAATATAGATTTTGATGATAACAAAAAAGTGTGAGCATAAACGAGTTTAAAGTTGTTCACATAATAGAGTCTTGAAGGTCAAGGACTCTAGTAAATCAAACATGGTAAAATAAGGAAACTGGTTTATAGACGAAGCTATAAAAGTATTTATTTTTGTACATCTATCTCAAATTAGAAAAAGTTAAAAGACTCAATATATATATATATAACTTTTTAAAGCAATTACTTATGAAAAATCAATTTGAATTTTTCACATGTATATGATAAGATGGACATTTTGAAAATTTGTTGATTGTCTCTTTCAACATGCACACGATATATATGTTTGTTAAAAGATGATTGATTGTCTTTTTCAACATCATGTACATGTTAGACTTGAAAACTTGAAATTACAAAAACGGAAGGATGAGTGATTGTCCTTCTCGAATGTAAATGATATGTTTGAAGACTTGAAAGTGAATGATTAACTGTCCTTCTTCCTATATAAGACAATTCAGTTCTGCAGATATTGCCAAGTGTACCATCAAACTTGATTTCCTCATATTGTTAGTTTGTTAGCTGATCATGATTTATAAAGTCGTCGAGTGCATTCTTTATTATATAGGGGTCTCTGGGCATGCATCTTAATGGAATGTTGGATCTTCTATCAACTGCTTTCAAGAGTGAAAAACTACTAGAAACCTGACTAAATCCTTCACACGAAGCTTAGAAAGAATGTCAAAGTATTTATTTTATCTAAATGTCAATTAATATTAATGTATATACTCTCTAGCTAATTAATTACAAATACAACTTTTTGAAAAAGATCATTTAATTTAAAGAGAAGAATTTAAGTTTGATATATAGTACATGAGCTCTTACTGTCTTTATATTCATAAAAGCAAAATTAAAAAAAAAAAAAAACCAATTTTTTATGTGAGCTGATCGATATATAATATATATATATATATTTATATATATATACATGGCTGCAAATATCAACAGCAGCAATTCATTTAATTAGTATTTCAGTAAACAGATGATCTTTTGCACATAGATTTATTATTTAAATTCTAT
Organism: Pterocarya stenoptera; assembly: GCA_003123785.1. Taxonomy (NCBI): domain Eukaryota; kingdom Viridiplantae; phylum Streptophyta; class Magnoliopsida; order Fagales; family Juglandaceae; genus Pterocarya; species Pterocarya stenoptera. The sequence continues at coordinate 441,041 of QEOT01009679.1, read as the reverse complement.
ACGATCAATCTCAGAAGCTCATTCTAATTAGCTTAGCACTCATGCAATTTTAAATACTAATAACACTACATTCGTCTCTTACTTCAGATCATGCTGTAGTATATTATTATATATACTACTGCCTTTATTATTATGAGAAACCATTCCATTGGAAATATAAAAGCAGAAAATAAGCAAGAGTATCAAATAGAGATTAGTGAACGGAATAATAATAATAATAATAATAAGAAAGTGTAATAGGATTGAATCCAAAGATACAGAGCACTAGTAATGCTGGTGGAGGGAGGCCGCCCATTTTGTTAGATGCTTTGTTTTTTGGAACCTCCTAAAACTAGTTAAATACTGTCCATGTAATTTAATCTAGCAAAATTACACATACTCCATCCATCTAGCACTTGAGTTAAACACAAACCCATCATACAACAATATAACCATGTAATTTCCTATTACTTTGATCAACATGCATAAAATCTGTCCAACCAACATTTACAAACGCTTCATTTAATTTATAAGCCTCTTGATAATACATACATGTTTCCAAATTACCACATCAATTCTTCATAGTTTATTGAAATCTACACATTCAATACGTATTTTGTCCATATCCTTGATACACCAATCACAATTGAAAGAATAAAACTTTATAGCTTCTTACACACCAATCACTAATTATACAAACCCAAAACAAAATAACACTTCCACAATACACCAAAACTACATGGTTCATCCCGACACTTCACATGACATCCAACCACATCACAACTGCACAATGATCTCCATCACCTTACAACTTCACATAAACCAATCACAGATGGCCAACACATTCGAGACATACATTAAATCTGTCCATATATTCAAATACAACACCATACACATCCACGCTTACTCTTCAATCACAACCACACCCCATTTCTTCTAAGTCTACCACAATCAACACATTCAATACATATAGAAAATCTATCCAATTCAACACAACACCATTTTAGTTTCATAACAGAACATTTTCTAAATGTAAAGGGATAAAAAATATTTCATAAATCAAAGGGATGTCGTGTGGTGGTCTCGATGAAGGCAGTGGCAGCTGAGGGCTGAGGAAGGCGTACACTGGTGGTGTCATGAGGGTTTCTGTAGAGGGGCCTGTGGAGAGCTCTAGCTTGGGACGTGGATGCAACCCGTGAGGTGGCTCACAGTTGGGTAGGGACTGAGAGGTGGCTGGTGGCAAAGGGTTTGGAGAAAAATCAATGGGTTGGAGGCTCAAGGCATCGCTGCCGGTTTTTCACAGCAGTTGGTGGTGGCAGAGACCGTGGTGGCATTGGATGAAGGAAAGAAATAGAGAGACAGACAGACAGTGAGAGAGAGAAGATCTTAGAAGGGGAGGCAGTCGAGAAGAAGGTTTCGTTGAGGGGAGAAGAAACCATGATGGCTCGTGGTGGTGCTGGGAGATCACAGTAGCAGCGCACGGTGTCACTTGCACTACCGAGAGAGAGAGTGAAATAGATCAAAACCCGCGAGGAAAGGCCAAATTTCTTATAGTGTCTATTCAAACACAATAAACCAAAACCCTAACCATCACCATTCCCAACACAGAAATATGTGAAATAATCACTTCAAAAGTTTAAATTAATGGAAAGATATAAATTTAATTATTTATATTATATTGTCAACATTTACATTCAATGAATAGGCTCAACATGATGTAAAATATTTAATTAAATAAGATATAATATAGATCAAGATTCAAAGTCAACGCCTCTATTTTAAGACTATGTAAAATCACTGAAAATACCAAATCTCTAATATCCTCTTTCTCTCTCTCTTTTTCTAAATATGATAATTAAGGCCATTATGGTGGACCCGAAGCCATGCTTACCAAGAGAATTTCGCATTGAGGAACCATTTCATTGTGACCACAATTTTAAAGGTTAAACAGTGATCTACACCTGTCCTTCCTCTCCCTTTGGCTGAACAGACACTGCCCACCGCCAGAAGCAAGTGATTTTTAAGGGCATCCACAAAACTTAATTAATTTTAATTTTTATGCACCTGGCCTACCATGCTACGTACCAATTAAAGTACGTACGTACGTAGCTAAGGCTGCAATATTAATAACTGAATTATGTCATATTCAAGATCATCTCCTTGATTGAATTATGGCTGAAGAGCCCCTTTTCTGGGTTTATACAGAAACTTTTCAGGTGAGTCTTCGTTGAAAATCTAAAGGGCTAACTATAGGTTGGACTAAAATGGAACTGTGAGACTGTGACGTGACATGCTTTTGGGTGAAAGCTTGATTTCTATACAGGAGAAGAAGTTTAATTAAGATCATGAGAGAGAGATTCTTAAAGGCACTTTTCCGATTTTTCTCTTTCAATATATAAGATTAGCTGTTTATTCTTAAATTCTTAATGCTGCATGCCATCATCATTGAAACCGTGACGTGAAAGGCGTTTGAGTGAAAGATGGAACTTTATCAAAAAAATGAATCAGATGCTCCCAAAAAATGTAGAATAATATATGAGTAAATTCCAATTAACAAACATGCTAATTAGCCAGTATCCATGAGGAGATTTTTTGTTCTTGGTGGGAATTAGGAGAAGTACTTCAATTCTTATATAAATATATATATATGAGTAATTGATTAATGCCATAAATTAGCTAGGTACAGCAGATAACACAACCTATGGACTTTGACAGCTAATTGGTTCTGGGAAAAAAAAAAAAGTCGCCTTTGCAATCAAGTAGAATAGATCGAACAATATGTGGGAGTTGGGCATGTTATGATCTCGATCCAATATCTAGAAGTTGCGAAGAAACTGAAAAGTCTCGTGGAATTTCAACAAACAAATTAAGAACATGCAATAGTGACATGATATGCAAGCAAAATTCAAGAACTTTAGGATTATATAATCAGTACGTACGTAGGATTATATGACTTTATTATCATCCCATCAAGAAATCAATACATGCATGATGCATCCATCATTCCATCTTAATCAAAAGGACGTGGGAGTTTTGGGAACTTCCTTGTCAAGCTGCGAATGATGTTCTTATTCATGTCACGACCAGCTTGATCGATCCTCATTATCAATATTTGTGTTTTATATATATACATATATCATATATAATACTTGAAATGTCATTCTCAAACTCCATATAGTTTAAAATATTCACCACGTTGAGTGCAAGGCAAGCTGCTGCATGGTGCAGAAACAGCCACCATATATGCTCGATCGAGGAAACGGGCAGGTGTAGACGTTTTCTCTTTCCCTCTCCTCGCTAATCCGATATATAGATAGATATGGATTCAGATTGTACAAGTATATATCATAAGACATGCACTTATATATATAAATTAGAGATTTTATTATTTTTAACACTACTGTTATAATAACGATGATAATTAATATTTAAGATCTTACTGATCTATTTAAGATTTTTGGTACATCTCAAATCTTGAATAAATCATGTATGAAGGTATGTATTATCTTTACATATTCATTCTCCGCGTAATCATGTTTCGATTTATTTTACTGTATTCTCCGCCAATTATAAATACTGCATGTCCCGGCCGAACTCGCTGGCACAGTTTTGCATGTGTTCAAATTAGTTCATGACCCACTTGAGAAGATCATCTAGTCAAACATACTTGTTTCAATAATTTCGTTTCTGTATTTATTTTTTTCAATCATGTTTTAAAAAATAAACATACATGACAAAGGCTGATCCCAGCTAGCTAAAATGTATCAAACCAAACATGTTTTTATACAAGTTCATGCAGTTGACTCCAAGATATAGTAAACAACTCCTTAGCTTTCACTTTATCTATAGTCTATACATACAGACACAAAAGACTCTCACCTTAAAAGGCCATTTAATGCCAACCTCTAATTTCACACCAACTTCCCTATACCCCACACATGTACTTTCCCTCAAAGTTCGTTGCTTTTTTCCAAGCCAGAAACAATTAATTAAATATACTGCGATCCCAGAAGCCAGAACTTTATATTTTTGTACAAATTGCTAATTAATCACATCTACCTCTTTCGTTTCCTTTTATCTTTTCATCTTCTACCTTTCCATATCACTATGTGAAAAGGCTTTTCCCATTTGAATAAAGCTCTTTGAATTGCCAAATTTACTCTTCTTTTGGGACTCAACATCATCAGCGACTTCTTCTTCATCTTCCTCCTTTGTCAATGAAACATACTCTGGCTTTTCGCCATAAGCTTTAACCAAAATCAAGTAGAAGCAGGCTGCAAAAATTGTGATTAAAATCAAGAACCAACTAAATTGAATGTTGACCAATGAATTAGCTCGATGAAGTGTTTCGTTTCCGGAGCACCTGACCACTTTGTGACCCTCTTCAAGGTGCATAAAACAGCCTTTAGAAATCAATTCTGGGGTCCAAAGCATGAAGCCCATGACCATAAGCCAAATACCTTGAAATAATATGCTGGTTGACCTTACAAAGCTGACCAAGAAACTCTTAGGCAGGCCAATTCCGATGAGAGTGGTGGCTAAAGAAACAAAAATAACAATTTGTAGAAGCATGTGGTATTGGCCTTCCGGGCCCATGTGGTCAGCTGAGTGAAGGTGAAAAAGAAGAAGTTGTTGTGCAAAGGCTATGGCTCCAAGCAATTGGGTTAGCCCAACTTGAACTTTGGTGCCAATTCGATCAAGAACTATAGCAAAGGCGGCGTACACGAAGAAAGTCATTGAGATAGAAGAGTGCTCGAAGTTATGGAGATGGTTGGAGGGGATGGTTCCATCAGGATCAAAAGGCTGGTGTCGCTCCGGGCCGATGAAGAGCTCCATGGCTATGGAGGCAGAGCAACCTCCCATGATCAGGAAGAGCTCCAAGTACTTGAGTTTCGTGGTGGGAAACCATGGGGGAGAGGTGTAAGAATTTGGGTACTGAGCGTGGAGCTTGATGTGGTTAAAGAGATGCCACAAGCCAATGATGAAGAAACCAAAGCCTGGTGCAACATGTCCCACCAAAGTGCCCATGTTTCTGAGACAAAATCTCTTTCTAGCTTGGTTTTCTTGTCCTTGGAGGGAAAAGGCAGGAAAAAGAAAGTGGTTTTTGTTATTGTTGTTGAGGAGGAAAAGAGAATGTCTCTGCGTGTTTAGGTGGGTGTGTGCGTGCGGTGAAGAAGGATTGGCTGAGAGACGGGGGTTTTAAGGGGGGAAGTTGGGTTGAAATTCAAAAAGGCGAGAGACTCCAGAGGCTTCTAAGGTGGGTTTATAAGTTTGAATACGCTGTCTGAATTGAGGCGCAAGATTAATTGCAATTGACCAACGGCTCCTGATGAATGAGATGAGCTTAGCAGCCTGTTTTCTAGAATAGAAAAAGGGATAAGTACTGCAATATATTATTCATGTTTCCAAAATTTTCAAATGACAAAATTATCCCCTTTTTGGTTGATTAAACATAGGTTAAAGCTCGTTCTGGGTCTTTCTACATCTAAATTTGTTGTCAATTTGACCCTACAGGAGTTCTAAGTCAATATTTTCAAATCAGAGAGATTTCAGATTGTTGTGGTTGCAATGTTTCAAATCCGACCCACCCTATAAACTAAATATGGATGAGATGCATAATCAGCACGAGACACCAGTAGGGAGCTGCTAGTTATAAAGAGCCAGGGTTCTACTTCAACACAACATAATCTGAAGAAGCTTTCAACTGTTTTTTATGTTCTTTCGTCCTATTCAACAAACTGGTTTCTATGTACTTAAGGAGCAGTATTGATGGCGAGAGAGCGCATGAGCTAGACATTTCGTCGAACAGGTGTTTCATGCACAGTTGCATGGTCGATACTAAAGGCATTTCAATTACTTCAATTTTGTTTTAGGCATGACCCATGGGCATTTTGGTTCTTTTCATACGAGAATGAGTACTATTTCCAACATTTCTTATCCAGAGAAAAGATTGAAATTAATGTTCTCCAGTTGCGACGGCATTAGGGCCCATGTGGGTTGTTAAGAACTACTAATCAGTGGAGGTGGAGGCACCAAAGATGAACTCTCCTTTTTTTCAAAGGATGCCATTCACGTGTTTCTTGTTGCAGATGCTGATGCTTGCTTACACGACATTTCCTCCAAATTAAATGTGGTCAACTTATAAGACATTAATCTATTTCATTAAACTTTTCTAAAACCCCACGTGTAAATATTAATGGATCTGCACACAGATTTTTTTAAATTGAGATAAATATAATAAGAAATAAAAATATATAGCAATTGAAAATTGAAGAAATGTGTATGGCTAAAATGAATTAGGATACAGACTGTGAGAGTAGGTCATTGATCATTTTCATCTTAAAAGACAAGAGTAAGTGACAATTACACGATCTCCTTGCAATCTTTAAAATTATTGGGCTGTATTGGCTTTATAATTTAATTTATATATAGACAATATTTTATTTTGTAAAGAGATTAGGTATTTTTAGCGAACGTAGGAGTGTCGTATTCTTCACCTTTTTTTTTTTTTTCTTTAATGAGTACGTAATTAAGTAACGTGCTTAATGGGACCAAACCATTCTCTATTAATTAAAAACCATAGAAGCTGATGAAGAATTAATGGATGCTCATTGTTGTAACCTCGTAATTCGTTTGATTGGGATGGATGGTTAGGATGCTGCATGGCTTGATCACAATTGACATGATCTTGACAATATATCTAGGCCAATGCTAGCAAGTCCGATTTGGGCTCTTTTTTTTTTTTGGCCCAATTGGACATTTTAATTTGTTTTCAGTTTTTAAGTGATTAAGAAAATATTATTTAATAATATTGTGATTTTTTTTATTAAACAAAATTTGTTTTTAATAATATTGTGAATTTTTTTTATTAAACAATATTATTAAAACACTAAGTAAAATAAAAAATTAAAATGTGCAATCGGGAAAAAATAATGGGAGCCCAAATAGGGCTCCTTATCATTTTTCGTGTATATATATATATATATTTATATAAAATATTTATATATATATATAAAAGAAATGAGTCGAAATTGCAAGTTGATTAAATGATTGATAAATGTTAATATAAATTAATTTGAAAGTGGAAGCATAATCCCATATTGATGAATCTATAAGCTAAGCACGCATTTGAGTCATCGGTGACGTCTGCAAACTGCATCTAAATTTCTAAGCGTCATTCTGTGTGCAGAAACGACATTTATTAGTTGGTTAATTAAAGAATTTTGGAGAAACAGCTTTTTTGGGACGGGATGTGTGGTGTCTCTAGCTAGCTGGATTATTGTTTCAATTATTTGTTGGTTAATTAGATGGTTAATATATATATATATGTATATAAATCATGATATTAAATGGATCAATTATTTCATATCTTTTATTAAATGGTTTTTTTCAATTTTAAATATAATGGAAAGTGTTAAGACCTGTTTTGTAAGAACATGTCACAAAGGGAAAAATAGTTATTTTCAGTCCACTGTGACGATTTAGGCCTAGATTATGTCGTTTGAAGCCCACGAGAATGGTGTGGAGCGGCTGTGCAGTCTCGCTCCATATATTTATAGTAACAAATAGAAAATAAAAGCAATAAATAGAAAATAAAAGCAATAAATTTAAATGGAAAGAGAGACATAAATTTATATGATTTGATACAAGACTTACGTTCACATGAGATCGATTGAAGATCCGAATATTTTATAGTCTCTCATATCTCTCGTAACTGATTGTACAAATGGAGTTGAAGCCCTTTCATCTAGAAAAGCTAAAAGTGGAATTGTCTAGAGATTGAAGAAGTTCCCGTGTGAAGTCTTTCTAGAAGTTCCTAACTTCCCTTATATCTGATCTCATATCTCTAATTAAGTCCTGAGAAATTTAGTCTTGTCGCTTCAACCTCTTTTTCCCGTCACTTCCTTTCTATCCTTTTGAACAGCGAACCATTTGGTGGTCTCATTGCTACAGCCGTGGTCATATATTAATCTCCCTCCCCGCGGGCTAATCAGAGCATTTTAAAAAGTCAAACCCACCTACTTTTTACTGTTTTTGAAAAGTCATATTTCGTTCGCTTTTTTGTTTTTTGTTTTTAATTTTAACTCTTTAATTTTTAAAATATTTTTCAAATTTTATTAAAAATATTTTAATTGTTTTAATTTCTTATCAAATCATTTACCTAGATTTTAATGAAAATGATAAAACACATGACATGGAAAAATACTTTTTTTATAAAAATTAAAACAAAAACTACGTACCCTACTAATTATATTCAAACAACACTTTTAATTAACTCTATTTATTTACTTTCATAGGCTCCAATATAAACATATTTAAAAAATTTATTCAAGACTTTAGATATCCAAGGAATAAACGGGATATCTCAAAAAAAAAAAAAATATATATATATATATATGCAAAAAGGTTTTCAATATATCTACATCGATCGTCACCCTCCGTTTTTGTAAATTATTGTTGATTTGAAAATAAGAATTTTGATGCATGGTCTTATCGTATTTCGGAAATATGCTTTGGACATGATGATCTATATATAATATTAACACTATTATATATATCCGTGGTGCTTGTGATATTTCTTATATGATATATATTTAGGTTCAAAAGCTGGACGCTATTGGAGGTCTTTAATGGTCATGGACTCATATGCCTATTTCTCAAACCGACAGATTGGCCGATTAATAATTGGGCTCATTCATGATCCGTTTCAAATGCCGATATAGAGTTAATACTTCTGCGAAGTAGAAGTCCATGCCTGCCTTGTTAGTTTCTCTAATTTGGGCTTCAAATTCCTATATGTGGATTCAACAACACAGCATTTAAAACCAATATTGGATCGTGGATGAGCCCAATTGGCGGACTTCTGTGTCGGTTTGAGGAACAGGCATATGTTCACTACAAACTTCTAATATCTATCTATTAATTAGATCGGTTGTTGGATTGATCTAATGGGAATTTTCTACAACAATTATGTTTACAATCTACTCATTCCTTAACATTATGAGATATTTTACGAACTGTTTTAATTTATAAAGCTATTTGCTATGCAGTGCATGGGCTCCTGTTAAGTTTTCCTGATGTTTTTTTTTTTTTTACTTAGTTATTAAGAAAATATTATTTAATAATATTTTAAATTTTTTTCTTTTTTTTTAAATATTTAAAAGTGTTCAGAAAATGATGTGAAAAAAAAAATTTAAAGATAAAAACTAAAAAAAAAAAAAAA
>QEOT01009679.1:262540-421494 GCA_003123785.1 Pterocarya stenoptera | reverse complement strand
AGATTACAAGGAGGAACGCCACAAAGGTTGTGATTTGCCTTTGATAAGTTCAAAAGTTCAATCAAGAACAAGAGGAGTAAACTCAACTCACAAATAAAATTCAATATTGTCTAATCTTCAAATGAGGCTACAAAGAGTATTTTAAGCAAACCCTAATTGAAACCCTAGCCAAAAATAAACCCCATTCTTCCAAAAATAGCCCTGGATGAATAGTTGTCGCGTGAACAGTGATTCGGCCAGATGAACAGTGCGGCGCTACAGTGATTCGGACGTGAACAGTGCCGCGCTACAGTACCTCTTTTCAAAACCCTAGTTCCTAAAATTGTAACTTTCCAAATATACCCTTGGCCATAATACAAGGCCTTCCCAAAACCTTAGTTCATAAAAAATAAGACATACATGGGCCAAGCATCCTCAAGCCCACTTATTCTAAACTAATAAAATAAATACTTTTAACAAATTGAAAGCCATGAATAACAATAGGCCAAAATAGTCTAAGTCATGTTTTTCACTGCTTATATCGAATGAATCAAAATTGGATCTTCTTCATTCAAGCCCATCTTGAATGTTGGGCTCTTGCTAGACTCATTACCAAGTGGATTGCACCAATCCTTACATCGCCTCTTTCATCTTCTTGGCTCTTGAACTTGTAATTGGCCCATCTGACTTGCAAATGATCTTTAAGATTGGGCCCACCTTGGTTCCCATCATATTATCTCTTATTACCAAAATTCTAAAATATTCCAATAGTCACCGGAGAAGATCAGGCTTTGTAAGAATTCTAGACCGAAAGCTAATTGGGCTTAAGAGAGAAGAAAAGCTTAGCCACTTCCGCTTCTATTGGCACGAAGTCATCGGTGGCCCTACTCCCACTGTTCCAATAGTGATTCCACCTGGCCTCACGCATCCATCAATAGCCTTTAATTGGTTTTGTCTTTATGATTGAGTACCTTGCGGTCAAAATGGATCAGCTCAAAATTGGTAGCGCCCCGGCCCAGGGGTCAACACAAGCAGCTGGCCTATCAGCATTGCATTCATTGCGGTGCGAGGGAGATGCCGCGCGGTGATACCGTGATAGGAGGCAGCAGGCTTTTCCGGTTTGCTAGGGAAAATGTTTAGGCCACTACAGCTCCATCATAAAAATTTTAAATAATTTTTATAGTTTTTAATGTGTCAATATTAAATTTAATATTTAATACAATAATTTTTTTATATAAGTAATATAATAAATTATTTATATTTTAAATAATTTTTTAAGATTTTACTAAATTAAAGTACAAAATCTGCTTGAGACCTCATTTTAAATTATTGTAAATATAAATTTATAAAAATTATATTTTAAAATTTTAAATAAAATCTCATTTTAATAAAAATTTTAAAAATATTATATATAATAATTTATATTTTATTATATTATAATTATGAATGACTTATTTAAATTTTATTTTAAGTTTCAATTTATATTAAGCCGTCCTACATGTGCTTAATTTATTGTCAACATTCAACCATACGTGCTAGACTTGCACACATAACTAAAAATATTATCAAAGGCTAAGAATGTGGTACGGCGAAAATATATTAAGGAAAATGTTAGGTGTCTATAGTGGATTCTAATATTTTCTTTTATTTAATGATTAAAAAACATTTTTTAATGATTAAACAAATACATTAAAAAAAAGACGAGAATCTTCTCGCGTCGATGGCTGTAGTGACACCCAATATATTAATGGTCTACTTTTTTGTCCACCTCTAACATGTAGTTGTCTACTTTAATTAATGCAAGAAGTTTCTTTCAAGTCCATCACAATATTATTTAAAAGAGAGAAAGAAGATCACGTAGAATTAACAGGAGAAAAAAGACGTCATGTACATCTCAACATGACGCGAGCATGGTTTCAATTCTAAACGAGTCTTTTAACTCATGGATTTTTGAGCTTGACATACGGAATATGATGATCATGTAATAATTAATTTGATAAATACGTCAATCTTATGGTTATAAAGACTCAAGAGTAATGTAATAATTATTATCTCTAAGCTAGCAAATTAAACAAGGTCTATTGCAGCCCAACTTATCTATGTACTTGCAAGCCTGGGTAATATATAAATGCTGCCAGCTGCATACAAGGTAAGGAATTGAAGACTATTCTCAATATCGTTCGACTCTTGAAATAAGAAAATAGAAAATTCAAAAGGGTCAGCCGGCCCTAGTTTAACGCCCTCTCTCATCTCTAGTTTTCTCTTCTTCTTTTTTTTTCTTCTTAGGTATTTTTTCAAAACTAAGTATGGAGGAAGGTTGATTTGTTGCTCTCCAGCATCCGATGACCACCACACTATTGAGAAGTCCCACATAGCTTAGGAACAAACTCATCCTGAGTTTTATAAGGAATTACCCAACTCCTCTTATTAAGCTTTTTATAGGGAGAAATTAGTGTTTCTACATGGTATCAGAGCAGGCTAACCTATGACCAATTATGGGCTCCTGCGACCTACCCACGATAATGGTACCAGAAATACCAGCCCACACGTGAGAGGGCGTATTGAGAAGTCCCACATGGCCTAGGAACAAACTCATCCTGGGCTTTATAAGGAATTACCCAACTCCTCTTATTAGGCCTTTAATGGGGAGAAATTGGTGTTTCTACACACGCCCCACCACAGTCTTCCCAAGGCGCCAATCCTTCAGATGGGTGAAGAGTTTTGTTGAATAGAGCGGCGCGTGAGCCACACGCACATCCCAAAGAGAGCGTGTGTACTCCACGTGCCACCACTCAAGGTGCCATTCTGCCGCCACGCGCGACCTTTCTAGGTCCAGGACCACCGATGACTCTAGACCTGACCGTCCGTCATACCCCCAGGCATGCGCCATCATAGTCGCTGTAAAAAAAAAAACATAGTCTCTTGGACGTTCGTCCGTAGAGTGTGTCCTCAACCCCGTCTTAAACGAAGTGTGGAGGTTTGGTTTACTCTACTCCATCTTAGACGAAATATGTGGTTTGATTAACTTTGTCTTGAGAAGAATTGTGTTGTTTCTCAGATTTTAGATCTGTAGAGGTTTGCATCCAGTTTGTAATGTCTGTTATTAATGAATGCAATATGTTTTTTCTCAAAAAAAAAAAAAAAAAAGATCCTTCGACTCTTAGCACAACGTACGTACATCGAGTTATTGAGTTAATTAGTGCAATTCACCCCTATTCATTTTTAAAATTGAGTTTGCAGCAAATACATGGGGACTCTTAGCTAGCCGGGGATGATAAATATGTGTTCAAACAATTCGTTTTCAATTGATCAGCCAGTAAAGGACAAACCAAACATTCTTAGACCTGGCTTGAACAGCAAAATATTTAAATTCATCTTATCTCATCTCATTCTATTTCATATCAATATATATCCAAACACCACAAACCAAAATACATTTTAATTTCAAATCTTCAAATTTTCATCTAATTATTATATAATTATTATCTAATTATTACAATTTTCTCAAACTTTCAAACAAAATGCAAAAAATAATTCAAAAAAATTTTAAATCCCAAAACCATGAAAATAATATTAAAAAATTAGATTCTAATAATATTTGAATTTTATAATATTTTTATTCAATTTTCTCTTTCTCATTTCTCAAAACTCCATAAAATATATTAACTTAAATCATTTTACTACTATTTACATATCACTTCATCTCACCTCACTATCCGATAATTAGAGAGTGGAAAAGGCTGACCTTAATTGATAACCTATTGGGTTTTGAGACATCGAGTCTTCTTTTGGCAACAGGATACATAGGCAAAGGAACATGCTTGGTGGGTTTGCCGATTGAAGTTGAACTTGTCTCACAAATGAAATTTTATTCAGCAATAAGGCCGAGACAGTACTAGTAATTGGACCTTCCAGTAGTAGATTAAACCAAATTTGATTCAATAATCTTCTCCCTTTTTTTAACAACTTGAACATAAATGTGCCCAAAATCATGAGTTGTCATGCATATTTTGGGTTGTTATGTACAGGGTTAGCTAGTTGTAAGTAACATTCACAGCTCACAATATTATATATAAATACATACAATCTATTCCAATTTCTTTGTCATAACTTACCACCTGGATAGGATTAAAGAGCTTCCCATGGCTAGACTTCTTCCCATCTTGGTTTCCCCATTCATCATCTTCTACCCCCGCTCTAATTCCTTCTCCACAATGTCGGCCACCGCAAAGAATCATGGCTATGTAAGAAGCCTGTGAAGAAATTCATAGGCCTAACTCATCTCATAATATTGATTCTACAAGAGAGGATTGTTCATTTCTTATAAACATACTCAAGACTATGTCTACAGACAATGTGAGATTATTCCTCAACACCCTCCTTTACGTGCAGGCCAATATTTTTTTTCTGGTCCTTATCATAGTATAAGTAGTATGAACCCCCATTTGTCTTGAACCTGGCTCTGATATCATAAAGAAAAAAGATAAGAAGGAGGAGTTTTTTTGAAAAGAAGTGATTTTATTTCTATTAATGGCAACATGAACACAAAGGCGATACAAAAGCATGTATTTAAACATGAATACATTAGATAAATATGGGGAAAAAAATCTCATAAAATCCATTGACTAATATGCTCCTCATAAATCTAGTTGATAGCTTATGTGCATTCATTATCTATTGGATCACTATCTTGGTTTGAATTTGTTGCCATTAGAGCTCTAATATCCCTCAACATCTCTCAATTGGTTGAGTTAAAATTGTGAGAGTTTCCAACCTTATTGCTCCAAGAATCTTGTCTATCCTTATCTCTCCATTGACTCTCACAATTGCCAAGCTTGCCAAGCTGTTGTGTGCTAATGACCCGAAGTTGCTTGGGTGTTGCTAATACCATACTTGGTATTAAAATATATAGGAATGATAATGCTTATGCTATATAACAAAGTCATTACATTGATAAAGTTTTGAGTAAGTTTAATCATTTATTTGAAAATACATCTCGTGTTCCATATAACCCTGCTTTAAAGTATGGAACAAATAAATATCGATGTGTATCACAACTAGAATATTCTAATATTATTGGAAGTCTGATGTATGCAATGCATTGCACACGTCTAGACATAGCTTTTGCCATGGGCAAATTGAGTAGATACAGTGTGGAACATTGGAAAGCAATTTCAATTGTTTTGTGTTATCAAAAAGGAACTAAGTCCTATGCTCTATATTATAGAGGATATCTATTTGTAATTGAGGGTTTTAGTGATGCTAATTGGAACTATGTGGATGATGGATCTAAATCCACAAGATCATCCACAAGTGGGTGGGTGTTCACCCTTGCGGGCACGACCATCTCATGGGGATCCAAGAAACAAACTTGCATAACTCACTCAACTATGCAATCTGAGTTAGTGACTTTAGGAGTTGCTGGAAAAGAAGCCGGATGGTTGAGAAACCTCTTAATAGACTTTCCTATGTGACCAAGTTCAATACCTCATATTTTCTTACATTGTGATAGTCAAACCACGTTGTCAAGAGTGTATAGCAAGTCATACAATGGAAAATCAAGACATATATAATACTGTGAGACAATTGTTGGAAGAAGACATAATCACAGTAGACTATGTAAAGTCAAGTACAAACTTGGCAGATCCTCTAATAAAGGGCCTAAATAAGGATCTAATTCATAAAATATCGATTGAGATGGGTCTAAAACCTATGGAATAGATCACTAAAAGGTGACAACCCAACCTAGATTTGGAATTCTAAATTCTAGGTTCAATGGGAAAAGCAAAGTGTTATTAGCGATGGTAATAGCATTGAATTAGACCCTCATATTTATATATATATAAACTTATTATTTAGTGTTAGTCCTGCAATGAAAAGGAAAGGTTGACATAACTCTGGGTGAGTTGCATAAAAGGTGTTTTTATGTAGGAGCACCTAGAAGAACACTACCCTTGTGAGTGTAAAGTCAGGCCACTTTTGTTAGGGTTTGGTAAATCGTCTATAGCACTCATGAAGTTGAGATAACGTGTATGACCTTTAATGTGTGGCTATAAAGAACAATAGAAATATGTGTTGATTTTCCGAATTTATCATGCGATATGATAATTCAAGGACATCATATCTACTGTCATATCAATAAAGCTTTGAGAATCATACACTACATGGAAGTTCAAACTCAAAATGCACTTACATTTAAGTGTCAACATATAATTGTAATAGCAACATTTAAAAAAAATATTATTTATTATTTGAAATAAGTGGGGGAATGTTGGATTATTTTAAATATTTCCTCCAATTTGACTTTGACTTCTCTTGAAGTTTTACTCCAATGTGCTTTTTTATTAGTCCAATATTGAAAAGACAAGCAAATTTTAAATGATTTATAAGTGAATGAGTTTCACAATACATAAATGGAAATATAAGGATAGACACACCATAGTAGTGTCACCCAATACGAAGCACTTACTGCATCTACGCACGCGTGAGCGACGCATAGACGCACTTACCACTTATGCATCGTTGCAAGTGACGGAATGGTTTTAATTCTAATGAAATGATGCGTTTTTTAAATCTTTTTGACAATTATTATTAACTGTCAATGACAGTTACAATTCGTGAGTGGGAGACAATATTTGTCTAAGATGCAGATTAACAATTGTCTCACTTTTTGCCATTTTCAATTTCTGTTTGCTCTTAATTTCTAACAAGAATCCGGCCTTCCACCACGTGAGGGAGTTGTCGGTGATTGCGGCACCGGCCTTTTCCGGTTTGCAAGAGGTTATGCCGATATTAGGACTCACATATTTGATCTCAAGACGTTGGATGCCGTATTGAGTACAATGTCTATGTGTTGCATTATTGATGCTCTTTAGTCTCTTGACCTTTTGGGTTTAGGGTGAAATATTTTCCTGTATGTTGGTCACTTTTGAATAATAATCCGTACTGTGGGATCTAATTTTAAATATCTGCAGAAGTTGTATAGTTTTTATTTTGTGTGGTTTCCACCATGCTTCCATTCTATTCTAAATCATGTCATGTTAATAAACAAAGAAACTGCGACAGCCACCTACCAACTCATACCATGGCAGAAGAGGTCAAGAATGTGTTTTTGGCGAATAGCAGCTAGTCATCAACTTTATTTATTTATTTTAAAGCTAATCAATATATTGGATATCAATTAAGATAACATTAAAAAAAGGGGTTAGGATACGAACAATCAAAAAGAGAGAAACAGAAAGAAGATATATAAACAGACAAAAAAATAAACTGTATTTTTCATCAGGAATTGTAGAATTTAGGGCTAAATATAATGAAATGATTAACTTTAGCAAACGAGATCTATTGAAATCATCCTCCTAATTTCAACAAATGAGAAAAAAAATCCTCCTAATTTAGAAATTGATTATTCAAATCCAAACCATCTCTGTTTGGATTCAGAGATAGTTTCATCCCATTTCATTTTATCTCATCTCATCATTATAATTTTATCAAATTTTCACATAAAATATAATAAACAATGCAACTATTTCAAATTCTAAAATAATAATAACATTAAAAAATCATATTATAACAATATTTTATTAACTTATCTAAAATCATCTCATCTCACTATCCATATTAGTTTGTTAGCCGCAATGCTACAACGTTGTGCAACATGGTGCTGCATAGGCGTCTCTGATTTATTGGGATCATTTGACGCACATATATTCATAAGCTCAGGCAAGCGTGAATATGGTAGCATCTGCAATCACAGAGGAATGCTCTCTTAACAGCAAAAAAATGAAATTAATTTTCCAATTAAGCATCTGCTGGTGGCCGGAGGGGGTTCGTCCAGTACTGTTGTGGCTATTTGAGCATTAACATTGGTTTATATATATATGTATATGCAAAATCATCTCTTTTAGAGATCCATTTTGCCATTCAAGCAAAACTCCGACATTGGCGTATGCATATTTGAAGCAAAATAATAAAAAAATATTATTATTAATTTTTTGCCTAAATGTTTTTATTTTATTTTAAGAGTTTGCAATTAGCACCAAGTAGAAATTCCATTATTTAACCTATGCTCAAAAACAACAATTTCATGCATCCAAATTTAGCAATTCTAATAATAAAATACATCAAATTTATATACACAAAAAATGAATCCCATGAGCTCATAAAATAATTCCCTTGGGAGGGAGAGAAAAAATATGTAAAATATGTTTTGTGGAGTGAATAGTAGATCTCCAAATTTACATAGATACTGTTCATAACTAGCTAAATATTTGGAGATACACAAGATAATGTAGAGGAATTTAAGCTCATATTATGTAAATATGACTTTGCATATATATATATATATATATATGCATAGAGCAATATTGTGAATACTTAAGTCGGATATATGCTGCAAATTAACAAGAGCAAGCAGTCATGCATGACGATTCTCAAGATTTGACTTCTAGCTAGCGCAATACCGGCTGGGTTAAGTGCAATTCACCCGTTTTTAAAATTGAGCAAATAGATGTATTATATATTAAGGCTTAAGCCATGGAAACTCGAATCCGGTGATGAGAGATAAATGAATTAACGTTTGTGCAATATCATGTGTTCAGACGACTCATTTTCAATTGAACGTAAAGGACAAGCCAAACCTTGAACGTGGAGAAGGCTGACCTTTATCAAATACTGGCTTTTGAGATATCGAATCTTCTTTTTGTAACAGGACGGGAGAAGGAACATGCATGGTCGGTTCGCCGAGGTTGTATTTGTCTCACAGATGACATTTTAATCAGCAATAAATTAGAGACATTATTAATAGGACCTTCCTGAAGTAGGTTAACCAAATTTGATTGAATAATCTACTCTTTTTTATTTTTTCGAACAACTTGACCATAAATATGCCCAAAATCATGAGGTGGCAATTTGTGGGTTGGTAAATAAATACACGGTCAAGATTTGCCGCCTAGATGCACAACTCCCTCTAAATATATTTATATATATACATACAACCCAAGTCCAATTCATTTGCCATTACTTACTACCTTCATAGATAACTTCCCATGGCTAGACTTCTTCCCATCTTGGTTTGTCCTCTCATCCTTTTCTATCTCCTCTCTTCCTTCTCTACAATTTCTGCCACCGCAGAAGACCAGAGCTATGCAAGAAGCCTAGACCCTAAGCTGCTTGGGCTAAAGAAACAAAAGCTCAGCCACTTCCATTTCTACTGGCATGACATCGTGAGTGGCCCTAATCCCACTGCTGTCCTGGTCGTGCCTCCACCCAAAAACTCATCCACAGCCTTTGGTACAGTGAGGATGATTGATGACCCTTTAACCTTGGGAACCAACATTACCTCCAAATTGATTGGAAGGGCACAAGGGTTTTATGCCTCAGCCTCACAAAAGGACCTTGACCTATTAATGGTCATGAACTTCGTATTCACTGAAGGAAAGTACAATGGCAGCACCATTACCATCCTAGGGAGGAACCCGCTATTCAACCCAGTGAGGGAGTTGCCGGTGATCAGTGGCACCGGCCTTTTCCGGTTTGCAAGAGGTTATGCCGAGATCAAGACCCACATGTTTGATCTCAACACGTTGGATGCCGTAGTTGAGTACAATGTCTATGTGTTGCATTATTGACGCTCTTTAGTGTCTTGGCATGATATTGGGGTCGGCCGGCCGGTATATTCGATGATGCCGTGTTGTTTAGATCAGTGATGTCTTTTTCCTGTATGTTGGTCAGTTTTGACTGCTTTTCAGCCGTGTGGGGGCTGGTTTGATTTTTCTTTTTTAAATACTGTTTAAAATAAATTAATGTGTTACGAAGACTTTTCATATATGTATTTAAACATCTTCAGATCGAAAATGCTTGATTTCTATTTACATCATGTCATATCTTGGATATCAGCCAGTCGTCCACAGCTTAATTTATATATTTCTTTTAAAGCAAATCTATATATTGGATATCAATTAAAAACAAAAAAGAAAGGGATAGGGTACCAACAACCAAAAAGAGATAAAAGAAAGTAAAAGGCAGAGGATAAGGCTGCTTTTGCAAAGAATAATGCATGTCATATTTACCGTTTATATCGAGAAAAATTAAGTATTTGTGTTGAATTATTTGTGATAATAATAATTATTTATAATAAAAAATAGTTGATCACAAATAAGCAGTTTTCTTATAACTGACCACAAATAAAGGTGTATATAATCCACAAAATTGACAGTGGAGTTTATTTATTAACAACTGGCCGTAAAGAGTAGATCGTAACAGCTGAAAATGATGATGTTCAATCACATTAGTAGAGTGCACAAAGAGTACTCAAAAGTGATTGCATATTGAGTTTTTATTTAAATTTTAACTAGAATTTACATATTTATTGAGATACTCTATCTATTACGATGGACAATAAAATAAGTGAAGAAATCGTACAATCTTAACTGTTAAATGTCAATAAACGGGTCGGGTCACAATCAAATCTCAAAATAAGGTTTTAGTTGCCAAAATTAAAGCTTGGGTGTCAAATTATCTATCTAATGTATGATAATTCGAGAATTATATGTAGTTTCCTAAGAAGATATACAATAAAAAACCACTCAACTAGACAACATCTGTCCATTGTGGTCATACTAGTACTATTCTAGACCCATCTTTTTAAGTTATATTTTTCACCTCAAACTATAAGACATGATCATGAGGACTTGAGAATTTGACAAATACATGAATATAAATATATAAAAAACCCATATTGAAAAGTCATTTCTTAACGACTCGGCATATATATATTAGTCAACATGAGCATATTTCCTTTCAGAACTTCCAATCTTGGGACCGATAGTCAAGCATCCGTGGGCTTCTTTCTGTAATTACTGCATGCAGGACCCATGCATTCCCATCTCCTTTCCTCTCTGTTTTATGCTCGAAGGAACATGCATGATGGCTTCCTTACTTTGAACGCGACTCACCAACAAAGATTTTGTTTAGATTAAAAAGAAGAAAAGTTAAGAGATTTGGAATTGTCAAGCACCAGCTGGATGACATGATCAACAAGGTTTGGCTCAGCTTCCAGAAGATGAGAAGAAGGTTGCCCAAATTGACCGACTAACCTGGCCCCCTTTTTCAACACGTGACCATAGAGAATACTTCATGAGGCGGCTGCATGCTTGTGTTGGGTGAAGTACACCACAATAATTCACTTAATTTTATAAATATACACATGATCCTAGTACCATTTAAGAATTAGTAATTACATATAAAAGTTCCCATTGCTAGCAAGAATTCTTCCAGCAGCCATGGCTTCCAAATTGATCATTTTCTTCCTTATAATCGCTTCCTTCACCACAATCTCGGTTTTAGGAGAAGAACAACGCTTTGGAAGTCCCCTAGACAGGAAGCTTCTCGGGCTGAAGAAAGAAAAGCTCAGCCACTTCCGGTTCTATTTTCATGACATCGTTGGTGGCCAAAATCCTACTGCTGTCCAAGTAGTGCCACCCTCCAATAAATCAGCAACGCTATTTGGTCAAATAATGATGATCGATAATCCATTAACCTTAGGGCCCAAATCAAGCTCCAAAACAGTGGGAAAGGCACAAGGATTTTACGCGTCTGCTGCACAACAAGAGGTTGCTTTTTTAATGGTTATGAACTTTGCATTCATTGAAGGAAAGTATAATGGCAGCACACTCAGCATACTAGGGAGGAACAACGGTGGCAGCAGCAGGGTGAGGGAGATGCCGGTGATCGGAGGCAGCAGGCTGTTCAGGTTTGCTAGGGGCTATGCTGAGGCCACCACGCATTCGTACGATCCCAAGACCGGTGACGCTGTAATTGAGTACAATGTCTACGTCTTCCATTATTGATGTTCTTGATGATTGTGTTCCCACTTTTGATAGCCTTTAAGATAAGTGGGGCTGGTTTTGTGGTATTTTGTATTACTAGAAATTTAATCGGGGACCATATATACTTATAAATATTATAAATGCAAGTAGACATTGCGGAATTTCAGTCTAAAAATCTGAAGCCTCTGTGCAATTCTATGAAACGCGACATGATTAAGATTCGAATGTGCGGTTGATTTGAAATGCATATGCTGACTGCCTTTCTACCCCTGCTTTCGACCATGCATGGTTAACTAATTTGCTGTCAAAGGTCGTTGGATATATATATATATATATATAAATGATATTTACAGTCATAAAATGTTTACGCGCCATATTTTTTTTTAAAAAAATAAAATAAATATAAGTTCCACGTAAAAAAATAATTTTTTAATAATGGATTGCACTCATTTTCAAAAAGTGTGCACAACATTTGAATAATCATGACTGTTTTCAGCATTATTTTTTTTTAAAAAAATTTGTGTTTCCTTATTTTTTAGTATTGTAATTTGTGTTTCCTCTGGTCGACCATTACACGATGGCTAGCTTCCATATAGAACTCATGATCTCTTCAGTGTTCTTCTCATTGTCTAAGCACGCAAATTAGCAATATTCCATTCAACAATTAAGCTTATAAATCTCTCGCATTGCATTCATGGCCGCCACTCAAACACCCTCTTCATCTACTTCCGAAGATACTAAGAAAAAAATCATAACCTCTTCCTCACCTTCAACTTCCAGCTCGACGCCTCGATGGAAACATGGTGTTTTCCTTAGTTTCTATGGTAAAGACACTGCAAGAGTTTTACAGATCATCATCTATTTGTTGATTTAAAACGGAAAGGTATTCTCGTCTTTAGGGATGACGAATTAAACACTCAAGCGAGGAAAATGCATCTCTCAAGAGCTTTTGCAAGCAATTCAAGAATCCCAATACGCCATTGTCATTTTTTCACCAAATTATGCTTCTTCCAAATGGTGCCTCAAGGAGCTTGCCGAGATCGTTGAATCGGAGAAAAGACGACGCTCACAATTATTCCTATTTTCTACCATGTGGATCCTTTCGATGTAAGAAATCAAAGAGGGACTTTTGCAGGAGCTTTCGCCGCACATGAAAAAGATCCCAAGGTAAACATCAAAGAGAAGCGAATGTGGAGAAATGCTTTCAGAAAACCCGGCAATATCGCTGGATGGCACAGACATGACAGGTAATTAACATGTAGTACTTTCTTCTTCCATTGACAGCCAGCAAGCAAAGATAACTTAGAAACTTTGAGAAAATAATAATCTTGTTGACGCTACTGTTGTTATTGTTGCTATTTGGGTTGTTATTAACATCTATCTATCTATGCATCTATCTACGATATTTATAATTTTTAAAACGTTTAAATTGTCCGACCTGACAACTCAAGTGTTGCTAGATGGAAAATACTAAGGCATAAATTAAAGTGTTTTGCTTTTTCTACTAAACAATATTGCTAAATAATATAAATATAAGCGAAGGCTTTTCTTTTTTCTGTTTGTGTCAATTGATCAGGTCTGTGTATATTATTTGTTCTATCAATTTACAGGTACGAATCAACAATTATACAAGAAATTAGTGGAAGTATATCTACTAAGTTGAATTCTAGATTCTCACATCATGATTACGATAAACTTGTTGCAATAAACTCTCGTGTAGAGGATATGATGAACTTTTTGGCTATGGAATCGAATGATGTTTGCTTCGTAGGAATTCATGGGATGGGTGGCGTTGGTAAGACAACGCTGGCCGAAGTAATTTATGACCGAGTTTCTTGTCAGTTTGAAGGAAGTAGCTTTATTTCTTGTATTAGAGATCAAGAATCTAGAGCTCGTGGTCTAGCTTCTGTACAAAATTAACAACTTCTTTCTATGATCATGCAAGAAGAAATACATATATGGGATCATCACCAGGGAATCAAGGTGATAAGGAGCATGCTGCGTAATAAAAAGGTTTTTATTGTCCTTGATGATGTGGATAGCGAAAAACAATTAATGGCACTATCAGGGAGTCATGATTGGTTTGCTCCAGGACTGGGAGTAGGGTGATTATAACATGCAGAGATAGTCATCTTTTGAAAACACATGGAGTGAATGATATCTATAACGTTGAGCAGCTTAAAAAAGTAGAAGCATTGCAACTCTTTAGTTTGTCCTGTATAGCCTGCTCTGTTTTTGACATCCTCCTTTTCTTCTTGCTCTCTTACGCGATTTTCACTTCTTTTCGCGCACTCTTCTGCTAATAGCAGCAGCACTTAGGTTTGAGTAAACCTAATTAAGCTGGGCGCAAACTCTCTCTCTCCATGTGGGCTTAAAGGACCCACATGGGCCATCCTCCATATAGGGGAACCCACACAATATTTAGTTTGTCGGCCTTCAAGAAAACTCATCCTACAGAGAATTACAAGGATTTATCTATGGATTTTGTGAAGGAGCCGTGCTACGCATCAGTCCCTGTTCATGGCTCATGCGTAGTACACTAACAAGTTTAACTTTTTTTTTTTTTTTTTCTCTCTTATAATTTGAAATCAGTGGTCAGGAAGATGCCACATACAGTGTGGGATGGCTGATGCCAAAACAGGGGCTGATGCAAAGTATTTTTCTTTGTGAAGTATACTCAAGGCCTTCCTTTAGCTTTTAAAGTTTTGGGTTCCTTCTTATTTGGGAGAACGATAGTTGCCTGGAGAAGTGCTAGGGATCAACTAGAAGCAATTCCTAATAAAGAAAAGAAGACACACAAATAAACAAAACAAGTCGACATCCACCAAAACGAAAATAGCTTAATTTGTGCAGCAATTAACATCTCTTTTGGGGATTGTTTACAGGTGATATATCATGGGTGGTCGTTGGGATGTGGAATCCCGGAGTGGGTACACAATACAAGTAATGGCTCCTCTGTAAAGATGGATTTGGATGGTAATACTAAAATGAAGGGCATGGGGTGTGCTGTCTTTTATGTTTTTGATTCTTATCAATCCATTCCCCTGAAGGTGATTCAATTTCTTCATTATTCAAGAAATCATTTTATAATTCTTCAACTGTGTGGTTTACATTATGTTTCGAGACGGATGAAGGTTCTTCGGCATATTCTTATTACCTCTATTTTCNCCAGTCTGTTGCATGGTACTTTCTGCATGCTGCATCTTCATAACAGCACCATCAGGAGCCTCATCTTGATGATGGTGCACTTGAGCATGGTCATCATGCTTCGATAAGTAGGGTGATTAATAATTATAACATGCAGAGATAGTCATCTTTTGAAAACACATGGAGTGAATGATATCTATAACGTTGAGCAGCTTAAAAAAGTAGAAGCATTGCAACTCTTTAGTTTGTCCTGTATAGCCTGCTCTGTTTTTGACATCCTCCTTTTCTTCTTGCTCTCTTACGCGATTTTCACTTCTTTTCGCGCACTCTTCTGCTAATAGCAGCAGCACTTAGGTTTGATAATTCTTCAACTGTGTGGTTTACATTATGTTTCGAGACGGATGAAGGTTCTTCGGCATATTCTTATTACCTCTATTTTCCTTCCTTGGACGTCTGTTTCGTTAAGCCAATTCGATTCTGGGCGTATATACCGGCTCCTCGATTTTTGAAATGCTGGAAATCAAAAAATTTGGATAAACAGAGCTTCATTAAGATTTCAATTACAGCGAAAATGGTCAGTTACAGGTTTGGTATTCCTCCAATAAAAGTGGAAGTGAAAGTTAAAGAATGCGGGGTGCATGTAGTATCTCAGGATGATGCTAATTCACAGTTCTATAATAGTATTACTCCTGATCTTGGTTTGGGATCTTCAAATTTAGATTTCTATCGTCGATTTAATTTTTCTTTGTCCGTACCAGAAAACTCAAGATTTATTGATGACGACAAAGTGGTCATAAAATCTCTGATTGATTAAAGGAATCATGCAGTCGATCGACCACCCAAGCAGCTTTTCTTGTTTGTCATGCAGTCGATCTGTCCTTCATCTCAGACTCGGATCTCTATTAAACATGCAGTAGTTTAGTCATTTATGCTTCTATCTGTTTTTAATATGAAAAATATGATTAAATGTTATGTGCATGGAAATGATGAGGGAACCTTCAGCTGCCAAAACGTGGGAGATTACTTGACGTGCAAGTGCAGATAGCGTGACGAGAAATGATCAAGATTAGATTCAGCAGGAGTAGTCCTTTAAAGTTGAGTATTCGGCTGCATATTCATTGAGGAACTGGGGTTGAGAATAGTACTTGACATGGATCCAGTAGTGCTGCATGAAGATCAGAAATGAAGATTAGATTCAGCAGCTAGGAGTCCAGCTTTGAGCTGTATCGGGTTGGGGTATTGTTTTTTCTTTGGGAATAGATCAAGATGATCACCATTTTGTTTAGGGAGTACTGGGGTCTGTACGTAGTGTCTCCTTTATTTTTGTAACTAAACTTTGAGTTGCTCTTCTTTATTTTTATACAGTTAATTCTTTGGTATTTTCATTAAACAAAAGCTCAAGTAGAGTAGTGATTTTGTTGCGCAAATAATCAATTTTAAGGCCCAAGTCCATTAAAAACCCTAAAAGACATTCATACTTTCATTAGAATATTTTGTCAAAAATCTGTTCTTCAGAATTTCTTAGTTTTTTTTTAATCATTTTTTGTTAGGTTTGGGGAGTGAGATGAAAATTTTTTATTTTAGAGAAAAGTTTAAAATATTATATTTTAATATTATTATTGTTTTAAGATTTGAAAAAATTAAATTGAAATTTTAAAAAATTGAATTATTTATTATAATCTCTGTCTATTTTTTAAAATTTTGAGAAGAATATTAATCTATTTTTTTTTTTTATAATTTTCTTCTTTCATGAAATCTTGTTTAAGATATTCTTTATTAATTTTAAAATCTTCATTATTATGAGTACATATTTGGACATCATCCCCAACTATTTGTGAATATGTTGGGAAAGAGAGTTCTCTAGGATGATAGTGAGCAGATGAGTACAAGGTATATCTATAATATTTCCAGGAATAACTCCTTAAATTAATTGGGTATCCAAATTCTAGAATTTATTTGAGAAATTGAAGTGAATACAAACCCAAGTGTCTGATAATTAGGCGATGTAGTTGCAAAATAATTGAAAAATGGCATTCTAAAAGGCTGGAAAGATATTTGGAGTGATCCGTTTAATTTTTTATCTATGTAATCTAGATTATTTATAGCAATATTATTCTTTACTTTAAGTACTAATAGAGTTTTATCATCCAACTTCCATTTTGTTCTTTTATGAAAAAACTTTCCAACAATACTGATTAATGATTGATCATTTTGTTTCGTTTTGGGTCGCATGTTCAACAGGCTGCGTAGCTTTAGGGAGCGAATCTTGGGTACTTTCGGCAATACCAAATAATAGTTTACTTACATTATGAATGGGATCATCGCATAGATACATAGATATATTAATGTTTTCCCAAAATTTTGGGGTATTTATGTCCATCCATCTTGCCCTCTTGAGAAGACAAATGGGTGCCAGCTTGTGCCCAGTGGATGCAGCTCTTTTTTGTAGATTTTAGTGCAGGTTTATGGCCTCCAAGTACTTTGTGCAAGTAATTTTATAGCTGGGTTTTGGGTCCCATTGCCCCCCCCTCCAAAAGTACTAGAATCTTTTAGTTTTCGGCAAGTTTGCATTGCCCTTTTAAACAAGGTTGTAACAAATAATCTCGATGGTAAACATGCACCAATGTTTTTAAAAAAACAAACATGCACCAATGACATAGAATTAAGTGAACTGTGTTTGATAAGTAAAGTAATTTGATTACTATTTATCATTATTCACAAATTATTTACTAGCAAAGCTGCATAACCAGAACGGACTGCAAATTATAAGGACACTTCTCATGTAGAGCCCATGTCAATGTCAATATGCATGCAATGGCCTACTTGGAAAAGTCAGTACTCTCTTCGACAATCCAGCACAGTCAGTATATATATTATTCCTTTGAAATTAAGGACAGGACGCGTTCAACATTTCTGCATTACGTTGCAGATCAGTCGCTTAGCTACTAACTAAAAACCGAAGCATCCAAAATGGCCTCTCTTTTGTTAGGTCCAGCGTATGATCAGATTCATGCGATTATAATATCTGTTTTACATTTGTAGGAGTAACAAAAAAATACGTACCTTATTAAAAAAATGAATAATGATTAATTATCATTATATGTATTAATCAACCCCCAAAGACGAATATATACATGATTAATTGTTATATAACCCGGATTATTGGGAAGGTTTATTCAAGAATAAATATAACATCCCGCTCCCTATGGTTAATAATAAAGTCACTTTTAGAAATTCTTGGGAACTGGAGTTCTACTACTGACCGTGACTTAAAAATATTTTATTTTATTCTGAAAGAAGAGCCAAGTATAAAGATTCCTTATAATAAATAGAGTCATTTTGTAGTAAAATCATAAATGAGAGAGTGTGTGGAAGTATTTATTAAAATTTATCAAAATCTGTGTCCTAAAAATCATAATTTAAAATCTCTGTAGATGACTTAGGTCACTGTCACGCCTCTAATCGAGCTTTACTTATTTCAACGGCCCTTTGCCACTAATCGAGCTTTACTTCTTTCAATGGTTCCATCTGCAAGCTGTTTTGTACGAAACACCCATTTGCATGACACAAGATTTTTAGCTTCAGATGTTGGTACAAGGGACCATGTATCATTGGCTAGGAGTGCGTTGAACTCCTTGGGCATGGCCTCTCTCAATTCTTTGAATTTCTGTGCCACCGACAAGCAGGTGGGTGTTTCTGGGATAGTTAAGTTGGTTGAAATAGGTGCTTGGAGGTGGCCATCAAATAGTTCCATCAGTGAACTAACGCAGGTGAGAAAAGCAGTTCACGAGCGAGTTGCCATAGCATGCATTTGATAGATAGGAGGAGATGTAGGTGTTTGTGATTGAGTTTATGAAGGGGAAGGAAGGGTTGGAACTGGATCGAGAATGGATTGAATTTGTTCAGTGGAGTTTGGGGTAGAATAAAAAAGAGGAAGCATTGTTGTAGTGGGCTCAGAGGGTGTTGCAAGAATGGGTTTTGAGAGGTCAGTGAATGGAAAATTGTTTTCATAGTGTTTAATGTCTTTGGAGATGTATATCCTTTTCGAAGGTATATGATAACAAATGGAACCTTTGTGAGATGGGCTTAGGCCCAAATACACATATTGCACGACCCTATAATCAAACTTGTGTTCATTATAGGGCTTGGTTAAAGGCCAGCAAGCCGAGCCAAACATAAAGAGAGATTTATAGTCGGGGTCTTTGTTATGAATTATTGAAAATGGGGATGCATGGTTTAATGAAGGGGAGGGCAGCATGTTAATTAGTCTTACTGCATGTTGGAAAGCATAGGGCCAAAAGGTTAGGGGAATGGATACATGTGCAAGTAATGCTAACCTCAAATCCCAATATGCCTATGTTTTCGTTCGACAATACCATTTTGGGTGTGAGCATGAGGACATGTAACACGATGGATGATTCCTGAGTTTGAGAGAAATTCTGTGAAAGGTCTAAATTATCCATCCCAATCAATTTAAAGTTGCTTGATTTTAGTGTTAAATTGTAACTCAACGTCAGCTTTAAACTTTATAAAAATAGATAAAGCTTGAGATTTTGTTTGAAGAGGGAATAGCCATGCATATCTAGAATGATCATCCACAAAAGAAATGTAAAATCTAAAACCATTAGAAGAAGTGTGAGCTAAAGGACCCCATAAGTCACTGAACACTAGACTAAAAGGAGAATAAGATTTAGTATTTCTAGTATATGCTAGTACATGATGGTGGTTGGTCACAGCACAAGCATTACAGAAATACATTGAAGGAATTTTATCAAATGGAAGACCATGAGCAAGAAGAACTGCATGAACAACTTTGAGGGAAGGGTGGCCGAGACGTGAGTGCCATAATGGAACAGAGGAGAGTGAGCTTGAATGAGCTTGAGGACATTGAGATGAGAGTGTGTATAGACCGTTATTGCTTGTCCCTTGGAGCAATGTGTTCCCCGTGATGCAATCTTTCCCATTAAAGTGATCAGAAAAGAATTGAAAATATACATTGTTATCATAACAAAATTGTTTAACAGAAAGGAGGTTTTTAGTGAATGAGAGAACGCAAAGTAATTTAGTTAAAAGAAAATTTGATGAAGAGTGAGGGAAAAGGGCTAAACCAGTGTGAGATATTGGAATGGAAGATCCATCACCAACTCGAAGTTGATCTTGACCACTATATTCAGCAAATTGGATGTTGAGATTGGCAAGCTCACTCGTGATATGACTTGTTGCAGCTGTGTTAGGATACCAATTGGAATCAGTGGGGTAGGTGGATGCACTGTAATGGGTTGAGGCAGGTGAAATTGAGGTATATGCTTGGTTGAATCGATATATGCATGTGAGGGCTATATGACCAACCCTGTTGCATACTTGGCAGACCAGTCGAGAATCAGTTGAAGAGGAAAAATTATTAGTTGAAGTAGTACCTATAAATCCATTTGGAGATGAAGAGCCTCTAATGCGATTGTTATAACGGCTACAACCTCGATTGAAATTGTTGCAGCTGAGCCTCATGTGCAAGAAGATGGCTTACGATTGTCTCGGTGGAAATAGGATCAAGTTGTGTGGTTACTAAGGTGACTAAGGCATCATAGTCAGGTCCAAGGCCAACAAGTAAATATGGAACAAATTCTATAGAGGGTAAGGGTCGTCCTGCACCAGCGATGGTATCAGTAAGTATTTTGGCAGGTTGAAAGTATACATAAATGGTATTTGTTCCTTTCTTTAAGAATGCAAGCTACAGGTGTGTTTGAATGAGTCTGGCTTGGGAGGAAGAAGCATAGGTAGAGGCCAAAGAAAACCATACATCATGAGCAGATTTGCATCCAATCACTTGTGCAATAATAGACTCAGATAAGGAGGAGATGAGTGCAGACATGACAAGTTGATCTTGCTAAACCCAGGTATCAAATTCTGGGTTGAGTGATTCATCTGGTAGTTGAGAGGGAGGGGTTGGGCAGGAGCCATCAACATACATGAATAGACGTTGGCCTCATAGGTAAGGTACTAGTTGCACTTTCCAAAGAAGATATGATATGAACTCGCGGGAAAGGAATCCCTTGAACCCACAATCAAATTGAAAACTCACCCAAGAAAGCCAAACTCAAGTCAATCCTTGCATTGCTTCCTTGATCTTCATGGCTATTGATCTTGTAATTGGCCCATCTGGAACTTGCAAAGAATCTTTAAGACTAGGCCCACCTTGGTTCCCATCAAGATATATTACTAGGATTAATTTTACTAAGAGGATGCGAGAAAAATTGGGTAAAGGGAGGGATGGAGAAAAGGAGGGAGAGGACGAAGACATGGTGCTTGTAGAGCTAGACATGGAAATCGAGAATGGACATTTAGTCCTTGGTATGCTCTGATACCATGTAAAGGTAAAAATAAACCTTGTATTGATTTCACTACTTTACAATGAGGCAAAGCCTCTGTTTTTATACATGAAAGTAAAAGGCACATAAGGATACAATGAAATGTACAGCTCATGAGAAGAGGTACCATTGCTATAGTGGATGGTTTGACAGTATTCTGGAGGATGCCTTGGTTGTTGAGTGCTCTTGTGTATTTTGGACAGACTCTTTATTGCGTGTTGTCTGTTTGCTTCTTACTGCTTGGCCTGCATGCTGCTCACAATGTGCTGTGTAACCTGCATGAATTGTAGGTGATGCTTGAGTAGGCTTTTCACTAACTGCTGGTGGTGTATCGTGGGCTGCTGGTTGTGCTACATGTGATGTACAATTCACTTGAACATGCCCCGAACCTCATTAAGGATGCAATTGGAGTTTGGACGTATATACCAATTGTTGAGCAGTTTATGGAGTGTTCAAAATCAAATAATTTGAGTGGATTGAATTTAATTGAGACTTCCATTAGAGTGGATAGAGTTTCAACAACTGAGGTAATTCAAGTGAAAGATTGTGTGCACAAAGCTAATGCTCTCAATTAAATTTTGATGACGTGGCTATAGTGTTTCTCTCTCTGCAATAATGCAACAAGGCTTCCTGTATGGCTGCTGCCAATGGTCTCCAGGCCATCTCAGTGCCTGTTCCTCATCAAAGAACCTTTGTTGATATGGTTCTTGATTCCCCGCAATCTCTCCCTGAGGTTGCGGTGCCTTTTCGTCTTTTTAAAACGGTAGAATGGGAAGTTTGTGTGGTGTTTTCAAAGGATGAAATTAAGCGTTCTGCTTTGCCTTTTCAATTTTCTTTGGTTTTGAAATTTCTACGTAAAAGGCCTTCACTCGATTGCATCTGTTCGTTCATACGATCACGATGAGGGTTGCTAAAACAACCAATTGTATCTGCGATGAGTAGATCGCGGAACGTGTTTGTGCGATTGACGTTTGAAGAAGACTTTGGCAAGGCTTTTGCTAGGAATCATTGATGGGATAAAATACAAGAGCTTCCACTGGTCAACATAATTTCAGGAGGATCAAGAGCTTGTGCATGTCCTAGTTTGGATCATACTGCCAGGTTTGCCTCCGAACTTTTATCATGAGTCATTTTTACGTAGTATCACTACACCTATTGGTAGATTTCTCACGAGGGACAATGCTACTCGTTGTGCCACACATACCGACAGAGCTCGAGTTTGTGTAGAGATGGATGCAACAAAGGAACCTTTGAAGGCATTCTGGATAAGTACACCCAGGAATCCTCAAAGTTTTTACCAAACAATTGAATTTGAAACTTTGCCTGCATATTGTATGCGATGCCATGTGCAAGGGCATAATCTTATTACATGTAAATGGGAAGGTAAAAAACAGGAAGGGAATTAGAAGGAAAGAAAAGATAAAGGAAAAACAGAGCAGACATGGGTTAGGAAAGATAAAGAAAATGTTCAACCTGTTATCCAAGAGGAAAATATTAAGGATCAACCTGTTATTGAGGTACATGAGGTTGAGAAATATGATGAGCAGGTTTCGGAGGAAGTATCGAATTTCCTAGATTATGAGTTAGGAAACCAAGAACGGGTTGTGATCATTTTTAGTAAAGATAATAGTCCTCTACTGAATTCGGTAGTAGAGGAAGATGTACATATAGAGGAGGTGACGTGGGTTAGGGAGTCGGATGTGAGTGATGGGAGGGAGATGGTCTCTGTGGGGTTGGAAATTCTCATTAGCTCAAATCATCGGTTAAAGGGGTCTTCTGCTGATACTTTTAACGATGTTGTGGGTGCTGATAATTCTAATGGTGTTGTGGGTTTGTAGGACGAGGAGAGGCAAGGAATGTATGTTGTGGTGTTTTCTGATCAGGAGCATGGTTCAATGGTTGTTTTACTGGCAAATGAGGGTGTGGAATTTGATCCAAGAGAGGTGTTAGAAAATTTAGGATGTTCCAATTCTGAAAAAGATGACTCATTTAGGTATATGAAAACATGTGATGTCTGATTCTGAGGTCCCTCAAGGAAATAACGGCAAAGGGAGAGGAGTAAAGTTATGGGATCATCTCGGGTTTGTAACAGGCCAGTTAAACTTAATCTATGAAGACTCCTGTACTGGAACATCAGGGGACTTAGTATCTCGCGTAGGCATCTAAAAAAGTTGATTGATAAGCTGAGTCCGAAAGTGTTGGCTATTGCTGAGCCGATGGTAAGTCAGTCCATAATCTTATTGTGGCGAGATAGGTGTAGATTTGAGAATTGTTGTTCAAATGAAAATTTAGGTGGCAAGTTATGGATTTTTTGGTCTCAGGACACTGATGTTATAATTGAGGCTATGGGTGATCAGTTTGTGACTATTCGGATAAAGGAAAATATGAAGAAGTTTTAAGTTACTTTTGTGTATACTAAATGCTATTATGTTGAGCGTTTGCTGCTTTGGGAGTCTTTATTGGTTGGTTATACTCAGAATTTCCGCTCGTTAGTTATGGGTGATTTTAATATAATTCGATCTGACAAGGAGAGACGTGGGGGTAGGCCGAGATCAAATATTGCTATAGAGGAATTTAACAGTTGGGTGGATGCTTGTGGCTTGTTTGACATGCAGGCAAGTGGACAAATTTTATCATGGTGTAATGGGCATGCTGGCCATGCTAGAAGCTGGGCATGTTTAGATCAATGTTTTCTTAATGTTGTTGCTCTTGACGTCTTCCTGGATGCTCATTTGAATTATCTGCCGTGTACATCTTCAGATCATTCTCCAATGCAGGTTATGTTGGACAAGGAGGTGGTTCTTTATGGGTACCCTTCTTTCACATTTCAACAAATGTGAGTGTCCCATTTGAATTTCCTTGATTGTGTTTCACAGCTTGGAATGATGAGTCATTGGGATCAAGGTTAAATAACCTTGTAGTGAAGCTTAAACGTTTGAAAGGGGCACTTAGATTATGGAATAAAGAAGTGTTTGGCCGGACTGAGTCTAATATTGCTATGCTAGAAGATAGAATTAAAAGTCTGGAGGAGAGTCTACAAGTTCAGTTCTTGGAGGAGGTGGAGTTGAATTTAATTACTTCTCAAATTGAACTTTCAGTTTGGCAGGAAAGAAAAGAGCAACTTCTAGCACAACAGACGAAACACAAATGGATTAAAGTAGGGGAAGGAAGTAGTGCCTTTTTTTGTGCAGTGAGTTGTTGAAATCAAAAAATTGTGAAGGAAATGATTCTAGAAGACGGATCTAGACTCTCTACACTTGAGTAGATTCATGATGGGGCCGTAAGTTTTTTTACTAATTTTTTGAAAGCTTGTGATAGGCGGGTGGAACCGATTCTTCATGGTTTGGTTCAAGAGGTGATAACGCAGGAGGAAAATGAGTCGTTGAGTCGAAGGCGAAGTTCGCAAGAAGTTTTCAAAGCATTTTGTTCCATTCCAATTGATAGTAGCCTGGGTCCTGACGGTTTTGGTTTGGGATTCTATCGAGCCTGCTGGCAAAATGTGGGTGAAGAGGTTGTTGAAGTAGTGGTAGAATTTTTCACAAGTATGGAGCTTCCACGTTTTTTCAATGCTACTTTTCTGGTTCTTATCCCGAAAGTAGAGAATCCGAAAATTTTTGATAAATATCGACCTATAAGTTTATGTTCGGTGTTCTATAAGGTGTGTTCTAAAATTTTGGTTAATAGGCTTTCTCCCTTATTAACCAAAATAATATCTCCAGAACAAGGGGCCTTTCTTCCTAGAAGAAGCATTTTTGAAAACATAAGCTTGACTCAAGAATTGATACATTCCATTAACAAGCCTTCGTTTGGGGGGAATGTGGTTATAAAGATTGATATGGCGAAGGTGTATA
Organism: Pterocarya stenoptera; assembly: GCA_003123785.1. NCBI lineage: Eukaryota > Viridiplantae > Streptophyta > Magnoliopsida > Fagales > Juglandaceae > Pterocarya > Pterocarya stenoptera. The sequence goes on along the minus strand of QEOT01009679.1, from coordinate 396,324 downwards.
ATAGTGTTGATTGGGGCTTTCTATTGGACATTTTGAGAGCATTTGGTTTTTCAAATTTTTTATGCTCTCTTATTAGGCAATGCATCTCCCCTTCATGGTTCTCTGTGGTTATGAAAGGGATTTCTAAGGGTTTCTTCAAAAGCAGGGGAGGATTGAGACGGATCCCATCTCCCCATACTTATTTATTCTAGTTGAAGAAATATTTACTAGAATGATTAAAAAAAAGGTGGAGTAGGGTATGATTGTGTCGTTTTACCATCCAAGAGGTACACCGATTGTTTCACACTTGCTTTATGTAGATGATGTGGTGTTATTTTCCCATGGGGGAAAGAGATCCATACATTCCATCATGAAGGTGCTAAAGATATATGAAAGTTGGTCTGGCCAAGTGGTGAATAAAAGAAAGTCTTCCATTTTATTTTCCAAACACATATCAACTGGTCGATGGAGGTTGTTGCTTTGCAATACTGGGTTCTTGGAAGGGTCTTTTCCCTTTATATACTTAGGTGTGCCAATTGTTTCTAGCAGATTGTTGTCATCTCATTTTGAAGCTTTGATAAATAAAATCCGTGTTTGGCTCCTTTCCAGTGGGGCTCAGTTATTGCTAATAAAACATGTCCTGTAAAGTATTCCAGTGCATTCTTTATCTATATTGAAGACTCCAAAGGTTGTTATTTAGAAAATTATAAGGCCTATGAGCACCTTTTTTGAGGAGTAAATGATGGCAAAGCTAAGAAAAAATGGTGTGCATGGTTAGAGCTTTGTAAGCCAACTTCAGAAGGGGGTTTGGGGCTTCGTGATCTGCATGAAGTGCAAAGTTCACTCCACATGAAATTGGCTATGCTGAAAATAGATCACTCCACCAGCGCTCTCAAGCCTTGCAGCGAGAAGGAGAACAACCTAAGGCAATGGAAGGGAGAATCAACGAGCAAGCTGCAACGATACAGAAACTCATGAAGGAGGTGGCAGCCCTTGGTTGAGAAAATGCTACCTTCCCGCGCCCCGGGGGGGGGGGGTTGGAGAATCGAAAGGAGACCAGAAAAGCCACAACTCCACCCATCGTCCCCCTATGATGGAAGCAGCCGAAGAAGAGCAACGTAAGGTGGACCTTCGGTTCTAGAAACTTGAAAACAAGTATGACGAGGTGGTCAAACGAGTAGGCTCGCCTTCCACAGTGGATCAGTTGCTCACCAACTTTGAGTTGCCATATAGCGCCAATGTCATGGTAGTTCCCCTATCCCCAAGGTTCAAGGTCTCGCTGATAGATGTGTACGACGGGTCGAAGGATCCCTTAGAGCACCTAGAGACCTTTGAAGCACACATGACTCTGCATGGGTTCCCGAGCGAGGTCGCATGCAAGGCTTTCCTCCTCACGTTAAAGAGGGCAGCAAGAGCAACGTTCAGGGCCTTGTTGCCTGAGACCATCACTAGCTTCACTGAGCTGGCTTGACTCTTCTTGACACAATTCATGGCATGCCAGAAGAGTAGACAACCCGCAGCTTATTCCCTAATTGTGAAGCAAAGAGATGATGAGAGCCTAAAGTTTTACATCTCCCGTTTCAATAAAGAATGCATGACGGTAGATGACCAGGATGAAAAAATCACCTTGGCAGCACTACTTGAGCAAATCTCACCCCACAACCCCTTCATGGCGGAGATCGCCCCAACCTCGTTAAGGGAGTTTATGGACCTCGTTGATGGCTTCATCAATGCTGAGGACATGTTCGGGCCTTGACGCCGACAGAAGATGGTAAAAAGAAGGCGCATAATACGAAGTGCAAGGAAGATCAGATAGGAAGGCGACATGCCAAAATGGCGTGGGAAGTTGGGAAAATGGTAAGAAGAAGGTGCGTGATACAAAGCACAAGGAAGAGCAACCCGTACATGGAAAGGCTGGACAGAGCATCTACACCAACTTGGCTGTCGAGACCAAAAGAGATCCAAGCCTGCAGAGTGAGCGGCGACGAGACTCTATCCGCCCAAAATATTGTACCTATCACAAAAGCAACAGCCACCGGATAGAGGATTGCGTCACCAGGAAGTGGAAGTTAGAGGAGATGGAAGCTCTAATAGACCAAGAGGGGGTGACGAGATGCACGGCCAGTGATACGACGACCGTGTACAACTACGGAGAAGTGAAAGCCCCAGTAGGAGAAGACCTGATGGACGTAACAAGACAAGCCTGTGACGAAGAAGCCTAGTCATAAAAGAAGGCTAGGTGTGCGAGATAAGCATGATAGCAGGTGGGTACGCAGGAGGAGGCGCCACCTCATCAGTGAGGCGGGCCCATGCTAGGAGGGCTAGGACAAGGAAATGTTCACCACCTATAAGGCAACCTTGAGTGTGAGGAGCCACGTGAAAGAAATTGTCATAACTTTCAGTGAGAAGGATGAAGAAGGAGTTCTAACCCCATGACGACGCCCTAGTTGTGACCGTTCAGATTGCCATCTATTTGACAAGGAGGGTCTTACTAGACAACGACAGCTCGGCAAACATTTTGTATTGGATCCATCTGGATGGGGATTACTCCCGACTGATTGTGCTCAACTCCACCCCCGCTCAAAGGATTCACCGAGGACATGATTCAATAGTTTGGGCCATCACCCTATCCATTCTAGCATGAACGACCCTAAGAACAGCGGTGGCCTTGGTGGATTTCCTCGTAATGAAGGCCCCCTCCTCCAACAACGCAATTTTGGGGCGACCAACCTTGAATTGTCTCAGGGCAGTGACGTCCACCTATCCCATGAAAATGAAGTTCCCATCCCCCATAGGAGTGGGAGAAATACAAGGCGAACAAAAGCTCGCAAAGGAGTGCTATGATTGGGAGCTGAAGCTTGAGGTCGTCGAAGTTCAAACCCTTAGAGGAGCGCACGGAGCAGCTGGCCCACCACAGACCCCTGCAGGATGAAAGACCAATGAAAGCCATAGGCAACCCAATCTAGATAATGCCAAACACTAAGGGAACATGTTGTTTAAAAAAAATGTGTTAACCCAATCATGTAATCAACTACCATTTAAATGAAAGTACGATTTCACCTCTATTCGCTTTTGCATGAAAGATCCGTCACCAAAATCCCAGTCCCTTGACTGGCCGAGATGCATTGGCTAATCCTGAGCTCTACGCCTTCATAGCTAGTCAAGCACATGTCACTTAACTCGCCGAACTTCGTGCAATGCATGATCGTGATGCATTGGCTAATGACCAAAGCGTCCCGAGCTTTCCCTTTCACAGCCAGTCAGACCCAAGTCCTTGACTTGCCAACTTTCGTGCACCACAAGCCCAGTCTCTTGACTGGTGGCAATGCATTGGCTAAGGGCCAGGGTCTCCCAACCTCCACCCCTTCATACCCAATCGGGCACGAGACACCTAACTCGTCGACCTTCACACAATACATGGTCGCAATTCATTGGCTAAAGGCCAAAGCCTACCAAGCTTTCCCCTTCACAGCTAGTTAAATGCAAATCTCTTGACTTGCCGACCTTTGTGCACCACAAGCCCAATCCCTTAACTAGCCACAATGTATTGGCTAAGGGCCAGGGTCTCTCGAGCTTTGCCCCTTCACAGTTAGTCAGGCACGAGTCACTTAACTCACTGACTTTTGTGTAATGCATAGTCGGGATGCATTAGCTAAGGACCAAAGCCTCCTAAACTTTCCCCTTCACAGCCAGTCGGACACAAGTCCCTTGACTTGCCGACCTTTGTGCACTACAAGCCCAGTCCCTTGACTGACCACGATGCATTGGTTAAGGGTCAGGGCCTCCCTTGCTCTACCCCTTCACAACCAGTCAAGCACGAGTCATTTAACTCACTGACCTTCGAGTAATGCATGATCACGATGCATTGGCTAAGGGCTAAAGCCTCCCAAGCTTACCCCTTCACAGCCAGTTGGACACAAGTCCATTGACTTGCCAACTTTAGTGCACCACAAGCCTCTAACCAACAATAGAGCGTTAGCTAGGACATGAGGACAGGCTCGACGCACAAAAACGAAGGGTCTGAGCCAAACACGAAGAAAAACAAACACATAGGAGACACAAGAACAAATGCAAAGACAAAAAGAAAACCAACTTTATTTACATAAACGAACCCAAGTTACAAAGTTCAGATTACAAGGGCCTATGAGAAGCAAAAGGGAAAGAAAAGCCTAAGAAGATGGGCACGGATCCTCGAGTAGGAATGGGGGATTTCCCAGTTTGTTAAGCTCCTTAACAAACGCGAAGGCCAAAGTGACCGGTTCCAAGGACTTTAGATCCAAGGTATCAAGGTCCACGTCGGGATTTTGACGCATGAGGTCTCAAAATTGCTTGAGGCCCTCTTTGTTTCCATATCTCCAGGCGATATCCCAGACGACCTGAGCATGCCAAATCTGAGCCCTGACTTCCTCAATACGCTCGACGCTGCTTTGAAGGTCGAAAATCGTATCGTTGGCATGTTGCAGCTCGATCCTGAGATTGCGGATTTGGACCTCCCTATGCTGCACTTCACCCTTCTGGCACTGAACCTCCCGGACCACGGTAAAGTGTTTGAGTGTGAGTTGAGCGGCGCCTGACGACTGCAGCCAACTCCCGATCCACTTGACTCTTCTCCCCCTAAAGTGTGAGAACCCCTTTTCGAAGTTCATCTACCCTCCTCTTCAACTCGTTCAGCGCATCCCATAGGCGTCGGCCTTCTCGAAAGCATGGGCATGGTCCACCTTGAGGCTAGCCAACTCCTCCTTTAGCCTAAAGTTCTTCCTCTTCACCTGCTGGACCTTGTCCCATAACTTCTAATGGTGCTTCTGTAACTTTTCCATTTTCTCCCGGAGAATGTCACACTCGACCAAGATGGCCTCTGTCTCCTTCTGGACCTCATAGCGGACCTAGGCGATTGAATGTGAGGCTAAGAAGCTGAGGCCTGTTTTTGTGTAGATATAACTCTTCTCCTCACTTAACCTTTTCCTCTTTGGTTTATGCCCTTAATATCTTCCTTCTTCGTAGGTAGTAGATCAGTTGGCGAGCATTAGCGTCAACGAACACAAGGAGCTTGAGGAGGAGGTCCAGGCCCGAAATTGAACAAAGCTCGATCCAAGGGGCTGACTGGATCCCAAAACTGTGTGAGAGGAGGAGGCACCACTAGTTAAGGGCAACACTGGAAGCAGGACACTTCAGAGGGGCTCCCGCGGAGGACTGGCATTAGAGGCTGCTTCAGAAATAGGTGCGACGGGTGAAGGGGACCCCTAACCTCGAATGAGGCTCTTTAGCATTGAAAAATTCTCCCTAAGGCAGAGGCATCACCTAAGGTAAGGCCAAATAGGAATCCACCTCTGGCCCCGGGGAGGATTGTGAGGGCAGTGACAGGATCGAGGCAAAACTATCACTGAGCTCCATTACGAAGGGCAAGCTAGGGCCTACTTCCTCCTTATAATCAATATTTGAGACCCCCGAGCAAGAAGGGCCCCCAATATCTGGAAGGACTAATGGGGAGGCACCTTCCGAAGTAGGGATCTCAGAGAGAGAGGGTGATGTTGGAGACTCAACCTAGGGTGGCACGGCTGGAGCCATCTCCTGAGCGAGCAACTCTTCAAAAAAAAGATGGACGTCCACGGCTACGCCCACATGGGGAGCGGGTTCAGTGAAGGCACCCAGGAAGATGGTCCGGAAGGCTTCGCCCTCTCCCTCTTCTTTAGTAACGAAGACCGGGGTGGTGGATTCCCGTGGAGCTGATGTTGAAGCGGCCGTGGTAGGCTTTGGAGGTGGAGAGCAGACGGTTTCCCACGTAGAAGTAGCATGGGCAGCAGGGCGAGCTGGGGGCACTACCCACGACCCCTGGCCCTCAGGAGACCCTTGGACAGGCCGAGTTAGGCGGCTGGACGACGGGCATGTCAGGCTTCCCCTTCGCAGGGAGACTCTTGAGAAGACCCTCCCACTTTGCCCATTGAAGCTTTGATAGGGGAGGGTGGCCTGGCTTCAATAGCCCCACCCTGGGATGAACTTTCTCTACTCCTGGACCCCCCCCCAGGCTGCTCCTCGGGAGGGCCTTCCCCTCAAAGCCTCACTTTCTTCATCGTGCAGCACCTTTGGGCGCTTGCCTTTACCATGGGTGGCGGGAGAGGTTGGACACTTATGACCTTAGGCCGATGGGGGATCCTACAAGAATTCTTGACCAAGTACATACAAGCAGCCGGGTGTGGTGAGAAAACTCCTGATGTTGACATTTGATAGCATGACGTCAGTTTCTGTGTCATAAGGATGGGCCGGCACCAAAGACAACACGACTGCTAGCCTGGCCTCTTCCCTCCTGGACAGGTTGATGACCAAGCTCTTGGCTAAGGGGACGTAAGACCAGATGGTTTGGATGGGGAACTCCTGGTGATCTTGTTCCCCCTTGGGGTACTCCCATCTCGAGTCTGAGACAAAGAAGGACTTCTGGGACCAATCCTTGATATGTGAATCGTGCGATTCAAGAATGGCAACGCATCAGCCGAGTGTCCATGACTAAAGGCTACACAAACTCCCTTCCAACCGTAGTGCCTGATACACTGTCAGGAACTCTTGAGCCTTCAAGTCAGGATACTCCTCCGAGTCGACACTGAGGGTCCTTCGATAGATGATATCGCTCGCCACCGGTAGACTCCAAGCGTTTAGGTAAAGTTGAACGGGGGCCAACCCCAAGAAGTTGAGCACGTCAAGAATGGGACGACAGAAAGGGAGCTGAAGCCCATTCGAGAACATTAGGGGATAGAGAGCCATACGGCCGGCCATCTCGTGGGCATCGACGGGAGCTTGATGATGGTCAGGAACCTCTAGCTTCAAAATCGAGGGGATCTTGTACTTCATGTGAAACGCCCGAAGGTCATCAGAAGTGACCAACGAAACAAATTCTTTCCGGCAAAATACAATCGCTTGGAGGACGAAGAACCTTTTTGGGCCATGGCAACAAGAAGGATCAAAGTGAAGAGGGATGGTGGAGAACGACAGAGGAACTAGAGAGCAAGAACGTTGGGCTCAACGAAAGATGGGGAAGACTTCAGAGCAAGGAAGTAGGAAGCAAACATAAATAATGAAAAAGGGGAGAAGCGAATGGCAAAGATTGAAGAAGGAGAAGGGCTTATATAGGCTCGCGCGTGAACTGAGGAGCAGGTTGATGTTACGGGTTGGTGACCTTGGGAAAGCTTAATGGTGCAGAACAGCAGGAATGTGGGAACCTGGCAACGGTCGCGTGGAGTACACAAACCAATAAGGACTCAGGGCGTAGGCAAACGTGACCTGCACGGCATAACCATCAAAGAAGAGAGAGCATCGAGAATCCAAACGGCAGGGAACCCAGGAGTTAATGACAGGGACAAGTGGCCTTGAGAAGCCCAAACGGCAAGGGATGACATGGTACAAAGAAACGATGATCAAGCAATGTCAGCACTAATGATGACCCTAGCGCATGGGCCAACGTGTACTGGCCTTCCCAACCATTCGGAGACAAACTGACACTGAAACCAAGGTGGCCTCAGGAGGCACAAATGACTCAGAACAGGCAAGCGACGGGGGTGAGCCGAAGAAGACACCATCCGAAACTGAGGGCCAAGCACTTGCCATCGCACTAAGGGAATGAAGGAGAGGATCTTATGGAAATTTCCACCAAACATGTGCTAGCAATTTGTGGGGTAATGTGAGGGGAGAAATCCCTAGAGGACCAAGATAAGGCTCGGGCCTGGGCCCACATACGAGAACTAGGATGGCACACAAGAGCCAGGGAGGGAGAACGCAAGGCAAGAGTCCTAACAAGAGGATTGGAGATCGTACAACATGACACCACTAATCGAGGTGTCGCTGATTCTGGCACAACGAGGTGGACTGACATTCGAAATGGCTGACCGCCAGAACCATCCAGATCTTGACATTACTATCCAAATGACACAAAAAGGGAAAGGAAGCACGTCTTGAGCCACGCCACATTTAATGATGCAGGAGCAAGCGGGCAAGGTAGGGCCATGCCGCATTCAATGCGTCTTGGGGGACGACACGCAACGTCAAAGCGCTCTTGGGTGTTAGTAATAACTATGGTCAGGCCTGGCAGGACTAGTGGAAAGTAGGAGGTTGGTAGGGATGTACAATCCTAGTATGGAGCCGCATACAGGTCATCATCGCCTCGGGACCCACCTAGACCAGATATAAATATAAATACCCCTCACTCTACGGAGAGAGGGGTTACTCACTCTTTTTTTTTTTTTTCTTGATCACTTCTTTGCTATCTCATTCTAGCTCTCATGTCTTTCTTTATCTTCAACTTTGGACTAACTTGAGCGTCGAAGGTACCACAGCCCCCGAGCTCCCCCACTCTTCTCCTTGCAAGGAAGTGCCCCAGCGCTGCCAGCGTAGACTTTCTCAGGCCCACGAAACACGACATCAACACCATACAAAGAAACCAATTTGATATATGGTGGTGGATTTCACAGCTTCCTGGTTTGGGCATGCTATATTTTATTATCCAATTATGATAGAGTTCACTTAGAAGATGCCCTCCAACATGTCCCTGTTGGTTGATGTGGTTGAAGTAAGAGTCATTGAATCTAAAATCTGTTTCAGAGGGATGGGATGAATAGTAGTTGCCAACCTCTGTAATACTCAAAAAGGTAAGTAAATTAGTGGACGTGGTTGGGGGTGCAAAGAAAGACGAGTTGCAGCTGATTGTGAGAACCTCTATCCCCATAAAAGAAAACTACAGTGCTCTAGCAACACCACATGAAAATAAGGAATTTACCATTTACATTATGGAAGAAATGGAATTAATGATCACTGCTATTACTTGTAAATTATGGTTTTAATTGGCTTATGTTTAGATTCTCTTGTTTATCTTTTATTCTTTTTGTTTGTTTCTTGTTTGTAGGCTTTTACAAAATACTTGCAAACTGAAAAATATAAATGTGGGTGATGGGATCATGTTTGCTGATGTAAATACTACTGGAAAGAGAGGGTGTAGGTAGGTATGATTAAGTATGATTACAAAGTAAGAAGGATATATATTACGGCTATGTTTGTTTTATGATATGAGATGAGTTGAGATTAAAGTTAAAAGTTGAATAAAATATCATTAGAATATATTTTTTTAATATTACTTTTATTTTGAGATTTAAAAAAGTTAAATTGTTTATTTTATTTGATATGGAGATTTGAAAAAATTGTAATGATTACAGTGGCGGAACCAACAATTTTTCTGAGAGGGGCCAAATTTTCTACTGTATGACACATTGAAATTCAAAAATAATAAAAACATAACTAGATATAAAATTAGATCTTGATAATTTGCAATATATACGTAGAAAAAAAAATTCTAAAAATATAACATCTTAATATATGTTTCAAATTTTTGATGTTAAAGTTTCATGAAATAATATTCATCTATTATTATTTTTATAATGAAATATTTAGAATTTATTTGCTTCATTGAAACTATCAAGTGATCTTTTAGAATGTCATATGTCATTCTAATATCTAAACTAGTTTATTAAGTCTTATCTAAATCCTAAATATTTTCGTGTCACATTAAGCATATAATAGTCTATAATAGACATCTTAAATAGGTATTTTCTTGCTCAATGAAGTCTAGAGGATAAAACCTCCCAACTATTTTTCATATAGATCACAAACCTTAAATGATCTTTCTTTTATTTTTACTTTTGACTCCATATTAAGAAGTCTAATATTGTATGACAAAAAACTTTAGGATCCATATTAATAAGTTTGGAATTTTATAAATTTTATAGAGCATATGAGGATTATAAATTTTTTTGGAGGGACTATTATTGTCTCGGACCCTCTCTCACTAGGAACCAGACTCTTTCTCACTAGAAACTCTCTCGTTCTATCAAAGTTGGGGGGAGGGGGAGCTTCGGCTTTCTCTTCCCTTTCCTTTCCTCCCTCTCTAACGTCGGCCCTTTGTCTCCGACGGTTTCTCGTTTCTTTTTTTTTGTTTTATTTCAAGTTTTCGGCGAATAAGAGGGTTAGTCGATTTGAGCTTCTCCGGCCACCATCTTCCCACATGCGCCCCACCAGGAGTTTCCCCTGCCTCCGATCTACAAATCCTCTTAATGCAGCCTCCACCGGTGCGGCACGTAGCCCGCATGCGCGGGTCAAAGAATTTGGAGCTTGCCTGTGCGTGGACCTCACGTGCCTCCAATGAACCTTCTGACACTGCAACGCGCAGCCGTTCCCAAACAGGCGTCTCTGGATTTTCATAGCTCGACCGTCGGTTTTTCCCTTCAACAACCTTTTTTGTGCACTGATTTTTCGATTTACAGTGTTTTCACAATGTAATTTATTTTCTATCCTGTGTTTAATTAGTTTCTAGAAAATCAAAACCCATAAATGTAATGCCATTCGGACTGGGGCCGAATGGAGTTTTCTCCCCCCCTCCACATAGGAGGAGATGGTGGGGCTACTCCGATTATTCGGGTATGGAGTTTGTTACGTGGGTACTGTTACCTCTGTCTTAGATATAGGTGGGCTATCCTTTAGATTTAGATCTTTAGATATTTGTCTTCGGGACTAGACCTGTCAGTCACGAGAGTGTGCTGGGACGCTATTAACGGATATAATTGACTTTTTAAGTCAACTTATATGTCATTTTCAATGAATGGAATGAGATTATTATCAAAAAAAAAATTATTGTCTTGAAAATAGTTTTTTTTATAACATCTCGTAAATAATATTATTTGTCTGTGCAATTCTATGAAACGCGACATGATTAAGATTAGAAGGTGTAGTTGTTTTGAAATGCATATGCTGACTGCCTTTCTGCCCCTGCTTTCGACTATGGTCAACTTTATTGTCAAAGGTCATTGTGTGTGTGTGTATATATATATATATATATATATATTTTTTTTTTTTGGCATAGAAGATAGTAATTTGTGTTTATTTTTTTTGTATGTTTTTTAAAATACATAAAAATTCTTCAAAAACAAAAAACAAAAAAAATTTACACACCACCCAGATTGATATCTCAATTGATACGTTGTTTTTCCACAAAATAATAACTCTTATAATTTATTGGTGTTAGGACGCTGCTGGGGGACCAAAGATGGTGCCCCGACTGTACCGATAATTGCATTTTTTTTTTCTTTCAAATAATTTTTAAATATTTTTAAAAGATACGAAAAATCTCTAATAGTCACCTTTTTAATAATTAAGGAAAAAAATTAAAATTCGCAATCGGTACAATTAGATGACACCATCTTCAGTCACCCTATCATTTTCCTTGGTGTTATGTTAAAATGTACGGATTCTATACGGATTCGGGTTTTATGGGCTCGATTGGGCTTTCCTGGTCAGGCCTAATAAACTCATCTTGTGTTTTGTGTCCTTGTGAACATAAGTCATCATGTTTCATGTTCTGAAGCCGAGTTTCTTAAATGTTTGGATACTCTCAATTCAAACGTCTTTATATAAACACAAATTCAATTACCAAGGTATAAGTAGATATTGGTCCCACAAAAATATGCTTCATAAAAATAATTTCTAAGTCCCCTAACTTTTTCAAACTTTGATAAAAAGCTTTCTCAATCTAAACAACATTTTTTAATAAATAAATTGTTTAAAGAACGCAATTTTAAATTATTCTACTTTCATATCAATTAATCACTATCCAAATTACCTTAATTAATAAATCCCTTTTTCTAAGTTGAAAGCCTAGTTTGGTGAGCAAGGAGCGTAGGGATCGAGTGGACAGGGTAGGTATCCTTCTTCTTCGTTGCAAATCATTTTTAGCTCTATGGCAAAGCTAAGCCTACGTTTTTATAAGGTGGAGGAAAGGAAGTGAGAAGTGAGAAGTGAGAAAATTATGACTCCATAGTTCTTTAAACTCAATCCACGTGGAATAAAATATTCAAAAACTTCAAAATTTATTCATATGAAGAGTATACAGATATCGATCGTTTGCTTTATTAAACTCTTTAACTTATTGATTCTGTTTTCTTCGATTCCTAATATGCATTAATAAAAGGACTTTAGGGATCAAAAAAGGACGACACCAAACTCTGGGAATCCTTTTCAAATAGTAAATATATAATGAGATTTGTTCTAAGTTGGACGTACACAAAATTACATTTTACTTTCATATAGCAGCAGCCAATCCTTCTCCTGATCACTTCCTGTTCCATGGACATGAAATGAAAGTTGGAGAAGCCTAAATTATACAAGCTAAGCATACACATTTCTGCATGGACACACACACACACACACACATATATATATATATAAGAAGATCATCAGACCATGCATTGAAAAAATAAAAGAGAAAAATAAAAATATAACAAAGACCATGCAAGGAAGTTTGGTGGGATATGAGAAAGAAAATCAGTACAAGTACAAAGGTTACACCCCAAGGAGAGCCACCGGCTCGGTGGATTGCACCTGGCTCCGACCCTGGAATGGAGAGGCTTACAAGATGCCTGCCTGTGGAAAGCCGATGAATAGCAATGACAAGTAACAGAGGAGAAATAATCAGCAAACGTTGCAAGAGATCGGACACTGTAGCCATTATTGCATCATAAATTACATAAACCAGAAATGCACAAATGCATATTGTAGCTGTCATTATGAGCCATTGCTCTGAGGGGCTGAAACTGGACGTTCTTGATCTGGGGAATGAAGCCATTAGGACAAGTGTTTAGTGAGTGAATAGTGAGCGAAAGGGTCAAGAACTATCCGAATATATATATATATATATTATATATACACACTACGTATATAAGATATATTGTCAAAAGATAAAAAGTACGAATAATAATACGGGGTAGTTGTGCTTTTGTGTATATTCTGTGGACTTTTGCACACTAAGTTCAGCAGGATAGATAAATTATTGAATCTTTAGTTTGAAACTTTTGCACTCTAATTTAACGACCAACCTAGCTAGCTTAGATTTAACACATTAATTTTGAATCATCTGATCGTGGAATTTAGTACTCTTACAAAGCAATTCTATTCATAGTTCATTCAACTACCGATCAGGTAATTTATTGATCGTTTATGCATGTCTAATCTAAGCAAGAGTTTCCTCAAATTATATCCAAACAAAAGCTTCAGCCATAGCCGGACTGTTTATCCGGGTTCCAGCCCGAGAACTTGGGTATACTAGGACCGGAATCAGAGTTTCAAATTTGGACCGGATTAACCCGGCTCAGACCTAGGGACGAAACACGGGTGAATCCGGATTTTTCAAAACACGGATTCCGGATTGAACAGGGTTTTTTATTTTTATTTTTATTTTATTTGAATGGAGGTTTATGACTAATTAATATACGTACAAGTCAAGACTTAGAAAATCTCTAAAACTAGACGTATCGTAACAGAATTGGGAAATTGCTTTAATTTACTTTTTCATTTGATTAAGAAATCTCTCAAGTAACTTTATATATATGCATAAAAGAAAATTCCACAAAAATTCCGTTGTTTTACCGAAATTAGGAAATTATACTAAATTATGTCATAAATTATGCAGCATAATTTATGAAAATAAATTATGGCATCATGGAAAACAATGCTGCATACAATAATTGAGAGCTACTCTGATTCAATGTTTTGATGATGGGTGGATCAAACATAAAAGATATTTTGCATGACAGTTTTAAACATTAATTTGCAAATTTATTTATTCCTTTCTTAAAAGCTTCTTTCTTATATATTCTGGCCATAAAAAATGCAATTATGCTGCTTAATTAGCAGGTTAATATCCAAATCAATTAATCTTGCCTATTTTCTGTAAAATAAAAAAGGAAAGATCCAAACATTCAAATTGAAAAAAAAAAAAAAAAAAGGGTGTTGGGTGTACCAGGGTTTCCAGCCTGAATTTTTTCTAAGCCGGAATCCAGTTTTCTGGATTCTGGATGAACAGTCCTAGCCATGGGTTCTACATGGGCTGATGCACCCAAGAAGCTCCTATTATTATTAAGTTACGCTAGCTCCATTGGCATGTTTATCACAATCTCATAAACCTCATAAAGTCAATCCAGTTCTTCCAAGTGAATCCACCATGCATCCATCCATAATGTTAGAAAAATTAGATTAGAGCATGTAGCTGAAGCGTTATTACCTCGTTGGAAAATACTATATCTAGTACAGCTATTGCACAGATTTTCGTCATCCTCGTTGTTCATCCAAAATCATTCCATTGATAGTGGAATATGCTATGTGGTAATACCACAACAACATTCATAAATTCCATAGCCAAAATGGTAGAACTAGAAAGAACCGACATACTGAGAGAGATTATGTTTTTGGTGCAAGTGTATCATCTAAAGACGGAATGGACTATGTAAATAGCCCCCTAAGTGTAAACCCTGGCTGGCTATTAAGGGCCAGCCATCAAGGCTCATGAGCTGGCTATTAAGCCACTTCATAACCCCTAGCCAAGGGAATGGAAACGAGTGCCCACTATAGATGCCTCTTTATTGCATCTTTGACTTGCACATAAAAGGCAAGATCCCAGATCTGTATCTCTTAATATGTTCTCAATCTTGTATAGCAAATAAATTAAGTGAGTTTTGAATGAACTCTCTGTTTGATATTTACTTAAGAAACTGCCGAATGAGTGTCGAGCGAACTCTCTCTCATTCTTGAGTCATCAGTAAATTATATTTATTTTCACGGGTATAAAATAAAGTATTTCCACACGCATAGAAAATAGACTAGAGGGCATATTTTTCCACCAACGTAGAACTTATTTTCCACAAGTCTAGGCAACATGCTTGTTTTTCAGCTGAAAGACAAGCGTATGAACTGTTTGGCCGAGTGAAGGCAAGATATTGCAAACTGCCATCTACACTACGATAGAGTTTAGGGTCATCAACTGAGAATCCCTCAAGTGCAGTGTGCTTGACAGTGGATGACATGGGTGTAGAAACTGATTTAGATTTATGCATATTAGTGGAAACTAATAAATCTTAGATGTATTTGGACTGTGAAATAGATAAACCAATGGAGTTTCTAGTGACCTTAATGCCTAGGAAATAATGTAAAGATCCGAGATCTTTAATTGAAAAATACTGTCCGAGTGCAGTGATGAATTGAGAAATAAGCAATGAATTTGCTCTAGTAACTACAATGTCATCTACATAAACTAAAACATAGAGACAATCAAAAGATTTTCGCATGATAAACATAGATGAATCCGAATTCGAACCATGAAAGCCAAGAAAAATAAGCCTATTTGTCAGTTTAGAGAACCAAGCCCTAGGGCCTTGTTTCAAACTGTAGGTAAACGTTTACAACTTACAGACATGAGACGGAAGATCTGGGTTTACAAACCCCTGGCAGCTGCTGCATATAGAAATCTTCCTCAAGGTCACCATGGAGAAAGGTGTTCTGTATATCCCATTGGTGCAAATACCACTTTGAAGCCACTGCAAGAGAGAAGAGAAGGCGAATGGTTACAGGCTTGACTATCAGACTGAAGGTCTCGATGTAGTCTAGTCCAGGTAGCTGATGGAAGCCCTTGGCCACAAGCCAAGCCTTACAGCAATCAAGGTTGCCATCAGCCCTATGCCTGGTCTTTAAGACCCACTTCGAATTAAGGATGTTCATTTTTGAAGAGGAAGGAACAAGGACCCATGTTTTGTTCTGGAGTAAAGCTTGGAACTCGGCTACCATGGCCAATCTCCACTAAGAATATTTAGAGGCCTCAGTAAACGATGAGAGTTCCTCTAGGATGGAATCAGAAGAAAGAGTTAGAGAGATCGAGGCTTTTGGAGGCGGCCAAGGTATTATGTCGTCGGATCTTTGAAGGGGATGATGAACTTGTGATTTTGACCGAGTGACCATGGGGTGGTTGTTGATGAGAGGATTGATAGGCGAAGGTAGTGCCGAATCAGAGCAGGAAGAAGAGCATTGGAGGGATTCGGGTGAGGATTAGTGAGAGTGCGAATGAGAGGTAGGAGGAGAAGGTTGAGGAGACAAGGATGCTTCGGGAGAGTTAGGGTTAGAGACTGATGGAGAGGAGAGTAAAGTAGAAGGGCCAGGTGATGGGCCTGATGTATGTGGGTTAGATGGGCTAGGGACAGAGTGAGTAAGTAGGCTTGGTTAAGGAAATGATGAGATATGTGAGTTAGTGGCAGTAGACAGAGGAGGCGAGATGGGCTGGGCTGCAAAGGGAGTCAGTTTCAATAAACTGGACATGCCTGCAACAAAGGTGTAGCCCATGGCTAAATGCAAGCACACAAGTAGCCCTTGTGATCTGGGCTATAGCCCATAAAAATGCATTGTTTTGAGCAAAAATCAATTTTATAGTGATTAAAGGGTAGTAGGTTGGGCCAATAAGCCGAGCCAAAAATTCGGAGAAATTTGTAATTAGGTGTTTACTGAACAAAATTTCAAAGGGAGAGGAATTTTGAAGGATGGGTGTAGGCATCCGATTTATAAGAAATACTGCGGTTTGAAACACTTCAACCTAGTATTTATGAGGAATGGAACATTGAGCTAGAAGAGACAAACCAATCTCGACAATGTGACCGTGGCGTCTTTTGACACTACCATTCTGAGTGTGGGAGTAGGGGCAAGTAACACTATGATGAATATCGAGTGATGCAAGTAAGGAGTGGAGTGGATGAAATTCCCCACCCCAGTCTGGTTGAACAGAGATGACATTGGTAGAAAATGTATTACTAATATATCTTAGAAATGCCATAAAAATGGAAAGAACATTTATTTAGACTGCAGGGGAAACATCTAGATGTATTTAGAGAAATCATCCACTATGAAAAAATAAAAACGACATCCTAACGAGGACAGCACAAGCGTTGGTCCCCATACATCGAGGAAAAGTAATTGAAAAGGTTTGCTGGACTTAGATGGAGGGGGGGTATGAGATTTAGCTTGTAAACAAGCTAAACAAGGTGACAAAGCTAAAGAACTGTAAACAAGCATATTAAAGTTTCCAAACGTAAAGGAGGTCACACGGGTGGAGGGATACCTGAGACAGGCATGCCATATTTGGGAAGAAGTCCTTTTGGCAATGTGAGCTTGAGAAAGAGCAAGAGAGGGGGAGTCTGAAGCTTGCAATGTAATCAAAGGCACTTGTAGAACATACAGAATGTCTTCAACGTGACCTCGAAGAAGTGCCTCTCGAGTGTGTAAATCCTTCACAAGAAAGAAGGAAGAGTGAAATTCAAAGTAAACAGAATTATCCAAACAAAATTGACACACAACAAATAAATTTTTAGTAATGGAAGGGACATAAAGAATTTTATTGAGAAGATATGTGCCAAATTAGGTGTTGAGATGGCTGGAACCAATATTCTATATGGGAAGGGTGGAGCCATCTCTAATGCTGACTTGGTCAGTGTCGCGATATGGTGTAGAATCCAAGTTGAGGGTTGAAAAATCTAAGGTGAAGTGATTGGTTGCTGCGGTGTCAGAAAACCATTGATTCGGTGAGGAAGAAACAGGGGCAATGAAGTGAAATTAGCAGTGAAGAAGGTAGGCACAGGATTGATAAGTCTGGTTGAATCGATGGCAACATGTGAGAGCAATGTGGCCGGGTTTTTGGAAGACTTGACACAAAGATCATTGGCCGATTGGAAAAGAAATGGGAGGGTTGGCGACCATGACCACAACCATGGCCCCCATCTAGCTGGAAGGAATTACGACCTCTGTTTGAGTGGATAGGAGCTAAAGATGATCAAATATTTGTGGCATGGGCTGAAAGGCTAGAAACTGAAAGTAAGGATTGAGTTTGGTGAGATAGACGAGACTTGTGGTTAAGCAAATAGTTGTAGATTTTATGAGAAGAAAGAGGGTCTGGACAGGTTGTAATTGCAATGACAATGGACTCATAGTCTAAGCCAAGGCCAGCGAGCAAGTAAATAGAGAATTTCGAAGGAAAGAAAGGGTGGCTAGCAGCATCGAGAGATGTGGCTTTGTAGTAATACTCAAAGATGGTTTCAGGATGCCTTTTTCTGTGTAGCTAGTTGAAATTGTGTTTGGATAACATGAGCTGAGGACTAGGCAACATAGAGATTGTGTAGAGTAGTCCAAACTTCATGGAAGGTATTACACTATAGGACTTGAGCTAATACAGTGTTAGACAAACAAGAATTTAGGGCAGAAACGATGAGTTGGTCCTAGTGGAGGGAAAGTGAGAAGCAAAGCTAAGGATGGAGGAGGGAAGGAGTGGTGGAGGGGTTGATTGGTTTGTTTTTGGGAGTTTTTTGTGTGTGTCCATTGTTTTGCAGGGAAGGAGAAAGAAGCGTGAGCTTTACAAGGCTCTGGATACCATGATGAAAAAAGTAAACGAGATGTAGGTGAGGTGTTTGAAGAAAGACCTCTGTGATGGTTTTATTGAAAATGAAAATTTACAAGTATCGGTTTTCCATTGTGTACAATGCATGGACCCTTTAGTCCTATTATACAGACTGTTGCAAGATAAGTTTATCTACATTTAACAAGCATTTCATTTAGCATTTACAAACAAACATAGGACGGCCACCATGAGGAATTTTGTTATCAGCAAATCAGTCTAGAATCCTCCAACTCCTTCTCATTCTTCTAATCTGGTGGTGCAGCACCTAATGTCTTAACAGGGAGCTTGAATTGTTATATTGATTCGTAAACATATTTACCAAATTAATTTACATTTTTGGCATAGAAGATAGTGATATTGTAAAACACTCTTTAGTCCAACCAATCAGTGAATCCCTTCCACAACCAATATTCTTGGGGATATATCGGTGATGGGACTTTGGAGATATGTGTGCTCGCTTTTTCTCACGGGCTCTTTGCAGCCACAAGAATCCACCGAAATGGCCATTTTTTTTCATATATTTTTTATATTCTTAAACATGTTTTTTTTTTTCATAATCATTAAATTAAAAAAATAAAAAAATCAATCGGTAGCCATCATCGGTGGCTTTACTTTGTATTATCCTTTCTCAGAAAGTGTCCGACTTTTTCTCACAAAATGCAAGGGCAAGACCTGAACGCAGTGTTTCAAATCATCATTTTGCAATAACTCATCCTATTAAATACAAGAGAAGAGAAGTTGTGCAAAACTGTTGTATGCCATTAAATAGGCTGTAATGAACCCAATTAGCTTGGGCTTGCTCGATGGGCCTCTTAATATTCTTTGGGTCTAGTTCATTTACAATCATAGTTCTTTACTATAGGACTTAATTGGATCCTTTTTAATTACTTAGAGTAGGCTTGGCCCATGGCCTTAGTGTTTGGTCTGGCCTATGGCTTTCATATTTTCTACCTGGTAGTATATATCTAGAATGCTGCTACAGATAGGCACAGATTTGTGCCTATCCGGGGACGACACTGACGTGCAAAATGCCACGTCAGCAATTATATTTAATTAAAAAAAAAAGGAAAAACGCTGAAATGGAAAAGAAATGTAAAAGCAGGAAGATTTCAGTTGTATGCATTCAAGCTGCTTCAATCCAGGACAGATGCGATCAGCTTGAGATAGAGGTCAAGCTTGAGATCCAGAAGCCTTCGAAGATTTTTTCTGCATTCCATACCTTTCAACTTCCGATTTTTTCCTCTCTCTCAAATCTCAGTTGTGGGTTTTCTTCTCGTTGTTGGTCACTTGTAGCAACCCATCTACCCACATTTGGTGAAGGAACCTGGTAAGAGTTTTAGTCAATATATGAGAGGCCTATAGTGAAAAATCACAGATGCCTGTAGTAAAAATCACAAATGTCTGTAGTGAAAAATGTGGGTTTATGCGTTGAACATGTGTTTCATTTTCATTGCGAACGTATGGGACCTGTAGTGAAAAATGTCCATTTGTTTCATTGTGCAGAATTTGGTTTATTTGTTCTTAGTTGGGTGGATTTGTATGGTTATACATGCATAATTTGTCAATTTTATAGCTTTTTAAGTGTCTGGCTTGGTTGTAAATTTTGGCATAAAATCTTTCTATAACATTAGTTTTATTTTGTTGAGAGTTTGGTTATTCAAATTGTATCATTTTTATGACACAGTTTCAGATTTTATGAGAGTTTGATTTAGGTTGTATCATAATGTTTTGACACTCAAGTAGCTAGAAAGTAGCTTTCTTCGATGGCTACGTGATGCTAGGACAAATTTTAAAGAGTTTGTTGATCAGTTCGACAATGCATTGAAGAAAAAATTTGAGAACAAAAATCAAGCTGACTTCCATTCATTTAACTTCACCATTCCATGCATATCACATTTGGCTCTTGAGAAGAAGTTTCAAGAGGTGTACACAAATGCAAAATTTAGGGAGGTTCAACAAGAGATAATGGGAATGATTTATTGTCATTGTCGTTTCGAGAAAATGGATGGAGTAATCGTAACTTACTCGGTCGACGATGAAGTTAAGACTGAAGATTTTATCAAGGAGGTTACTTATACTGTTTACTTTAACGAGGCCGAGTGTGAGGCGAAGTGTGTTTGCGGGTTGTTTGATATGCGAGGAATAATATGTAGACATATTATTGTCGTCTTCTCAGCTAAGAAAGTCCGTGAGTTGTCGGAAAAATACATATTGGACCGGTGGAGAAAGGATATAAAACGTAAATATACAATTATCCCTAGCAGTTATGACGTTGCTGATCAGAGACCTGAAACTGTTAGGTATAAACGTATATTGAAAATGTTTGATGAGGTAATACCAAATGCAATTTCGTGCGATGGGCATACTGAGGATATGATATCGAAGTTAAAAGCGATGAATGAGGTATACCGCACATCGAAGCCCTACAGCGTAGATTCTAATGTTGGCATAAGTACTGTGAAGGCAGCCACAGAAGGAAGTTCAAAAAAGGTACTAAGTCCCCATGTTGTCAGAGGCAAGGGAAGACCCCCGTGTAAGAGGAAGATGTCGACGATGGAGGAACACTTGAAGAAAATTAAAACAAAGGCTGCAAAAAAGAAAAATAATAGGGGAAACAGCAGACTGGTGAGAGCATACTTATTGTCATTATTACGTTATGTTCATTTTTAAGTATTTGATAATATACTATATTTTCAATTACTTGTGAATTCTATTTTTTTATAAATGTATGTTGTTAGAGGCGTAGCTTGGACACTGAACTTTTGTCAAGCAGTGAAACCCAACTCGGCTCATCGGAAATAAGGACGCAAGAAAATATACAAACTCCTGTAATAGTGGATCAAGAAAGTGCACAACAGGAAGTGATGGAGACACAAGAAAGTGTACAATTACCACTTTCTTTCATTTTATTGTATTTAAATATTTTTTATCCAATGTCTTATTTTGTCTGCTATTATATTCACAGATGCAACTAGGGATGGATGGAACGCAACTGGAGATGGCAGATAGAACGCAGCCGGAGACGGCAGATGGAATGTAGCCTAGAACGTATATTGTAGCAAGACTCCATTATTGAATTATGTTTTGTGTTGATGGGTTGTGATTTGTTGGAATTTGTGTTGGAGGTGGTTTGTTGGCATTTGTGTGTTGGAGTTGGTTTCTTGGCATTTATGTGTTGGGGTGATTTAGGAATTTGCGTGTTGGTGGTGGTATGTTAGAGTATGTTATGTATTAGTGGTAAAAGTGAGCATTTTGTATCCAAACTGACGTTTTGTATCTTACTATATATCCATGTACTCAATTTATTTATGTGCTTTTGAATGTGATTGGTAAGTAGTTATTTGAAAATGATTAGGCTGGTAAGTTATTTGAAAATGTCTAGGTGAAAATAAAAAGTAAATCAATAAACCTCCAATTTAATCCTGTCAAATATCCTGAAAAAATGGTCATGATAGTAAGTTATTTGAAAATGTCCAGGTGAAAAAAAAGTCAATCAATAAACCTGTAATTTAGTCTTGTATTTGTATTCTGACAAAATGGTCAGCCTTGTAACTTATTTTCGACATAGATGCATACTTTGTTAATAACCAATGGCACGTTAAAGCATAATGAAGTCTCTGGATTGAAGATCAAAATACAATTCACAATAATGTCTGAAATACATAATTTTAAAGTATAAACTTACAAACGCTAAGTTCATATAAAATACAAATACAAAGTCGTCATCACTTTCTGGTGATCAAATACAGGTAACTAACTATGGATATTAACCAATACACACGCAATAGCGTGCGTGCGTATCGCATGTCGGCTTCTTGACTGCGAAGCTGGGCTTGATCGTTGTGAAGTGCCAACTCCCTCTTTTGAATCTCTTCTTCTCTCTTTTTAAGTTCCTCCTCTTTCCTTAATACTTCTGCTTCTCTCTTTACAAGGGCTTTCTCTTTGTATTCACCACTATCTGCCCACTTGAAATATTTGCAGTGTTGCCACCCCTGGTTATACATAAATAATCAAGTATGTTTGCCATCAAAATTTTGAATAAAACATTAAAATATGTAAACAAAACTTAAAAAGTACTATTAATTGCGTCTACCTCTATGTTGTACAGTGGACACCAAAAGAATGCTCGCCCAGGATTTTTTGTCGTATTTGAGATTCTAAGTACAGCTTGTTTCCTACATTTGCACATTGGATTGTTATCAAGTGATGCTGATGCAACTGAAGACGACATTCTTACTCTTAAAGTACTCTTACTCTACTTAGCCTCTCTTGAATCTATACACTTACTCTGTGGGACTTAACCTTGACAACTAGTGAAGATATCAACCTTTAAAAGATTAGATAGCTGCTGGTAAGATGCTCAACAAACATGGTAAGTGTTTCTTCAGATTTTAGCAATTTCTTTCAACTTTCCAGAGAAAGGACTTAGGAAATTAGACTGGAGGAAGGAATAAGATACTAAAAATATATTTATTAGTCTCAAAATTCAATCATGAGAAATTAAAAGCAGGCCTGAGTTTGCAATTGCAATTGCCCAATATTTGGTGTGGAATATTAATGTAATGATCTCTAAAGTTTTCAAAACTTGTAGTGTTAGGAGCCTAAAAATCTGAATGTGTTCCAATAACCCAACATGGATGCAGCTTTATAAGTGGGCGGCTTGAGACAGATAGTAATTTGAAATGACTATTATATATGTGAAGATACTAGTGATCTCTAGCTTGCATGCTCAGAAAATAAAATCCAATGTGACAGGCCAATATCTCAACTTCAAAATATTATTAAAGCATGAAATTATATTTTACCACCAACAATATCAACAATTATAGTAATACTAACATGTGTTCGGACCAATTCCTCAGTATAATTGAAGCTCAAAACCATGGACCAGATCAAAGAGATCAGAGCAAATGTCATGAACGAAACTGCAAAACTCCTATAAGAAGATAATTTGATAAAGCTAGCTAGGCCAAGTCAAAAGATCCAAACTCAGTGAAATATGTTCCAATCTCGTTATATTTAAAATCATTATGAAAGAGATCAACAAATAAAAATAGCTGGGTTTAAGGAAATGGTTAGTCGAGACGAGTTTTGCACTCTAGAGATCTTCAACGCCAATTATCTATTCCTACATGCCAATTATTTTGGGATTAGAGTTGAAAATACATACAATTTTTTGAATATGCACCTCCTCTGGAAAATTGAGGCTTTCAACCCTGCAAAACAAGGTTTGGTCAAGGTACAATTTCTGGTGGAACAATTTCTGCAAAACATAATAATGCAGAACATAAAATTTCAACCCTGCAAAACATAATAATGCATGAAAAAGAAAAAAGGTTTGTTCACTTTCTTCCAATGATGAATGGCGTTTCTTCATTCTTTGGATTGGTTCTAATATGAGTCAAAACATGGATGCTGTGGATGTAATAGTTTCTATACGCTATAGAGAAAATGGTATAGCAGTATGTAGACAAGCCATTTTAAAAAATGCCTCAATGGCCACATACCATTCAAATAGAGCTTTACAGAGAGTATATTCTACCATCCTTACAAAAGAACAAACATAAACCATCTCCAAATACAATCTTCAAAACTGCTGAAATCAAATGGTATACTCCCATTTACCTGGACGGAGAGAAACCACAGATCGATTCGCATAAAGGTTGGGAACCAGGGATCGATTCGCACAGGGAGAGAAATCGGGGTTGGAAACCACCGAACGATTCGCACAGAGAGAGTTTGTGGGAGGAGAAAAACCGAGCATGGATGAAGTCGAGCAGGGGTGGAGGAAAAGTTAGGGTTTGTTCGTGGAGAGACGTCGAGTAAGAAGAAGGGGTGCCATTTCAGAAGTCTCGAAACGCACCGTTTTGAAGTAAATAAAACGGTGCGTTTCGAATACACGTCGGATGTCGTCCGCGTGGAGGCCTGTCTCGTGCCTGGCTTTAGAGTTTCTCATATATCTAGGAGGAGGGAAAGTGCGAGATATCTGGAATTGTGTGGAAGTACTTTGTATGGAGGTTGGAAACCCTCGAAGATTTCCATAGCAATATACTTGTGATTTTCTCTTCTACATTTTATCAAACATCTTGCATGCACTCTGAGTCCCCATTGCAGCAGCTCTTCTGCGTTTACACCATCCATTTTCCTTGATACAAACAGCCAACCAACAAGGTTCATTACAAGTGGTATCTAGAGCCCACGATCTTGCCATGGAGTTGAGTGCTGCAGAACTTCAAGTATGTTTTCAAAATTATCACCGTGCACTCTATGATGAATTGTATAGAGAGCCTGGAGAAATGGTCCTTACAGTGAAATGTTCAAACGGAAAAAATTTGAATATCTTAGTTGAACCTTCCTTTACGATTTATTATGTGAAACTGAACATTGAATACGCACATGGAAGACATATCTATCCATTGGAACAACAAATATTGCAGGATGGAGATGTTCTTCTAGAAGATGAGGTTGAGTTAACAGACACAAAAATACTGAGCACTGGGTATCTTCTTCTCGATATGAGGAAGGAAGAATTCGGCTCAATAAAATTAGAGGAGGAGGGAGTAGAAAAGGCAGTTAAGGATTCAACCGAAGAACCACAAAAATCCGCATGGCATGAGGAAAATGGTGCGAAGAATGAAGATGAAATCATGGAAAAAGGAAAAATAAATACAGTAGAGGCGGAAGAGATAATAGCAGTGCACAAGGAAGTGGTTCCCAAAGAAATCCCTCTTCCCTCTGCCCTCGGAAATGCAAATTTATTTTCGCTTTCACTTTTACTTTCAGATCTCCATTCTCCTTCAATGGTCGCACTTAACAAAAACCACGCTGTGGTTGTTAAAGGAAGAGAGCCAGCATTCGGGATGGATGGCGACACCAGGTGGGAGATTGACCCAAGCGAAAATTATTTCCGTTGTCTCCGTTTTTTGTTCCCTCAACCAATTTTCGGGCCTATGAGGGAAGCTCAGAGTCATCTCTTTTCCTACAATTTCTCACGAAACAAACATATATTCTCCAATCTCTTAATTTATTTGCACAAGTTTTACCCATTAATCTATCGGGACTCTCTAAAGGCATGTGGCTGGAGCATTTTCCTGGCTGATTGCCAAGACCTGCAAGGCAGCTCACCCTACCAGCTGCACCTCATCTTCAACGGAAGGCAGCTCGAGTTGATTTTCTGGGTTAGATCTTCAAGGGAAGGTAGTTCCTCAGCTGTGGTACAGCAGTACATGGAGGAAGCTCCTTCTCATTCTCTGCTGGAGACCGATTCAGAGCTCGGTGCTCAACTGATGCTCTGGGTTGGTGACTCTACCTCTCTCAATTCGATCTATATGAATCCAGCTGTGGAAGGTCTTCATGCTTTCATCCAAGATGAGTCTGAGCACAAGCATTACTTAATTGTTTCGGTGATGACAAATCTATTGGTGAATCTTATTGGTGTTGAAGATATGAACTACCATTTAGTTTGCCTTCATGTTCTTGCTGATCCCATTTGCAGCGCTGGCTTGATATTGGCATTGTGGCTTTTGCCCCTCGGGGTTGATCTCCATACCCTTCTTTACAATTTCTAACCCGCAAACATATTTTTCTGGGGTCACTTTTTCCCTGCCCTTTGTCCTTCTAAGAAATCTGTTAAGATTAAGGCCAAAATTCTACAGACCGATGAAATACTCGAGATAGCGAGAAATCTACTGGTTACTGGGTTTGATGACAAGGGAGCTTGTGATTATCTACTGAAACCTGTTCAAACTGAGGAACATGATGAAAATGGGCGTTGTAACCCATCAACTCAGAAAAAGCAACAGGTTGTTTGGTCTGAGGATCTGCACCGCAGCAAATTTGTCGCTGTTGTTCACGGTATGGGTCTGCATGAATTTTTTAGATGGATTGAGAAGATTGAATCTGTTCATGGGTTGGTATGTATGGATAATTGTGACTCTGCATTTGGGTGGAGGAACATTGAAGGAGAAGGCAACGTGGGTGAGTTCGCTGAAAAATGTAAGGGGAAGCAATTTCTTGCTCACTATCTGTTTGACATATTGCCACTTAAAGTGGTTTTTGAGCCTTTTGATAGAGGAAAGGAAGGAAACCTTGTTGGAATAAATTGTGATGGCCTAGTTGTTATGGAATATGAAGGCCAAATCTTTACGTTGCTATTGAAGAGGATGGTAGATGAAGCAGACTTGGATAGATTGGGTTACTTGAGCATGGTTGTAAAGCAGTCTAGTTTGGATTCTAGGCTTACAGTGTCTGCTTTTGCCATCGGTACATATTTTGAGAATGGTAAAGATTGGACTAGCAAGTCCTTAACAGCAACCAGTGCTTCCAAGAGAAGCTTAGGTGATAGCGAGAAAGTTTTAACAATGATGCCCAAGCATTTCCAGGTCTATTATAAGTTCAGCAGTCTCTCCAAGGCTTCTCCATCTTATTTGGCAAAGTTGCAGTGGGATGAGGTGCAAGCAGCCGTTCAGCAGGTCCGAAATATTATCAATAATTAGCAAAGCTGGAGGCATCACTACGTGATCTTTCAAGAGGCTTGTCCCCATGTCAATCATTTTTTGGTGCTATTCGCGGATGTCCCCTTTTTTTCCCTTTTTTTTTTTCTTTATTCTTGGTGGGATATTGTGTTTTGAGAAGAGCAGGTTTGACACTAAGAATGTTGCAAGTGATGTCCAATCTCCCAAGATCCAAGGAGGTGAAAGAAGTACGGTGTTCATCGGCTTAGTTTCATGGAACGCCACTGCTCTCCAGTATTTGAAGAAAGGGCCTCAAGTTATTAATGCTCCAACCTTGAGGACAAGGTTTTTTGGAGGGAAAGACAATGTAATGAACCCAATTAGCTTGGGCTTGCTCGATGGGCCTCTTAATATCAATGTTTTGAATACCGTTTCGGTGACCGTTTCAGTCGAGGTATTGAAACGAGATATTTCAATACCGGTACCGTTTCGGAATAATCGATATATGAATAAATTATATATATAAATTATATTCTAAAATAATATTATATATAAATAAATTATATATATGTATATAAATTATAAATAGTCTAGTTTGAATTGAGGGGATCCAAAAATGAGCCTGCAGTTTGAAGAAATGAAAAAAAAATAAAAAATGTAAAGGCCAAAATATGTATATAGGCCGAAATCCGATGTATAGGTTGAAATACGATATATAGGCCGAGATATCGGTCGAAACAGGCCGATACGGCGGAAATTTTAACCGGTACGAAATACCATACTTGTCTGTATCGACTACTCGGCCGGTACGGCATATTTTGGCCATACCGGCCAGTACGAAACGAAATTTAAAACTTTGCTTAATATTTTTTGGGTCTAGTTCATTTACAATCGTAGTTCTTTATCATAGGACTTAATTGGATCATTTTGAATTACTTAGAGGCTTGGCCCATGGCCTTAGTGTTTGGTCTGGCCTATAGCTTTCATATTTTCTACCTGGTAGTATATATCTAGGAGGAGGGAAGAGTGCGAGATATCTGGAATTTTGTAGAACTTGAGTACTTTGTATGGAGGTTGGGCAATATACTTGCATGCACTCTGAGTCCCCATTGCAGTAGCTCTTCTGCATTTACACCATCCATTTTCCTTGATACAAACAGCCAACCAACAAGGTTCATTACATAGGCCCTACGCATTTTCCCTTAAAAGAGTTGTATAATTAAAGGGTAGGTTTTTCTTTGTCATGTAAAGTCTGTCTTGTGTGACTGTCTTGTTTCGCTTTATCCTTCGAGGTTATATTTCTCTTTCATAATCGTGGTTTGATGCATGTTGGTTGTTTCAAAATTCAATAAATAATATTGTTAATTCACACACGAATTAATTAATTTGGATAAAAACTTGTGAGACACCTAATATTCACCTTCCTTTTTAATATAAGGGCCTGCAAATGATAAACTATATGATAATGATAATTTGTGTTTTAGCTAGCGGAGCTGCGCAGAACCATCTTCCTAATTAAATATGTAATCATTCCTATTTTTTTTTTATATTTAATCTGACGTGATTAGCGGTTGGGAGCCACCTGGAAATTACCTGCAACAACAAACAAAGACTTCCAAGTCCATTTGTAGAATTATATATATTATCTCTTTTCCAAAAGGCAATGTTCATAAAGCATATATGCATGATAGATATTAGTTTATTTCTTTATGCTAGTTAGCTGGCTGCCACTCTCTCGTAGGACTAAGGTCTTGATCGGATGGTTTTATCTAATCTCATTCTAATCTTATTTTATTTTATTTTATTTTATTTTATTTTCAAATATTATTTAAATATAAATACCTTTCAATTTTTTTGTCTAATATTTTTTATATAAATAGAAGATAGTGACGTAAAATAATTGTTTAGTTCAATGACTCACTGAATCCATTCCATAACCACTCAGGAATTGCTACAATAGACATGAAGCAGTACTTACCGCGCTACAAGGAAAATTGAGTATTTTTAAAGGATTATTTGCGACAATAATGACTAATTATGACATACTTATTTTGACAAAAAATAATTATTTCTGCAGAAAATAACGTCCCATAAATAATCAATTTTCTTATATTCATGTCAATGTTTTTATTAGATGTCATTTGGAGGAATTACCACGTGTTTTAATTTGTTGCATAACTAACGATAACTAAAATAATAGCTAGAAAGACTTTTAAGTTGACCGCAAAGCCGATTGATCATGTCGATGTTGCATCATGATCTACTCGGAACTTTCCTCTGGTTGACCAGGTACACGATGGCTAGCTTCTATATAGAACTCATGATCTCTTCAGTGTTCTTCTCATTGTCTAAACCCGCATATTAGCAATATTCCCTTCAACAATTAAGCTTACAAATCTCTCCGATGGCATTCATGGCCACTCAAAGAGCCTCTTCTTTGGAAGAAGATGAAAAAATCATAACCACTTCCTCATCATCTTCATCAACACCTCGATGGAAACATGATATTTTCCTCAGCTTCTATGGCAAAGACACTCGCAAGAGTTTTACGGATCATCTATATTTTGATTTAAAACGAAAAGGCATTCTCGTCTTTAGGGACGACTCACTCAAACGAGGAGAATGCATTTCTCAAGCGCTTCTAAAAGCAATTAAAGCTTCACAATACGCGATGGTCATTTTTTCGGCAAATTATGCTTTTTCCAAATGGTGCCTCATGGAACTTGCTGAGATCGCTGAATGGGAGGAAAAGAACAAGCTCACAATTCTTCCTATTTTCTACCACGTGGATCCTTCTGACGTAAGAAATCAAACTGGGTCTTTTGAAGACGCTTTCGCCAAACATGAAAAAGATCCCAATATTGGCATCGAGAAGATGCAAATGTGGAGAAATGCTCTCAGAAAAGCCGGCAATATCGCTGGGTGGCACATACATGACAGGTAATTAACATGTAGTACTTTCTTCTTCCATTGACAGCCATCAAGCAACGATCACTTAGAAACTTTGAGAAAATAATAATCTTGTTGACGCTACTGTTGTTATTGTTGCTATTAGATAGGGTTGTTATATACATCTATCTATCTATGTATCTATATATGATATTTCTAATTTTTAAAATGTTTACATTGTCTGGTCTGGCATAAGCTCATCAAGTGTTGCTAGATGGAAAATACTGAAGCATAAATTAAAGCGTTTTGCTTTTTCTGCTAAACAATGCTAAATAATATAATTATAAGCGAAGGCTTTTCTTTTTTCTGTTTGTGTCAATTGATCAGGTCTAGTCTATTTTAATTGTTCTATCAATTTACAGGTACGAATCAACAATTATACAAGAAATTACTGGAAGTATATCTACTAAGTTGAATTCTAGATTCTCACGTCATGATTACGATAAACTTGTTGCAATAAACTCTCGTGTAGAGGATATGATGAACTTATTGGCTATGGAATCGAATGATGTTTGCTTCGTAGGAATTCATGGGATGGGTGGCGTCGGTAAGACAACGCTGGCCGAAGTAATTTATGATCGAGTTTCTTGTCAGTTTGAAGGAAGCAGCCTTATTTCTTGTGTTAGAGAACAATCTAAAGCTCGTGGTCTAGCTTCTTTACAAAAACAACTTCTTTCTATGATCATGCAAGAAGAAATACATATATGGGATCATCACCAGGGAATCAAGGTGATAAGGAGCATGTTGCGTAATAAAAAGGTTTTTATCGTCCTTGATAATGTGGACAGTAATGAACAACTCATGGCATTAGCGGGGAGTCATCAATGGTTTGGTCCAGGGAGTAGGGTGATTATAACATGCAGAGATAGTCATCTGTTGAGAACACATGGAGTGAATGATATCTATAAGGTTGAGCAGCTTCAAACTGATGAAGCATTGCAACTCTTTAGTTTGTCGGCTTTCAAGAAAATCCATCCTACAGAGAATTACAAGGATCTATCTATGGATTTTGTGAATTATGCACAAGGCCTTCCTTTAGCTCTTAATGTTTTGGGTTCATTCTTATTTGGGAGAACGGTAGTTGCCTGGAGAAGTGCTAGGGATCAACTAGAAGCAATTCCTAATAAAGAAATTATGAATGTACTTCAAATAAGTTTTGAGGGGCTGGAGGATTTGCAGAAAGAGTTGTTTTTGGACATGGCATGTTTGTTCCAACGACCCATGAGTCTAGATAACATATTTTTGCAGACATTAGAAAGCTTTGGTTACTATCCCGGCATCAACATTGACGTACTCGTAGACAAATCCCTCCTCACCATCTCAGATGGAATGTTGTTCATGCATGATTTGCTTAAAACGATGGGTCAGGAAATAGCTCTTCGCGAATTCCCTCAAGATCCTGGACGACGTAGGAGACTGTTTCGTCATGAGGATGTCTTTCACGTACTGAAGCATGAAACTGTAAGTCGATTAGTGTAGACATTAATATAAAAGGTACATTTTCATCATAATTCTTGCTAATCCGTTGTTCTTGGTTACTAGGGAACTGATGCAATTGAAGGCATGGTCCTGGATTTTTGTCCTGAAACCAAAGAGAGATTCAATTCTCAAGCGTTATCAAATATGAAAAATTTGAGATTTCTTAATATTAATCCTCAATTTAGTAATATTCATTGCTCAATTGAATGGTGTGGAGATCCTTTAAAATCCTTGCCAACCAATAAGTTGCGGTTCTTAGTCTTGTCAGGATATCATTTGAATTCCTTGCCAAGTAGTTTTCAACCAAAAAATCTTACTGTACTAAGTATGCCTCGCAGTCGCATCAAACAACTATGGAAGGGATCGATGGTAAGTTTTTCACTCGTATAAATACGTATTCTTCTTAATAATCCCATTTCCTTTCCCAAATATGGTAATAAATTCGTGTTTTGATCCAATTAACTACTTGCTTATAACAGGTTTTAGACAATTTGAAGCACATTAATCTGAGTTATTCTAGGAACTTAATTGAAACACCAGATTTGACAGGAGCCCCAAATCTTGAGGAAATATACCTTCTAGGTTGTAGAAGCTTGCGTAAGGTCCACCCATCCATCGGATTTCTCAAACGATTAAAATTATTGAATTTAGATTATTGTGAATGTCTTAGAAGACTTCCAGACAAGTTCTGCTCGGAATCTCTTGAATTTTTGAGTCTTTCAGAATGTTCAAGACTTGAGAAGTTCCCAGATATTTTGGGAGATATGAAATCCCTTGAGGTCATATATTTTAGCCAGCCTACCAAAACAAATTTACCACCATCGTTTATGAGTTTCTCCGGGCTTCGCCATTTAGCTTTAAAGGATTGCAAAAACATTTCAGTTTTTCCGAGTTTTATTTGTAGTTTGTCATTTCTTGAAAGACTCGAGTTGTTTGGTTGGTCAAGACTAGAGAAATTTCCAGACCTGAGTAGATTGGAATGCCTTTGGCAATTTACGGCAACGGGAACTGCAATAACACAAATACCATCTGTCAATCTAATCCCCAAAAGCATCCGTTGCTTCAATCTTGATGGAAGAAAGAGGATGCCATGTAAATCAGGAGATTTGCCCATCTTGGTTAATGACTCTTCTTTGCCGAAACAAAGCTCAGCTTCAACCTATGATATCGGATCATTTGTTGAATATAAGACGGAAGGAATATATGAGATCGAAGCAATGCACATTGATATTGGCAGCCAAGGAACAACAGCAGGAGGAGGTGTTTGGATTTCAATATTAGAAAATGCCGATGGGGTGAGTCACTCTCTCTCTCTCTCTCGTTTAGAAAAGAACACACACAAATATACGTAGGGTGGTGTTGAAATAAACAAAACAAGTCGACATCCACCAAAACGAAAATAGCTTAATTTGTGCAGCAATTAACATTTCTTTTTGGGGATTGTTTTACAGGGGATATTTCAGCAGGTGAAGGTTCTCTCTCTCTCTCTCTCTCTCTCTCTCTCTCTCTCTCTCTCTCTCGTTTAGAAAAGAACACACACAAATATACGTTGGGTGGTGTTGAAATAAACAAAACAAGTCGACATCCACCAAAACGAAGATAGCTTAATTTGTGCAGCAATTAACATCTCTTTTTGGGGATTGTTTTACAGGGGATATATCATGGGTGGTCGTTTGAATGTGGAATCCCGGAGTGGGTACACAATACAAGTAATGGCTCCTCTGTAAAGATAGATTTGGATGGTAATACTAATATGAAGGGGATGGGGTGTGCTGTCTTTTTTGTGTGTGATTCTTATCAATTCCATTCCCCTGAAGGCACTTCAATTTCTTCACTATTCAAGGAATCAATATTTTATAAGACTTCATTTCTGCGGTTTACATTATGTTTGGAGACGGATGAAGGTTCCTCGGCATATTCTTATTCCGTCTTGTTTCCGTCCTGGGTCGTCTGTTTCCGTAAGCCAATTGGATTCTGGGAGTATATACCGGCTTCTCAATTTTTGAAATGCTGGAAATCGGATAATTTGGATAAACAGAGCTTCATTAAGATTTCAATTACAGTGGAAACGTGGCGTTTATACGCCAAGAATGCGGAAGTGAGAGTTAAAGAATGTGGGGTGCGTTTAGTACCTCAGGATGATGCTAATTCACAGTTCTCCAATAGCATTGCTCCTCTTGGTTTGGGATCTTCAAATTTAGATTTCTATCGTCGATTTAAATTTTCTTTGAACCCTCGATTTACGACGAAGTGATCATAAAATCTCAGATTGATTAAAGGAATCATGCAGTCGATCGACCACCCAAGCAGCTTTTCTTCTTTGTCATGTTTCTGGTACGTTATGCTACCTCGATCTGTCCTTCATCTCAGACTCGATATCTATAAAACTTGCAGTATTTTAGTCATTTATGCTTCTATCTGTTTTTAATATGAAAAATATGATTAAATGTAATATGCATGGAAATGACGAGGCCAGGAACCTTCAGCTGCCAAAACGTGGGAGATTGCTTGATGTGGAAGTGCGGCTTGACGAGAAATGTTCAAGATTTGATTCAGCAGGATCAGTAGTCCTTTGAAGTTGAGGAACTGGGGAACTGGGGTTGAGTATCTAGCTAGCTGCCTAAACATGGGAGAATACTTGAAGATTAGATTCAGAAGCTAGGTGTCCTTAATTTGAGTTTTCTTTGGGAATAGATCAAGATGACGATCACCATTTTGTGGATCAAACTTAACTTTCTTTCTTTTTTCTAAGAACAATTTTTTAGCGTAAAAGCTAGGTCACCGCATTGTTGCACGATCTACTAGCGGCTAGTGTTACATGTAAAAATAACATGTTTGGCATAATTTTATGACAAAACATAGCTTAATTGATCTTTTATATATAATTATATTGGGTAAAATATAGGTTGTAATTCGAGAAAAATTCCCATGAATACCAATATTATCAAATTTAGTGATATAGAAATTTTCAAATACTAAAGCTTACTTGGTCAAAACAGCTCACCAAGCTGACAGAATTTGACTTAAATCTGCATACTTCTGCAATTTGAACTTGACCTAATTAACCTTATAATTAATCCTATCTATTAAATTAAGCATAAGATTAATGCACGATTTGATCACTAGGAGACTTGAGCATTATTTCATAGTAAATTTGAGATATTGAGCCTAAAAGCAGAACAATAATCTCGATTAACAGTCCTGTTAAAGTTTTCTATCTCTTCGTAAACTAGATGCTATATAGTAACCTGACCCGTTAGAAAACCCAAGCCCAATTTTAAGGCTCAAGTCCATTAAAAACCCTAAAAGATATTCATACTTTCATTAGAATATTTTGTCAAAAATCTGTTCTTCAGAATTTCTTAGTTTTTTTTCATCATCTAAGGTTTGGAGGATGAGATGAAAATTTTGTGTTTTGTTTTAAAGTTTAAAATATTATTTTTTAGTTTTGAGATTTGAAAAAGTTGAATTGGGATTTGAAAAAGTTGTGTTGAGATTTGAAAAAGTTGAATTGTTTATTATATTTTGTATAGAGATTTGAAAAATGTGTAATGATGGGATGAGATGAGATGAGAATTTTGTGTTTTGTCTTATGCCCCAAACCTATCCCGAATTCATAATATTTCTCTGGGATATATAATCTCTGTCTATTTTTGAAAAATTTGAGAAGAATATTAATCTATTTTATTTATAATTTTCTTCTCTTATGAAATCTGTTTTTTGAAGACGCTTTCGCCAAACATGAAAAAGATCCCAATATAGACAAGAAAGATATGGATATGTGGAGAAATGCTTTGAGAAAAGCCGGTAGTATCACCGGATGGCACATACACGACAGGTAACATTAGCTTATAAACAATGCTAATTATCAGCTAAAGCTAGCGTTTTTTTTTTTTTTTTTGGCTCGTGTCGACTCAGGTCTCATCAATATTAATTGTCCTATCAATTTATAGGTACGAATCAACAATTATACAAGATATGATCAGTAGACGTATATCTCGGGAGTTTAATTCTAGATTTTCACGTTATGATTACGATAAACTTGTTGCAATAGACTCCCAAGTAGACAAAATGATGGAGTTATTGGATATGGAATCAGATGATGTTCTCTTCGTAGGAATTCGTGGGATGGGTGGCGTTGGAAAGACAACGCTGGCCGAAATAATTAATGATAGAGTTTCTAATTCTTATTGTCGATTTGAAGGAAGCAGTTTTATTTCTTGTATTAGAGAAGAATCTAAAGCTCGTGGTCTAGCTTCTTTACAAAAACTTCTTTCTATGATCATACAAGAAGAAATACAAATATGGGATCGAAGCCAGGGAGATTGGATGAGAAAGAAGATGCCGCAGAATAAAAGGGTTTTTATTGTCCTTGATGATGTGGATAGTGACGAGCAACTGACGGCATTAGCAGGGGATCGGAAATGGTTCGGTCCAGGGAGTAGGGTGATTATAACATGCAGAGATAGTCATCTGTTGAAAACACATGGAGTGAATGATATCTATAAGGTTGAGCAGCTTCAAACTGATGAAGCATTGCAACTCTTTAGTTTGTCGGCCTTCAAGAAAACCCATCCTACAGAGAATTACAAGGATCTATCTATGGATTTTGTGAAGTATGCTCAAGGCCTTCCTTTAGCTCTTAAAGTTTTGGGTTCCTTCTTATTTGGGAGAACGATAGTTTCCTGGAGAAGTGCTAGGGATCACCTAGAAGCAATTCCTAATAAAAAAATATGAATATACTTCAAATAAGTTTTGAGGGGCTGGAGGATTTGCAGAAAGAGTTGTTTTTGGACATGGCATGTTTGTTCCAACGACCCATGAGTCTAGATAACATGTTTTTGCAGACATTAGAAAGTTTTGGTTACTATCCCGGCATCAACATTGACGTACTCGTAGACAAGTCCCTCCTCACCATCTGAGATGGAATGTTGTTCATGCATGATTTGCTTAAAACAATGGGTCAGGAAATAGTTCGCCGCGAATGCCCTGAAGAACCTGGACGACGTAGTAGACTGTTTCGTCACGAGGATGTCTTTCACGTACTGAAGAATGATACTGTAAGTTGATTAGTGTAGACATCAATATAAAAATGTACATTTTCATCATAATTCTTGCTAATCCGTTGTTCTTGGTTACTAGGGAACTGATGAAATTGAAGGCATGGTCCTGGATTTTTGTCCTGGAACAAAAGAGAGATTCAATTCTCAAGCGTTATCAAACATGAAAAATTTGAGATTTCTTAAAATTGATCCTGGAATTCATTGCTCAATTGAATGGTGTGGAGATCCTTTAAAATCCTGGCGAGCCAATAAGTTGCGATTCTTAGTCTGGTCTGAATATCCTTGGAAATCCTTGCCGAGCAGTTTCCAACCAAAAGATCTTACTGTACTAAGGATGCCTGACAGTCGCATCAAACAACTATGGAAGGGATCAATGGTAAGTTTTTCAGTCGTATAAATACGTATTCTTCCTAATAATCCCATTTCCTTTCCCAAATATGTTAATAAATTCATGTTTTGATCCAATTAACTACTTGCTTATAACAGGTTTTAGACAATTTGAAGAATTTGATCTGAGTTATTCTGTGAACTTGGTTGAAACACCAGATTTGACAGGAGCCCCAAATCTTGAGGAAATAATCCTTGTCGGTTGTAGAAGCTTGCGTAAGGTCCACCCATCCGTCGGATTTCTCAAACGATTAAAAGTATTGATTTTATATAATTCTGAATGTCTTAGAAGACTTCCAGACAAGTTCTGCTTGGAATCTCTTGAAATTTTGTGTCTTGTCAAATGTTCAAGACTTGAGAAGTTACCAGATTTTTTGGGAGATATGACATCACTGGAGACCTTAGGTTTTAGCGAGCTTACCAAAACAAATTTACCATCATCGTTTATGAGTTTCTCTGGGCTTCGCTATTTAGAATTAACAGATTGCAAAAACATTTCAGTTTTTCCGAGTTTTATTTGTAGTTTGTCATCTCTTGAAGAACTCGAGTTGTATGGTTGGTCAAAACTAGAGAAATTTCCAGACCTGAGTAGATTGGAATGCCTGACGCGTTTTACGGCAAGTGGAACTGCTATAACACAAATACCATCTGTCAATCTAATCCCTAAAAGCATCGGTTACTTCCATCTTGAAGGAAGTAAGTGGATGCAACGTCTATCAAGAGATTTGCCCATCTTGGTTAATAACTCTTCTTTGCCGAAACAAAGCTCAGCTTCAACCTATGATATCGGATCACTTGTTGAATATCAGCAGATGGATGGAAAATATGAGGTAAACGCAATGCACTTTGATATTGACAGCCAAGGAGAAAATATTTTAGACATGGCAAGTGGAGGTGTTTGGAGTACTTCATTAATAGAATATGCCGATGAGGTGAGTAAGTCTCTCTCTATCTCTCTCTCTCGTTTAGAAAAGAAGACACACAAATATACGTAGGGTGCTGTTGAAATAAAGAAAACATCTCTTTTTGGGGATTGTTTTACAGGGGATATATGGTTGGTCGTTGGGATGTGGAATCCCGGAGTGGGTACACAATACAAGTAATGGCTCCTCTGTAAAGATAGATTTGGATGGTAATACTAATATGAAGGGGATGGGGTGTGCTGTCTTTATTATTTGTGATTCTTATCAATTCCATTCCCTTGAAGGTGATTCAATTTCTTCACTATTCAAGGAATCAATATTTTATAAGACTTCATCTCTGCAGTTTACATTATGTTTCGAGACGGATGAAGGTTCTTTGGCATATTCTTATTCCTTGAAAGTCTGTTTGGGTAAGCCAATTCGATTCTGGGCGTATATACCAGCTCCACTGTTTTTGGAACGCTGGAAATCGGATAAACTGAGCTTCATTAAGATTTCAATTACTGCAAAAATGGAGAGTTACATGAGCTATGATATTCCTCCAATAGAATTAGAAGTGAAAGTTAAAGAATGCGGGGTGCATTTAGTATCTCTGAATGATGCTAATTCACATTTCTACAATAGCATTGCTCCTCATCTTGGTTTGGGATCTTCAAATTTAGATTTCTCTCGTCGATTTGATTTTTCTTTTTACATAAGCGGTATCCGAAAACTCAAGATTCTTGATGAGGACGAATTGATCATAAAATCTCAGATTGATTAAAGGACTCATGCACTCGATCGACCACCCAAGCAGCTTTTCTTCTTTGTCATTTTTCTGGTACGTCTATGCTACCTCGATCTGTCCTTCATCTCAGACTCGGATCTCTATAAAACGTGAATATTTTAGTCATTTATGCTTCTATCTGTTTTTAATATGAAAAATATGATTAAATGTTATATGCATGGAAATGATGAGGCCAGGAACCTTCAGCTGCCAGAACGTGGGAGATTGCTTGATGTGGAAGTGCGGCGTGACGAGAATACTTGACATGCATGGATCCAGTGCTGCATGAAGATCAGAAATGAAGATTAGATTCAGCAGCTAGGAGTCCAGCTTTGAGCTGTATCGGGTTGGGGTATTGTTTTTTCTTTGGGAGTACTGGGGTCTATACGGAGTGTCTACTTTATTTTTATAACTAAACTTTGAGTTGCTCTTCTTTATTTTTATAAGGTTAATTCTTTGGTATTTTCAGAAAACAATAACTACGGACCCGNCTACCACTTCTTTGTTTTCTTTCTTTTAACGTTCATGAATACTACTAGGGAACTACTACTTTTATCATTTATCCAACTGTTTTCTTAGTCTATCACCGACCTCATACAATCATCATAAAATTAGTAAAAATAATTCAAAAACAGTAAATCTTTGCAAATTGCAAAGAAGAAACACACAAGAATGACAACAATAATAAAGTTGATTCAAGAATAAAAAGGGCTATAATATTCCAATATCCACCAGACCTAAGGCCTACTCCTCATATGACTCCTTTTAGAAATCCCCTCCAGCCTTCGCCACTAAGAGTTTATTGCTGCACAATCAAACAATTGTTATCACTTTGACAATTTCTATCCCCATCAAAGGAATGCCTGCATGAAGTTCATTTGGTTCCTTTTATGAGAGAGGTTAGGGTGCCAAAAATAATTCTGAAATGGTGACAATTCAAGAATTCAGAATTAATTCACATAATTCAAGTGCCAAGGAACTTAGTTCAATGGCAAGAGTACAACAGATTGAAGTGGTTTTTACCAAACACTCAAAACTGTCCACAGGACATGCATTCAGCAAGTGCATGAGCTCCATCATCAGTTATTTATGCATTTAAAAAAGAAAATTAAATGGATCTAGAACAGCTAAGAATTGGTCTTCAAGGTCTACAGTGAGTTGGATCCCTAGAAAAGACCATTTTTTCTGTTTTAAAAGGCATAAATGCAATATGAATGAACTGTCTGGGTGTTTAGTAACATGAAAACCAGGAAGTAAGCTATATAATTGTGCCTGACCCAAACCAAAAAAGCACAAAACACAAAGTAGTTTTGTTAGAGCTTTCTCGTAGTAATATCTATTTAGAGTCTTGATACGTATCCGTCACTATAGTGGTGTGCATTTTTGCACACCCTACGTGGCATTTTTTTAATCCCTCTCTTCTCTCTCAACAGCGTTTTCTCTCTCATCCCTCTCGGTCTCTCTCTCATCTCGATTTCTCTCTCATCTTCGCTCTCTCTCATCTCAGTCTCTCTCTCTCATCTCTGCTCTCGTCGTCTCTGCTCTCTCTCGTCGATCTCTCTCTCATCCCCGCTCTCTCTGTCTCTCTCTCTCTCATCGGTGTCTCTCTCTACCTCTCTCTCATCTCCGTTCTCTATGTCTCGTCCTCTCTCTTTCTCACATCAGCTCTCATAACGTAATATTTGAATTTGGAGATGTGCGGTGTGGATCATG
Source organism: Pterocarya stenoptera (assembly GCA_003123785.1). Lineage (NCBI taxonomy): Eukaryota > Viridiplantae > Streptophyta > Magnoliopsida > Fagales > Juglandaceae > Pterocarya > Pterocarya stenoptera. Next base: position 356,326 of record QEOT01009679.1, on the reverse strand, counting down.
CCACATAAAGTGTGCGAAAGAGGATGCAAATAGTGGCGGATGCAAATATTAATTCATCTATTTATGCAACCACCAAAAAAAAAAAAATCTTCATACGATCATCCAGTATCTAAGCATTTATGAGACAAACCAAATCCAAATCCACATCAAAATACCAAAATATTAGTAGTAAAAACTAAATAACAAAAAAAAAAAAAAAAACTACATTAAAAAAAAATTATCTTTCAGTTTTTCCATCAAACACTTGTTGTGCCATTCTTGTATTGTTGCTTCCATCGTGTGCTTGCTTTTCTGTTCACCAGATTACAACCAACATAGAAGGGTTCATTACACTTGCACTGTTTCTACCACTAAATATAAGCTTATAGATTTTTCCCTGACCAAACCCAACCAATTTCCAAATGGGAACTTTTCTGCTACAAACTCATGGCTAACATTATTCCAAGGATTTTTTTTCAGGATCACCATAATCAATATCTAGCAAATTGGTCCTGGGAATTAGGAGTTGCCATAGAGTTGACAATAAATTAACGATGGTTGGTTGATTGGCACGTACAGAAGTTTGGGGGTTTAGAGAATACTTTTTCAGAAACGCTAATCTACTCTTCTCATCAATCATTTATGCAACTTATTCATGAAAATACATAGAATCATAACAACACTTCTTCTATGGAAGAAGAAATGGACCCAAATAAAACGAAGAACAAAAAGTTAAAAAAAAAAAAAAAAACATTATCTTTTTCTTGCTCACCTTTGCCATACTATACCCTGGTTGCAAAATCCCTGTAGGTATGTGACATCGTTGTTGCATGCAGAAAAATCAGCTTCACACACCGACACACGTGATGCATAGATTAATGGGTTGCGGATGGGTTTGGCTGGTCTGAGTCGAGCCGAGGACGCAAGAGCTGGATCGAAAAAAAACGAAGAGTCCATATTACCTTTCCCTTTCAAAATTTTGATCAAATGCCTTACTTTTCAAACAATTGAATCAGGTTCATAAATCTCATGGGAAGACTGATTTGGAGGTCAAGTTAGTTTATTCAGAATTCTATTAGAGCAACGTCTTAAGGCATGGAAGGTAGTGGAAGTGTATTATTGAAGAAATTGTAAGAAGTGAATTCTGAAGGAGGTTGGGAGCCCTCGAAGTTACTCCCGTAGCAATCCATTTCTTCTAACCATTATTCCAAGCACCTGGTGTGCATATTCTCTATTGCATCAGTTCGCAACATTCTATTTCTATTACATTCCTCATTACAACAGCATCTCAATAGAATTAATACAAAAGCCGTAATCCCCATTTCTACCATCTCTAATACAATAAAGTTCACAAGGGAGTTCTTAACAGTGGTATCAGCTAGCAGTCAGTCCTATGGCAGAAAATACAGCTCCAAAAATCAGCAATTTGGTGTCCTCCATCAACAAGTTCAGGATATCTAGCAGCAAAACATTCATCAACATCAAACAATGGAGGACCTGAAAGCAAACATACAGTAGTTAAATGATCTGGTACGTACCCTTGTCATAGCCCAAAATAACAAAGTTCCCCAAAACAGAGACCCTCACCTAGAACCTCCCCATTTCCAAAATGACCATGACCAGAATGACTTCAGAATGCCTAATCTGAGGGGAGTTAAACTTGATTTTCCTCATTTCCATGGTGACAACCCAGCAGCTGCTCTTTAAAGCAAATCACTATTTTGAATTTCACTAAACACCTTTACCTCACCGTTTACTTATGGCCTCCGATTATATGGATGGAGAAGCTCTTGTGTGGTACCAAGAGGCCTTGGAGGGTGGCTAGTTTCAAGATTGTGATACTTTTGCAAGGTCTTTGCTGATTCGGTTTGGACCGACAAGTTGAGTTGTTTCCTAAGTGGGTTGAAGGATGAGATCCATCTTCCCATTCCCATGTTCAACCCCGTTAGTTTAAGTGCAACTTACGAGTTGCCTAAGATACAAGAAGAATACCTTGTAAGTACCAAGAAATCCAGCAAAGTTGCAAGTGGGACAGCCCATGAAAAGGAACTCTTGACTCTTGTGACAACGGTACAAAAATGGAAAACTTATTTGCTTAGTCAAACTTTTATTATTAAAACTGACCAAAAAGCACTTAAATACTTTTCAGAATAAAGAATGGGGACTGAAATGCAGCAGAAATGGTTGGCTAAGTTGGGCTATCATTTTTCTATTGAGTATAAGAAAGGAAAATAAAATAAAGTGGTGAATGCGCTCTCAAGAAGGATGGAAGATCCAACCAAAGGTGAATGTGCAGCTATACTTTATTTCCCTACCCCCTCATGGTTAGATGAGTTAAAACACAGTTATCAAAAATCAAGTGAGATGATTATGTTACTAGACCAACTCAAAGCAAATCTGAATGTGCCTGGGGTATTCGTTGAGGCATGGGGTGATTCTAAAAAGAGGTCGTATTGTGTTACCGGAAGATTCTGATTAAAAAAAAAAGGTGTTGCAATTTGTCTATAATAACCCTCAAGCAGGCCATTCGAGGTACTTGAAAACTTATAAGAGGGCCAAAATGGATTTTTACTAGAAGGGAACGAAAAATGGCATAAAAAGGTGTTAAGGAGTGTGACACTTGTCAAATTATGAAGAATGAGACAGTACAGCTAGCCAGGTTACTCCAGCAACTCCCCATCCCCAACCAACCTTGGACAAATATATCACTTGATTTTGTGTAAGGGTTACCTATGTCGAAAGGGTTCAACGTAATATTGGTGGTGGTTGACTGACTCTCAAAGTATGGCCATTTTATACCCTTGGCCCATCCCTATACTGCTCAAGTGGTGGCGGAAGAGTTTATGAGGAATGTTTTTAAGCTACATGGGTGCCCTAGGTATGTGGTGTCACATAGGGACTCAATGTTTTTGAGTAATTTCTAGAAGGCCATTTTCACTGCACAAGGGTCTTCACTGGACTTCAGTTGAGCTTATCACCCACAATTGGATAGCCAAACTGAAGTAGTGAATAAATGTGTGGAAGCCAACTTGCGCTGCTATGCTAGTTCTAAACCTAAAGTATGGGCTCACCGGCTTCCAATGGCGGAGTGGTGGTATAATACCACCTATCATACAACCACAAAAATGACCCCCTATCAAGTTGTCTACGGCTACCCCCCACCCACTCTTTTATCCTACGTACCAGGTACAGTCACAAATGAGGCAGTAAATCTTATTTAAGATATTATTTATTAATCTTAAAATATTTTTTTATTAAGAGTACATATTTGGCCATCATCCCCAACTATTTGTGAATATGTTGGAGAATAGAGTTCTCTAGGATGATCATGAGCAGGTGAGGCACAAGGTATATTAGTATTAACACTATAAATAGGTATATTTATAATATTTCTAGGAATAACTCCTTGAATTAATTGGGTATCCAAATTTTGGGATTTATTCTGAGAAATTGAAGTGAATATATACCTACGTTTCTGGTAATTAGAGGATGAAGTTACAAAATAATAGAAAAATGGCCTTCTAAAAGGCTGGAAAGATATTTGGAGTGATCCCTCTAATTTTTTATCTATGTAATCTAGATTATTTATAGCAATATTATTCTCTACTTTGGGTAATAGACTTTTATCATCCAACTTAATTCCATTTTGTTCTTTTATGAAAAAACTTTCCAACAATACTGATTAATGATTGATTTTATTTCGTTTTGGGTCACATGTTCAACAGGAACAACTAGCATTAACGAGATTTAGATTAAACTGAAAAAAAAAAATGTTTAGAGTTCTTCTGAAGCTTGGAAGCTGATCTAGTATTATATTTCGCTTATGTTTCTGTGTGAATCGGATCGATGTTGCTAATGGAAGTTACTTTTCTCTCTCCCACTTTTCTCATAGCCAAGACTCAAAAGCCATAACATTTTATGGCATTACTCTGGAGGACAGATGGAATTCAAGAAAGTGGAACAATTAATTATTTATAAATACTCAAAGTTCCAACCCAAACCTCACAAGTCACAACATCACAAACCTTATAGAACTTAATTTTTCTCTCAGCTTAATTGATTTATACTCTTTAGATGTATGCTATTTTCCACCCTAGCATAGAACTTAATTTCCACAAGTCTAGGCAACATGCTTACCTCTTAGGCTGAATTAAGACTAGGCATTAATCATCAAATGCATGCATATGAGTTTCTTGATCTCGACGTTGTAGAAAATGTAGCCAAGTCAGTCAACAGGCATGAAATTTCAAACATGTGATGGGGGAGCTTTGATTATTAGATTGATTTGTAAACAGCTTTACCAAACTAATTTACATTTTTGGCATGGGATTTGAAATTATAATAATAATCAAAGCGCTCCCCCATCACAGGTTTGAAATTATTTCATACCTGTTGACTGACTTGGCTACATTTTCTAAAAGAGTACGTACGAAAGAATTCATATTAGGCATGCATGCGCGAAGGATGAACGGAAAAAGATATTTGTAATTAACAATCAATGAAAAATGATTAGTAATATTACCTTCAACAATTAAACTTCTACAATTAAATCTCTCGGATGGCATTCATGGCCATTCAAAGAGCCTCTTCATCTACTTCCAAAGATATTAAGAAAACAAAAAGTGCCTCTTCCACATCACCTCGATGGAAACATGATGTTTTCCTTAGTTTCTATGGTGAAGACACTCGCAAGAGTTTTACGGATCATCTATATGTTGGTTTAAAACGGAAAAGCATTCTCATCTTCAAGGATGGCAAAACACTCAAGCGAGGAGAATTCATTTCTAAAATGCTTTTGAAAGCAATTCGAGAATCCATATACACAATCATCATTATTTCAGAAAACTATGCATCTTCTAAATGGTTCCTCATGGAACTTGCCACGATCGTTGAATGGGCTGAAAATGCGGAGTTCACAATTTTGCCCATTTTCTATCATGTGAATACTTCCGATGTAAGAAATCTGACAGGACCTTTTGAAAAAGCTTTCGCTGCCCATAAAAACAATCCTGAGGTTGGCATCAAGAAGATGCAGAAGTGGAAAAATGCTTTCCAAGAAGTCGGCATTATCGTTGGATGGGCTGTGCAAGACAGGTAACATTTACATTGACACCTGCCAAGCATAGGTTGGAAATTTTGAGAAAATAACTATTATATATGTTAATAATTGTTAAAACGTTTATCGTGTCTTGTCTGAGGACCCGAGTGTTCCTAAAGAGAATTCTGAAGATGAATTAAAGTGTAATTTTATTTTCTCTACAACACAGTATGGGCTAAAACGTCTTGTTTGTTTGTGTCTATTAATGTCTCGTAAACAATATTACTTGTCTGCGCAATTCTATGAAATGTGACATAATTAAGATTAGAAGGTGTGATTGTTTTGAAATGCATATGCTGACTGTCCTTCTCCCCTGCTTTTGACCATGGTTAACTTTATTGTCAAAGGTCGTTGGATATATATATATATATATATATATGATATTTACAGTCATAGAGCTGCACACTCATTTTAGAAAAAATGAATAAATATAAATCTCACATAAAAAATATAATTTTTTAATAGTGAACCCTATTTATTTTAGAAAAGAGTATACGACATTTGCACAACCTAGCATTGTATCTAACATTACTTTTTTTAATATTTGTATATGCTTACTTTTAGTATTGTAATTTGTGTTTTTTATTTTTTTGTATGTTTTTTAAAATACATAAAAATGCTGTAAAAAATAAACAAAATAAATTTACATTGTTGGTACAAATTCAGTACCTTTTTTAGGGGCTCTAGCACCACCCATATAGATATTTCAATTGATATATTGCTTTTCCACAAAGAAAATGTTAGGATGCCGTATGAATTTGTCCCTTCATTTTCATCGCTCATGTATTTAAATTTTTTTATTTAATAATTAAGAAAATAATTTTTCATGTATTGATATATTTTTTTTTATTTTTTAAAAATATTTAAATATATTAAAAAGATATAAAAAAAAAAGAAGATAAAAAATAAAAAAATAAATAATTTATGCTTGTCAGCACGGCCAACGGTTAAAGCTGAGCGGTTAAAATTGGGCGGCATTCGCTAGCACTACTCTCCCGCAAAATAATAATTCTTATTATATAATATGAGTGTTAGGACGCTGCTAGGGGGACCAAAGATGGAAACGGATAGTGCATGTTAAAGCTATTTATAATAGTCCATTGCTTTCAGAGTGATACAACATATGTAGAGTAGAGTAGAGTAGAGTAGGGTTAATTAATTAGTTATATTTTGGAGGATGGTCCTATATATATTTATATGCAACTACTCCTAATAATAACAATTCCTCTCAGTTTTATATTAACTAATCTTATCTCAACTCACTCTACGAACCTAACCTTCTAAGTTGAAAGCCAAGTTTGGCCAAACTAGGTGAGTTTTTAGCTCTATGGCAAAGCTAAGCCTATGTTTTTATAAGGTGGAGGAAAGGAACTTAGCAGTGAGATGATAATTTTGTATTTTATTTTAGAGTTTAAAATATTATTTTTTAGTTTTGAAATTTAAAAAAATTAAATTGAGATTTGAAAAATGTGTATTGGGATTTGAAAAAGTTGAATTGTTTATTATATTTTGTACGAGAATTTGAAAAATGTGTAATGATGAGTTGAAATGAGATGAGAATTTTTAAAAATTTTCAACCTCCGAACCTGCTAAGAGAGCCCAAATTCATCACTTATTGGTGGAATATGACTCCATACATCTTGATCAAACTCAATCCACGTGGAAGAAAATATTTAAAAACTACAAAATTTATGCATATGAAGAGTATGCAGATATCGATCGTTTGCTTTATCCAACTCCATATCCCGATTAGTCAAGTACGAAGGTTTGTTTGTTGGGTGCTGTTACGGCCTCTATAGTAGATAAAGGGGTGCTATCTCTTAAACTTTGGTCTGTAGAAATTGCCTTCTGTATTAGACCATACCAGTCATGAAAGTATACTGGAGAGTTTTTAACGTTGTAATTAGCTTGTATGAAAGTCAAGTTTGTATGTCCTCTTTCATGAATAGATTGAGATCCGTTTTTATCAAAAAAAAAAAAAAAAGGAAAACCTTCATAACTTATTGATTATGTGTTCTTCGATTCCTAAAATGAATTAATAAAAGGACTTCAGGGATCAAAAAAAGACGATACCAAACTCTGGGAATCCTTTTTAAATAGTAAATATATATAATGAGATTTATTCTTTCTCACAAAGTATCCGACTTTTTCTCACAAAATGCAAGGGCAAGACCTGAACGCAGTGTTTCAAATCATCATTTTGCAAAAACTCATCCTATTAAATAAAAGAGAAGAGAAGTTGTGCAGAACCTAATTTGTATGCCATTCATAGGCCCTACGCGTTTTCCCTTAAAAGAGTTGTTTAATTAAAGGGTACGTTTTTCTTTGTCATGTAAAATCTGTCTTGTTTCGCTTTATCCTTTGTGGTTATATTTCTCTTCATAATTGTGGTTTGATGCATGTTGGTTGTTCCAAAATTTAATAAATAATATTGTTAATTCACACACGAATTAATTAATTTGGATAAAAGCTTGTAAGACACCTAATATTCACCTTCCTTTTTAAGTGTTATTTATGATCAATCAGCTTGCAATTTCACTAACAACAGAAGAGTTCAGGTTATCTACCAGCTAGCATCTCTAGAAAATTGCTACCCCATCTCTATAAACTATATGATAATGGAAAAACTCTTTTTGGAGAGAGAAAAACAGACAGAGCAAAAGACAAAAGGGGTCTTTTTAGGGCTCCTCGCTTGAGGGTCCTCGTGCCGTCATGGCTGAGGCCATGGCCCCGCCTGGAGGCCCTACGACAGTAAAGGCCAGGTCTTTTGCTGACATGGTTATGGTTGTTCCTCAGCCTCTGCCAGAAGTCAACCTTCCGATGAGGCTTCCCAAAATCATTGATGGTCAGGTGTGTTTTATGTTCACTAAGGAGGAAATGGAAGCCTCGGCGGCTCCATTCAGGTACTCCTTGGTCTTAAAGTTTCTGAGGCAGAGGCCTACTCTTGATGCTGTAAGAGTGTTCATCCGGAATAGATGGGGGTTAGTGGGGACCGTTGTAGTTTCTGCAATGAGTAAAAACAGAAACGTCTTTATAAGATTGACATCGGAGGAAGACTTTAATAAAGCTTTCTCTCGGGAGACTAGTGAGATGAATGGTGTGCCATACAGAGTTTTTCACTGGACACCGGGTTTCTCGGAGGAGGAGGAATCTCCGATAGTTCCGGTCTGGGTAATGCTTCCAGGATTACCTCCTAATTTTTACCATGATTCAATCCTCAGGATACTGACAGCGCCGATTGGGAACTTCATTCGATCTGATAACTCGACGCGATGTGCGACCAGAACGGATGGTGCAAGAGTCTGCTTGGAAATGGATGCCTCTAGGAAGCAAATGGAGCATTTTTGGATAGGGGCGCCAGGATCTGGTTTTAAGTAAGAGGTAAAGTTTGAGACATTGCCAACGTACTGTTTGTCCTGCAAAATGCAGGGACATAACGCACGTACCTGAAGGAAAGGCAACAGCAACAGAAACATCGAAAAGGTAGGAAAACAGAGGGTAGTCAAGGAACGCCTGGAAGTAAGTAGGGGCTTAAACGTGGATGGAGTAATCGATGACACGGTAGGAAGAAAGGTGATGGAGATAGGGGTAGTGGAAGCCTTGGAGCAAACGCAAGATCATGAAATGCAAGCAGAAGGGGACGCGGTGGAGAAAGAAAACCCAGAAACACAAGGTTTAAATGACATGGAAGATTCACAAGAAAGGGAAGAACCACAAAAAGACATGCTAGAACAGGTTGGGAAGGAGCAGGGGCCTTTCTACTTGAATTCACCTGTGTACAAGGGAGATTGTGGGACGGAAACGCCAGAGATGGTACTAGATAGTCTGAATCTATTGTTTAGAGATGAGCACAGAGAGGAACAAGAAGCCCAAGATGGACTGGGGGAGGATGTTGAACTGATTGAAGATGTGCCTTTGGAGGATTCGGGGCATGAAAAACAAGATGGGGAAAGAATGGAGGAGGTCCAATCTTTGTCGGACTGTGAAGGGGAGGGGACAAAAATAGCAATAGGGAAAGAAAAGGATTATCTGTCTGAGGAAGGAAATACTGGAGTAGAGAAGCACGAAGCGGGTTATCACCCGCCCCTTAAAACTTAACTTATGAAAGACTCAATATTGTACTGGAATACTAGAGGCTTGGGTTCATCAAGGGGAAGGCTAAAGAAGTTGATGAAAAAGTTCAATCCTAAAGTAGTAGCGATAGCAGAGCCTTTTGCAGATGAGAGTAAAATGGGTAAGCTAATGAAGTATCTATGGTTGGAGAATGGGAGATCTAACCAAACAGTGGCTGGGAAACTTTGGCTGCTTTGGGACAAATGTGTCAAGATGAGCATTGAGCGAATGAGTGATCAATTCATCTCAGTAAAGATGTTGGAGGGGGGAACGGAATTTTTAATTACATTTGTATATGCCAAATGTAACTATGGGCTGCGCAGACAGCTGTGGAGGGATCTAGAGGAGGAGGCGCAGAGAGACTTACCCTGGATGGTGCTAGGGGACTTCAACGCTATACTTCAACGCTATACAAACTGATGATGAACGAAGGGGGGGTGCTCCTCGCCCTCTGATAGCGATGGAGGAATTTAACTCATGGATTAGTGGATGCGGGTTACTGGAATTAAATACTCAAGGGCAGAGGTTAACATGGTGTAATGGACGAGAAGGATTAGCACGGAGTTGGGCTCGGCTAGATCGAGGTTTCTATAATCCTAAACTACTAGACTTGCTCCCTCAAATGCTGCTGAAGTGCTTGGGACGGAGGTCCTCAGATCACTCGCCTCTATTAGTTTCATGTGAGCAGAAGTCTCTAAGGTATGGGCCATCCCCTTTCCGATTCCAACAGATGTGGGTAGAACATAAGGAATTTTTCCCATTTGTTAAACAATGCTGGAGGGAGGAAGGATGTGGTAGAGGACTGGAAAATTTGGCGTTTAAGCTGAAGCGAATGAGGCAAGCCTTTAAGACATGGAACAAGGAGATATTCGGACGTGTGGAAATTATGATTCAAGACATAGAACTAAGGATTGAATCATTGGAAGCCTGTCTACAAGGAAGATATGAAGAAACAGTGGAACAGGAGCTCCTAATTTTGAAACTTGAGCTGGATATTTTGAAGAACAGAGAGGAGTCTATGCTAGCACAAAAAGCCAAAGTTAAATGGCTAAAAGAGGGAGATAATAACACACAGTTCTTTCACATGACTTTGAAGAAAAGGCAGCAGACTCATGTAAATCAAATGACTAAAGTGGATGGAACCGCATATGCCTCTCCTGAAGCTGTTCATGAGGGAGTGGTACAATTCTTCCAAGAGTTACTGAGTAACAGAAGCGAGGGGGAGCTTCCAGACTTGAGCCCGTTAATAGAAAATATGATAACAGTGGAAGAGAACAGAGGAATAACCATGTGCCCAGCAGAGGAAGAAGTTCGACAGGCACTTTTCAGTATCCCAATGGAGAGCAGTCCGGGTCCAGATGGATTTGGTTCCGGATTCTTTAGAGCATGCTGGGAATTTATACATGAAGATGTGGTGGGAGCCATTAAGGAATTTTTTGAAGGCAAACAACTTCCACGGTTTTATACAGCGTCCTATGTGACACTCATCCCCAAAGTGCAGCAGCCCACCGGGTTTGAGAAATTTAGGCCAATCAGCCTATGTTCCTTGGTGTACAAAATATGCACTAAAATTATGGTAGCTCGGATCATACATCTACTGCCAAGAATCATTTCTCAGGAGCAAGGGGCCTTCATTACTAAGAGAAGTATTTTTGAAAACATAAGCTTGACCCAAGAAATGGCACAGTCCATCCATAAAAAAAAGTTCGGGGGTAATGTGATTCTAAAACTAGACATGTCTAAAGCATACGACCGCGTGAATTGGAATTTTTTGTTACAAGTCTTGGCATTCTTTGGTTTTTCGGAAGAGGTTTGCAGGCTGATCAGGAATTGTATTACTACTCCATGGTATTCCATTCTCCTAAATGGAACTGTTAAAGGTTTCTTTAGAGGGGAAAGAGGACTTCGACAGGGGGACCCCCTTTCGCCATACTTATTTATCCTGATGGAGGAAGTTTTCACAAGGTTACTAAAAAGGAATTTTGAGGATGGATCGATTCAAGGCTTCTCTCAAGCCAGAGGGACGCCGCACATCTCCCACTTGTTATATGCGGATGACATAGTAATTTTCTCCAATGGAAGAAAGAAATCTATCAAAGCTCTGATCAAAGTCTTGGAACTGTATGAACACTGGTCTGGGCAAAAAGTAAGTAAGGAGAAGTCGGTAATCCTATTCTCGAAGCACATTACTCCAGCTGCAAGAAGAGAAGTCCTCAAGATTACGGGCTTTGAAGAAGGTAGCTTCCCTTTCAAATATTTAGGAGTGAATATAGTGAATGGAAAATTAAATAGAAGGCACCTGGAAGATCTAATTCACAAGATTCGCGAGAAAGTAAGTGGGTGGAAGACAAGATTACTCTCGGCAGGAGGGAAACTTATTTTGCTCAAGCATGTTTTATCAAGTATGCCAGTATATCTTCTTTCAGTCATAAAAGTGCCTAAATCAGTTTTTTCCAGCATTAATCGCATACTTAGCACCTTCTTTTGGGGTGAAATGGATGGGTCACCAAAAAAGAAATGGTATGCGTGGCCTAAAATCTGTAAGCCGGTCTCTGAAGGGGGCTTAGGCCTACGGGATCTAGAAGAGACTCAAAAATCCTTGCATATGAAATTCGCCTGGAACATCCTCAAGGAAGATTTGTTATGGGCAAGCTTCTTTTGGGGAAAGTATGTGAAGGAAAATCACTTATCCCTCCTAGAGAACACGAAAGGTACTCGTTTCTGGAAAATGGTGATGAAGCAAATTCCACATGTTCTGGAACTAGCACGCTGGAAAGTGCGTGGGGGAAACGTAAAATTCTGGTTGGATGCTTGGATGGGTGATGGACCACTGGCTGACACTCTAGAAATTATCGAATCACCTGGGCTTAGAGTTTGTGAATTCAGAATTGATAATGAATGGGATGTACAGCTAATTGAACGACTGGTAGGAGGGGCAAAAACGGAGGAAATACTTGAAGTTTTGGGGGATCCTCGAGAGGGACGTGATCTGCTCATATGGACCCCTGCTGTAGATGGGAAGTTCTCTGTCCGAAATGCTTGGGAGTGCATATGTGTGAAGGCACCAGAGACCCCGTGGTCGAGCTGGATTTGGCATAAATTATTACCAAAAAAAGTCTCTATAATGGTATGGAAAGCATGGAATAGCAGTATTAGTGTGGATGACAAACTGAGGATAGGGATTTCGGTGGTCTCCAAATGCAATTGTTGTCAGGGAGGCGGTTATGAGGATATCAACCATGTACTATATGCTGGAGACTTGGCCCAACAGATTTGGAGAAGGTGTGCGCAGCAGCTGGGTATAAACTTTCGGGAAGTAAGAACGTGGAAGGAAAATATGATGTTATGGTTCCGACGGGCATCTGGATCGTCCCAGATGGGTGTAAGTTGGGGTGTTCTTCCATCAATAGTCACTTGGAGACTATGGTTGAGGAGATGTAGGGCACGAATGGAAGGAGTCATGGAGTCACAAGAAGAAGTATGGCAAGCCGTAAGATACTGGATGGCGAGGTTGATGAAGGAATCTTCCAAATTTCGGAAGCAGGTACGTGGGGATCAAGAAATGCTCAGAGGAATGAATATTAATGCTATACCAGTAACGGAAAAACGCATGTAGGTGTCAGGTGGACTAAGCCTCTTCAGGGAAGATACAAACTAAATACTGATGGAAGTAGTATCGCTAACCCAGGAGCTTCAGGAGCAAGAGGTCTGCTCCGAAATGATCAAGGTAACCTAATTTTTGCTTTCTCGGTAGACCTGGGTGTTGGAAGCAACAATGCAGCAGAACTAAAGGCCATCTTGCATGGTCTTAAACTGTGTCAAAAACAGAGGATCTACAGGGTAGATGTAGAAACGGACTCCTTGATGGTGGTTAGGTGGATTTGTGGAGCTAATTGTGGAGTTTGTTATCTAGAAGATTTTTGGAAAGAAACAAGGAGGATACTTGGAGAAGGGGACTATACTATTCAGCATATCCTTCGAGAAGGAAACACCCCAGCCGACTTCCTTGCAAAACAAGGTGCGCAAGGGAGGGATCAAGAATGGCATAACATAATGCAAGTACCTAGAATACTTCGAGGGCTCATTAGAACGGACAAGTTAAATCTCCCGTACTTACGCGTACGCTAGTAGTTGCTGGAACCTGCAATTGTATAAGGATTTTCTTTTGTGTCCTGTTTAGTTCATAGAGAGTCCTGTAATTTGGTTTCCCTCCCCCTAAAGTGAGGATTCTCTCAATATACTGGACGTAATGTCCGCTTTATATTAAAAAAAAAAAAAAAAAACTATATGATAATGATAATTTGTGTTTTAGCTAGTGGGGCGGCGCAGAACCATCTTCCTAATAAAATATGTAATCATTCCTAATATGTAATCATTTACCTGCAACAAACAAAGACTTCCAAGTCCATTTGCAGAATTATATATATTATAAAACAAAGACTTTTAAGTTGACCGCAAAGCCGATAGATGTCGATGTTGCACGATCTACTTGGAACTTTCCTCTGGTCGACCATTACACGATGGCTAGCTTCTATATAGAACTCGTGATCTCTTCAGTGTTCTTCACATTGTCTAAGCCCGCGAATTAGCAATATTCCCTTCAACAATTAAGCTTATAAATCTCTCGGATGGCATTCATGGCCACTCAAAGAGCCTCTTCGTCTACTTCCGAAGATACTAAGAAAAGAAAAGGAGACCATTCACCTTCTTTGGAAGAAGAAGAAAAAATCATAACCACTTCCTCACCTTCAGCTTCCAGCTCGACGCCTCGATGGAAACATGATGTTTTCCTTAGTTTCTATGGCAAAGACACTCGCAAGAGTTTTACAGATCATCTCTATGTTGATTTAAAACGGAAAGGTATTCTCGTCTTTAGGGATGACAAAACACTCAAGCGAGGAAAATGCATTTCTCAAGAGCTTTTGCAAGCAATTCAAGAATCCCAATACGCCATTGTCATTTTTTCACCAAATTATGCTTCTTCCAAATGGTGCCTCATGGAACTTGCCGAGATCGTTGAATGGGAGACAAAGACGAAGTTGATCACAATTATTCCTATTTTCTACCATGTGGATCCTTCAGACGTAAGAGAACAAAGAGGGACTTTTGCAGAAGCTTTCGCCGCACATGAAAAAAATCCCAAGGTAGACATCAAGGAGATTGACACGTGGAGAAATGCTTTCAGAAAAGTCGGCAATATTGCCGGAGAGCACATACATGACAGGTAATTGACATGTATTACTTTCTTCTTCCATTGACAGCCAGCAAGCAAAGATAACTTAGAAACTATGAGAAAATAATAATCTTGTTGACACTATTGTTGTTATTGTTGCTTTTAGGGTTGTTATTAACATCAATATATCTATCTATGTATCTATCAATGATATTTATAATTTTTAAAACGTTTCCATTGTCTGGTCTGACAGCTCAAGTGTTGCTAGATGGAAAATACTGAAGCATAAATTAAAGCGTTTTGCTTTTTCTACTAAACAATGCTAAATATTATAATTATAAGCGAATTAAGGCTTTTCTTTTTTCTGTTTGTCGTCTATATTAATTGTTCTATCAATTTACAGGTACGAATCAACAATTATACAACAAATTAGTGGAAGTATATCTACTAATTGTTCTAGATTCTCACATCATGATTGCCAGAAACAGCTTGTTGGAATAAACTCCCGTGTAGAGGAAATGATGAAGTTATTGGATATGGAATCGAATGATGTTCGCTTCTTAGGAATTCATGGGATGGGTGGCGTTGGTAAGACAACGCTGGCCGGAGTAATTTATGATCGAGTTTCTTGTCAGTTTGAAGGAAGCAGCTTTATTTCTTCTATAAGAGAAAAATCTTGTGATCTAGCTTCTTTACAAAAAAAACTTCTTGATATGATCATGCAAGAAGAAATACACGTATGTGATCATCACCAGGGAATTAGGAAGATAAGAAGCATGATGCGGAATAAAAAGGTTTTTATCGTCCTTGATGATGTGGATAGTGAAAAACAACTAATGGCATTATCAGGGAGTCAGGATTGGTTTGGTCCAGGGAGCAGGGTGATTATAACATGCAGAGATAGTCATCTGTTGAAAACACATGGAGTGAATGGTATCTATGAGGTTAAGCAGCTGCAAACTGATGAAGCATTGCAACTCTTTAGTTTGTCGGCCTTCAAGAAAACCCATCCTACAGAGAATTACAAGGATCTGTCCATGGATTTTGTGAAGTATGCTCAAGGCCTTCCATTAGCTCTTGAAGTTTTGGGTTCCTTCTTATTTGGGAGAACAATAGTTGCCTGGAGAAGTGCTAGGGATCAACTAGAAGCAATTCCTAATAAAGAAATTATGGATGTACTTCAAATAAGTTTTGATGGGCTGGAGGATTTGCAGAAAGAGTTGTTTTTGGACATGGCATGTTTGTTCCAACGACCCATGAGTCTAGATAACATATTTTGGCAGACATTAGAAAGTTTTGGTTACTATCCCCGCATCAACATTGACGTACTCGTAGACAAGTCCCTCCTCACCATCTCAGATGGAATGTTGTTCATGCATGATTTGCTTAAAACAATGGGTCAGGAAATAGTTCGCCGCGAATGCCCTGAAGAACCTGGACGACGTAGTAGACTGTGTCATCATGAGGATGTCTTTCACGTACTGAAGAAGGATACTGTAAGTTGATTAGTGTAGACATTAATATAAAAAGGTACATTTTCATCATAATTCTTGCTAATCCGTTGTTCTTGTTTACTAGGGAACTGATGCAATTGAAGGCATGGTCCTGGATTTGTTTCCTGAAACGAAAGAGAGATTCAACACCAAAGCATTCTCAAAGATGAGGAAATTGAGATTTCTAAAAATCCATCATTCTCCAACCATAGAATGGTGCGGAGATCCTTTTGAATTCATGCCAACCTATGAGTACTTGCGATTCCTAGACTGGTTTGGATATCCTTGGAATTCCTTGCCGAGCAGTTTTCAACCAAAAAATCTTACTGTACTAAAGATGTCTCGCAGTCGCATCAAACAACTATGGAAGGGATCGATGGTAAGTTTTTCACCCGTATAAATACGTATTCTTCTTAATAATCCCATTTCCTTTCCTAAATATGTTAATAAATTCATGTTTTGATCCAATTAACTACTTGCTTATAACAGGTTTTAGACAATTTGAAGGTATTTGATCTGAGTTATTCTAGGAACTTGATTAAAACACCAGATTTGACAGGAGCCCCAAATCTTGAGGAAATATTCCTTCCAGGTTGTAGAGGCTTGCGTAAGGTCCACCCATCCATCGGATTTCTCAAACGATTAAGAGTATTGATTTTAGATAATAATAAATGTCTTAGAAGACTTCCAGACAAGCTCTGCTTGGAATCTCTTGAAATTTTGAGTCTTATCAAATGTTCAAGACTTGAGAAGTTACCAGATTTTTTGGGAGATATGACATCTCTTCAGCACTTAGAGATTAGCGAGCCTACCAAAACAAATTTACCATCATCGTTTATGAGTTTCTCCGGGCTTCGCCAATTAGAATTAATAGATTGCAAAAACATTTCAGTTTTTCCGAGTTTTATTTGTAGTTTGTCATCTCTTGAAAGACTCGAGTTGTATGGTTGGTCAAGACTAGAGAAATTTCCAGACCTGAGTAGATTGGAATGCCTTGCGGATTTTACGGCAACGGGAACTGCTATAACACAAATACCATCTGTCCATCTAATCCCCAAAAGCATCCGTTCCTTACGTCTTGAAGGAAGAAAGAGGATGCCACGTAAATCAAGAGATTTGCCCATCTTCGTTAATGACTCTTCTTTGCCGAAACAAAGCTCAACTTCAACCTATGATATCGGATCACTTGTTGAGTATCAGATGGAAGGAATATATGAGGTAGACGCAATGCAAATTGATATTGACTGCCAAGGAGAAAATATTTTTGACATGGCAGGTGGAGGTGTCTGGAATTCATTTTTAGAAAATGCCGATGCGGTGAGTCACTCTCTCTCTCTCTCCCTCTCTCTCTCTCTCGTTTAGAAAAGAACACACACAAATATACGTAGGGTGGTGTTGTATTGAGATTAATGCTCAGTATGCATATCAAATACTCGAAAGAATGACTGAATAACCTCACATATCATTTCATAGTCTGTTTTCCTTACATGCCTTGTGGACAAGATATACTGTTATATATATAGGCAGTATTTCCAACTAACTAACTTTTACAAATCTTGGATTTATTGACACCTGTCCTACTAAGAATGAATTTTGATTGCTGGAAGATTCCTTGCTCCTCTGCTGTGTGTTATTCTTCTCTGCTGTGCATGACTGGTGCTGTACAGAACTGCTTGTTGCTAAAACGTTCGTTTTGGTGTTTTCCTCAACAGCCCCCCTCGATGCAAGTGGCACTGGAGAAACTGTGATGCTTGATCGAAGAAGTAGAAACCGAGATGATGACAATGGTTTTGTGAGGATGTCAGCCAATTGATCTTTGCTGGACACAAAAGAAACCTTGAGAGTTTTTGCTGCTACCCTATCTCTAACAAAATAGTAATCAAGTTCTACATGCTTAGTGCGAGCATGTAGGACTGGATTTACAGAAAGATATGTTGCCCCTAAATTGTCACACCACAATGTTGGTGGATCAGCTAAGTATATGCCTAGTTCTTTAAAAAGAGATTGCAGCCATAAAATTTCACACGTAGTGTTTGCAACAGCCTTGTACTCAGCTTCAGTGGAGGATCTTGCAATTGTGGGCTGCTTTTTAGAACCCCAAGAAATTAAATGAGAACCAAAAAAGACACAAAAACCACCTGTGGATTTCCTATCATCTGGGCACCCAGCCCAGTCCGCATCAGAGAAGGCTGAAAGAGTGAGTTTGGAAGACTTGGCAAAGTGAATTCCAAAGTTGGGAGTGAGCCTAAGATATCTAAGAATCCTTTTGACAGCTTGCCAATGAGGAACTTTAGGATTATGCATATATTGACAAACTTTATTGACAGCAAAAGAAATGTCAGGCCTAGTGAATGCTAGATATTGTAAGCTTCCAACAATACTTCGGTATAGATGAGGATCTTCAAAGGAAGACCCTTCAAATGCCGAGAGCTTAAGGGAAGTGGACATTGGGGTGGAACTAGGTTTGGCTTGATGCATGTTTGCTTTTCTAAGGAGATCAGAAATATATTTAGATTGACTTAAATACAAGCCTTGAGAATTACGAGATATTTCAACTCCTAGAAAGTAATGAAGAGCACCCAAGTCCTTGACAGGAAAAGATATAGCAAGAGCAGCTATAAAATCTGAAACTAAGGCCTGACTGGACCCTGTGACAATAATGTCATCAACATATATTAGAACAAACAAAGACTGAGTTGCATGATTATGAATAAAAAGAGATGAGTCAGACTTAGACTCTTGAAAACCAAGTGCAAACAATTTGCTGCTGAGTTTAGAGAACCAGGCCCTGGGTGCCTGTTTAAGGCCATAAATGGCCTTCTTTAATTTGCACACATATGAGGGAAATTCCGGATGAACAAAACCAGTGGGTTGACGCATATAAACTGCTTCCTCCAAGTCACCATGCAAAAATGCATTCTGTATATCTAACTGTTGCAGAGGCCAATTACAAGAGACAGCAAGAGAAAGTAACAGTCTAATGGTCGTGGGTTTCACTACAGGGGAGAAAGTCTCTGTGTAGTCTACCCCTGGTTGCTGATGAAAGCCCTTAGCAACCAGACGTGCTTTACGTCTTTCTAAGGTGCCATCGGCTTTCCTTTTAGTCTTTAGAATCCATTTAGGACCTAAGACATTAAAACTGGATGAGGGAGGAACCAAGTCCCATGTTTTGTTGTGTAGAAGGGCTTGAAATTCCGTTTCCATGGCTGCACGCCATTCGGGAAACTTAGATGCCTCCGTATAGGAGACTGGTTCTTCAGGAACAAGAGTGGAGGTCAAGGTAGTGAGAGACAGAGAATGCTTTGGAGGTGGCCATGGAATGGTCCCATCCGTGCGAATAAGAGGTTTAGAGACGTTTACCTTGGCACGCGTGGTCATAGAATGAATGTTGGAAGGTTGAGTTGTACTGGATGAAGATGAATCGGAAGAAGTTGGAGGTTGCGTCAACGGCGCAGGAATTTGGGAATTTAGGGATTGAGAGTGCAGAGGAGAGCTATAGGGTGAAGCTGCTGAAGGTGAAGGCTCAGTAGGTGAGGTTAAGTGAGACGGGCTGGAGGAGGCTTCATCAGGTTGAGGCCCAGTTGGAATAGAAGGGGAAGGTGGATCAGTTGGGCTAGAGTTATGAGGTCCGATAGGAAAAGGGTAAAAAAAGGAAGAAGGCTGTGTGTGCGTGACATGTGGGCCGTGGGTTTGAGCTGGAGTGTTGGGTTGGGCAAAGGGAAACTCATTTTCATTGAAGACAACATCTCTAGATATATAGATCCGGCCCGATGGAATATGAAGACACCGATAACCTTTATGATCAGGGCTGTAGCCCATGAAAACACAAAGAGTTGAACGAAAATCCAATTTATGACGATTATAAGGCCTTAAATTTGGCCAGCATGCAGAGCCAAAGGTACGTAAAAAATTGTAGTCTGGAGATTTTTTAAAAAGAATTTGAAATGGAGATTTGTTGTTCAGGACCGGGGTAGGCATTCTATTGATTAAAAACACAGATGTTTGAAAAGCTTCAGACCAGTGTTTATTAGGCATTGAAGCTTGTGCCAAGAGAGAAAGACCAGTTTCCACTATATGCCTATGACGACGTTCAACAGTTCCATTTTGAGCATGAGAATATGGGCATGTGAGACGATGTATGATTCCAAAAGAGTGGAGAATTTTTTTGAGTGGTCTGAATTCTCCACCCCAGTCGGACTGAACTTCCAGAATATTTGTAGAAAAGTAATTATGAACATATTTCAAGAAGGTAGTGAAAATAGAAGTGACATCTGCTTTTGATTGAATTGAAAATAGCCAAATATATTTCGAGTGGTCATCTACAATAGAGAAATAAAAACGGCAACCAGTACTTGATAAAATCGGGGCCGGACCCCATACATCTAAAAACATTAAAGCAAAAGGACGTGTAGACCGAGATGGTGATGGTGGGTGAGGCAGTGTATGTGCTTTAGCTTGTAGACAAGCTGGGCACGATTGCAGCGGTTTATTGGAGCTTGTGGGAAGATGAAAGTGATTGATGATGAAGGCTGTGATCTTTGGAGACGGATGACCAAATCGAAGATGCCAGTGAAAGGGAGATGTTCGTTCACCAAGATAGGCTTGAGGTGGGACTGTAACTGTGGAAGAAGTGGCAACATCTGCAGGTAAGATATACAGCCCATTTTCAACGGTGCCCTGAAGAAGAACCCGCCGTGTTTGCAAATCCTTCACAAGAAAACAATCAGAGTAAAACTCAAAGTAAACAGCATTATCATGAGAAAATTGTCTGACTGAAAGCAGGTTCTTTGTAATAGAAGGAACATGAAGTAATTTAGAGAGAAGAAAGTTGCCAGAGGGTGAATGAAGCTGCGCAGAACCCATATGCTGAATCGGCAAGGAAGATCCATCTCCAATGCTTACTTGGTCAGGGCCCTGGTATGATAGAGAATCCACATTAAGGTTGCTAAAATCAGAGGTAAAGTGATGAGTAGCAGCCGTATCAGGGAACCACGAGTTATAGTGCGGTGAAGAGGAGGTTGTACTGGTGAGATTAGCAGAAAAAGAAGAAGGTGGGGCATTTTGATAGCTGTGATCAAAACGGTGGTAACAGCTCATAGCTGTGTGCCCTGGCTTGCGACACACCTGACAGGTGGGACGAGTATCAGGTTGTTGTGGAGAAAAGGCAGATTGAAAACGACCTCCCCCACGACGACCACGGTATCCCCGAGACCCCCTACCACGTTGTGAAGGAGGACGAGGACCAGAGTGGTTGGTAGTGGTGATATTGGCAGAGATAGCTGAGCCACCAAGTATAGTGTGGGTCTGATGAGCGAGTCTTGACTCGTGATTGAGGAGAAAACTGTAGATTTGGTTATGAGACAGGGGTTCGGCACGGGTAGTGAGGGATGTAACCAACGCATCATAGTCTGTGCCTAACCCAGCAAGGAGATACACCGTAAACTGAGCAGAGGTTATAGGTTGACCCGCAGCTGATAAAGAGGTAGCCAGATTTCTGGCTTTTTGATAATATGTAGTAATCGACTCAGAACCTTTTTTTAAGGTTGCTAACTGATACTGCGTCTGCATTAGATGTGCAGATGATTGAGCAGCATACAAGGCATGCAAGGTTGACCAAACCTGGTGTGCGGTAGAGCACTCCATGACTTGGGCTAGAACCTCATCAGACAGAGACGAGTTTAGAGCAGAGAGTATACGTTGATCAAGTAGTTCCCACTGCTCATACTCGGGATTGGGATGAAGATTAGTCATGCGAGGAGGCACTGGAGAGCAGCCTTCCACATGACTAAAAAATTGATTTCCCTTGAGAAAGGGTACCATCTGTGTTTTCCATAGAAGAAAGTTATCGATGGTAAGTTTGACTGTAACAAAATGATTTGCCGAGTTTAGTGGGGAGGGATTGATTATGGAGGATGGGTTCTGGGTTGTGGAGGAAGGGGATGACTCAGGAGTAGCCATTGGCTTTGAATGTAAGAGACGTGAGTCTTAGAGAGCTCTTGATACCATATTGAGATTAATGCTCAGTATGCATATCAAATACTCGAAAGAATGACTGAATAACCTCACATATCATTTCATAGTCTGTTTTCCTTACATGCCTTGTGGACAAGATATACTGTTATATATATAGGCAGTATTTCCAACTAACTAACTTTTACAAATCTTGGATTTATTGACACCTGTCCTACTAAGAATGAATTTTGATTGCTGGAAGATTCCTTGCTCCTCTGCTGTGTGTTATTCTTCTCTGCTGTGCATGACTGGTGCTGTACAGAACTGCTTGTTGCTAAAACGTTCGTTTTGGTGTTTTCCTCAACATGTTGAAATAAACAAAACAAGTCGACATCCCCCAAAACGAAAATAGCTTAATTTGTGCAGCAATTAACATCTCTTTTTGGGGATTGTTTTACAGGGGATATATGGTTGGTCGTTGGGATGTGGAATCCCGGAGTGGGTATACAATACAAGTAATGGCTCCTCTATAAAGATAGATTTGGATGGTAATACTAATATGAAGGGGATGGGGTGTGCTGTCTTTATTATTTGTGATTCTTATCAATTCCATTCCCTTGAAGATGATTTAATTTCAATTTCTTCATTATTCAAGGATTTTTTTTTTCATTCAACTGTGTGGTTTACATTATGTTTCAAGACGGATGAAGGTTCTTCGGCATATTCTTATTCCGTCTCGTTTCCTTCCTCGGACATCTATTTTGGTAAACTGCCAATTGGATTCTGGGCGTATATACCGGCTCCTCGATTTTTGAAATGCTGGAAATCAAAAAATTTGGATAAACAGAGCTTCATTAAGATTTCAATTACAGCGAAAATGTACATTTACAGGTTTGGTACTTGTCTTCCTCCAATAGAATTAGAAGTGAAAGTTAAAGAATGCGGTGTGCATTTAGTATCTCCGAATGATGCTAATTCACAGTTCTACAATAGCATTGCTCCTCATCTTGGTTTGGGATTTTCAAATTTAGATTTCTATCGTCTATTTGAATTTGATTTGCACGTACGTACCCAAACATTCGATATTATTTATGAGGACGAAGTGATCTAAAATCTCAGATTGACTAAAGGAATCATGCAGTCGATCGACCACCCAAGCAGCTTTTCTTCTTTGTCATGTTTCTGGTACGATATGCTACCTCGATCTGCATGATCAAGACTAGATTCAGCAAGAGTAGTCCTTTAAACTTGAGAATTCGGCTGCATATTCATTGAGGAACTGGGGTTGAGTATCTAGCTAGCTGCCTAAACATGGGAGAATACTTGACATGCATGGATCCAGTAGTGCTGCATGAAGATCAGAAATGAAGATTAGATTCAGCAGCTAGGAGTCCTTTTGAGTATCGAGTTGGTATTGTTTTTTCTTTGGGAATAGATCAAGATGATCACCATTTTGTTTAGGGAGTGGGGTCTGTACGTAGTGTCTCCTTTATTTATTTTTGTAACTATACTTTGAGTTGCTCTTCTTTATTTTTATACAGTTAATTCTTTGGTATTTTCAGAAAACAAAAACTCAATATATAGAGTAGTGCTTTTGTTGCGCAAATAATGATCAATTTGTAGGCCCAAGTCCAATAAAAACCCTAAAACTTTAGGCTTGCAACCCGGCCTGTCCAAGGCTATTTTCGGTCCGATCCAACCCAACGCATCAACCACCAGTGCGAAACCGACTTGACCCGACCTGGTCCATTAGGATCGGGTTAAAAATTGCCCCTTTTTTTTTTTTTAAAGGGACCTACTGCTTCTACCGAACTATTTTGATAGTTTATCGAGTACTACCACTTCTTTGTTTTCTTTCTTTTAACGTTCATGAATACTACTAGGGAACTACTACTTTTATCATTTATCCAACTGTTTTCTTAGTCTATCACCGACCTCATACAATCATCATAAAATTAGTAAAAATAATTCAAAAGAAGAAGAACACAAGAATGACAACAATAATAGAGTTGATTCAAGAATAAAAAGGGCTATAATCCAATATCCACCAGGCCTAAGGCCTACTCCTCATATGACTCCTTTCAGAAATCCCCTCCAGTCTTCGCCACTAAGAGCTTATTGCTGCACAATCAAACAATTGTTATCACTTTGACAATTTCTATCCCCATCAAAGGAATGCCTGCATGAAGTTCATTTGGTTCCTTTTATGAGAGAGGTTAGGGTGCCAAAAATAATTCTGAAATGGTGACAATTCAAGAATTCAGAATTAATTCACATAATTCAAGTGCCATGGAACTTAGTTCAATGGAAAGAGTACAACAGATTGAAGTGGTTTTTACCAAACACTCAAAACTGTCCACAGGACATGCATTCAGCAAGTGCATGAGCTCCATCATCAGTTATTTATGCATTTAAAAAAGAAAATTAAATGGATCTAGAACAGCTAAGAATTGGTCTTCAAGGTCTACAGTGAGTTGGATCCCTAGAAAAGACCATTTTTTCTATTTTAAAAGGCATAAATGCAATATGAATGAACTGTCTGGGTGTTTAGTAACAAGAAGATGAGGAAGTAAGCTATATAATTGTGCATGACCCAAACCAAAAAAGCACAAAACACAAAATAGTTTTGTTAGAGCTTTCTCGTAGTAATATCTATTTAGAGTCTTGATACGCATCCGTCACTATAGTGGTGTGCGTTTTTGCACACCCTACGTGGCATTTTTTTTTAATCCCTCTCTTCTCTCTCAACAGCGTTTTCTCTCTCATCCCTCTCGGTCTCTCTCTCTCAACACATCTCTCTCTCTCATCTCTACTCTCTCTCTCATCTCGATTTCTCTCTCATCTCGGTCTATCTCTCTCATTGCCACTGTCTCTCTCATCTCTACTCTCGTCGTCTCTCTCTCTCTCTCATCTCTGCTCTCGTCGTCTCTACTCTCTCTCGTCGATCTCTCTCTCATCCCTGCTCTCTCTCTCGTCGGTCTCTCTCTCATCCCTGCTCTCTCTCTCGTCGGTCTCTCTCTCATCCCCGCTCTCTCTGTCTCTCTCTCTCTCATCGGTGTCTCTCTCTACCTCTCTCTCATCTCCGCTCTCCATGTCTCGTCCTCTCTCTCTCTCACATCAGCTCTCATAAAGTAATATTTGAATTTGGAGATGTGCAGTGTGGATCATGCCACATAAAGTGTGCGAAAGAGGATGATGCAAATAGTGGCGGATGCCAATATTAATTCATCTATTTATGCAACCACCAAAAAAAAAAAAAAAAATCTTCATACGATCATCCAGTATCTGAGCATTTATGAGACAAACCAAATCCAAATCTACATCAAAATACCAAAATATTAGTAGTAAAAACTAAATAACAACAAAAAAAAAAAACTACATAAAAAAAAATATATATCTTTCAGTTTTTCCATCAAACACTTGTTGTGCCATTCTTGTATTGTTGCTTCCATCGTGTGCTTGCTTTTCCGTTCACCAGATTACAACCAACAGAGAAGGGTTCATTACACTTGCACTGTTTCTACCACTAAATATAAGCTTATAGATTTTTCCCTGACCAAACCTAACCAATTTCCAGATGGGAACTTTTCTGCTACAAACTCATGGCTAACATTATTCCAAGGATTTTTTTTCAGGATCACCATAATCAATATCTAGCAAATTGGTCCTGGGAACTAGGAGCTGCCATAGAGTTGACAATAAATTAACGATGTTTGGTTGATTGGCACGTACAGAAGTTTGGGGGTTTAGAGAATACTTTTTTAGAAACGCTAATCTACTCTTCTCATCAATCATTTATGCAACTTATTCATGAAAAATACATAGAATCATAACAACACTTCTTCTATGGAAGAAGAAATGGACCCAAATACACTACAAGAAATGTTATTTTTTGCGACCATTTTTATTTTCGGCGGCTCTATTTTGGACGCAAAATATACTGTTTTACTGTTCCTTTCCATTGTCTTTGGCAAAGTGGCGAAGTGCGGCAAAAACTGTCTTATTGCGGCGACAATTAATCGTCGCAAAAAAAAGTGCAGCAATTGATATTTATTTAAACCTGGAGCTTTTATGGTGATCAAAACTCGCGGCTAAAGAATTTTGGAAACCCAAAACGACGGAAGAAACCCCAACCACATTACATTCCTCATTATCCCCAATCTACCCGAACCCCAATAGTGTTCTCTCTCTCTCTCACTCTCTCTCTCTCTCTTATCTATGGAAGTTACCTCTCGCCGTGAAAAACACCATCCGCCTACTACGGCGTCGTTGCCTCCTGGCCAGACAAAGTAAGTGTCTCTCTCTTTCTATTTATCGATCTGTCCGAGTCTCTCTCTCCCTCTCATGCTCACTCTTTGATCTCTATAACTCTGCTCTAGAAAACTCTCTCTCTCCTCCGTCATTAGGCGGCACCACCTCGCCTTGCAGCTGCTCCTACCAATTAGCGCGCGACACCTCCTTAATTTTCTCGATCTCTATTTCAGTAAGAAGATCTCTGCTCCAATCTTTTTTCTTTGTTTCCTATCAATAAATTGCATCTTGATTTAGTTTAGTATAATCAACAAGGCAAATTCCATCTTATCAATAAATTCCATATAGATATAGTTTGATATACTGTTATCTTACTAGGCAAATTCTAGTGGCTGAATTGGCTAAAAGCTAATAAATTCTGTAAAGTCATCCTTTTGCAAAATTTCGGGTATAGCAATTTGACTCTCCTAATCCCTATAGAAATATTATTGGGGTCTTTCAATAGGTTTCTCCTTCAATCCAGCAGCTACTTCCTGTGTTGTTTTTAACCTCCCCTTCTTTTTGCATTCAAAATTAGAATGGTTAATATATAGGTAGATATAATTAATTGTGGACATGGATAAGTCTTATAAACCCAAAGCTGATTCTGTTATTGTGTACTTTGTTGTGTTATTATCCACGTAGAGAAGTCTTATATATGTTGCATGTCTTGTCCACACACAATAAAGAGATATTGTCTCTCTTTTTTGGCGGTTGCACATGGAAGTGCAAAATAATTAGCACTTGTGCAAACACTAGTTTTGATCTCAAGTAGAGGTTACACATAGAAATTTATTCATGTGTATTGCAGTTCATATGAATGAATCATTTGTTGAAAATAAATAAATAGTCATATATGTTGTGATATGCCAATACATGAATATATATTGGCAACACTAGCTAGTAAAATTGTGATTTTTGTGCCCCATCAATTAAATAACTCCTTACTGCGAATCTGATTTCCTTTTTAAGATTTGTCTTCCCACTCCATTTAAATATTTTACTTATGTAGTAAGAGTTCTATGCTGCCAAGATAACCTGTTTGGAGGGTTTTTGAACTCTAAATACAAAGTATTCATTATTTTGTCAAGCCACATTGATATTGATTAATTCATTTAAATGCATTAGTGTTCAAGTTTTTTCTGCTATAATTGCTATTTGGGTTTGGTTATCTTCTTTCTTTGGCTAAGCTCATTTTGTTGTGATGAGTAGCACTCCTTACAATCATGGTTTATATAATTGTAAAGAGTTTTGATAAGTTGGATCTTAGAAAGAAATCTAAGTAATTCATTACCTTAATAAGATGAAGTTTTCTTCAACCAATGGTTGTTTTGTATGTTTTAAAACTTAATTATTCCAATGAATGGTGAGGTGAACAGAGTTTATTACAAATCTTGGAAGATGATTTCTGGAAGAGTTTTGACCTATATCATAAACCTCCATGCATGATTAAGCTGAGTGGATGTTGTTATAAACTAGTGTATCTTGGTTTATGCACTTGCTAAAAAATAAATCACTGCTAATGACATCTAATGGTGTCCTTTAATGCATAGATTCATGTCTTTGAAGTTGGTGTGGAAGAATTGCCCTTAATACGGATACAATTCTATTAGTAATTCCTGCTGCTATATAAGCTAGTAAAGCATGTATACAATTTGTATTTTGGTGCGGTGGATTAATAGAAATTCCAATTGTTCTCTGGTTATTCAATTCTTTGACTGCAAATCCAATATTCAGGTTAGAGTTGAGCATTTTAGTATTTTAAAGGAATATCATGTTATGGTCTAGCTGGAACACTTAAATTATTCTTGCCAACTACGTACTCAACCTAAGCAACTAACTTTGTTCCTCAGGTTTATTATAGGAAGTCCTAAATTGTGGTCGTGGATGAGTCTTATATGTGGTGTTTCAAATGATGTCTAAACATTATCTTTTATATTTTGTTGTCCACATTGGAATGTGACTATGGGCCCCACTAAACCTCTCTTTATTGGGTCATTGAAGTTGATATATTGGTAATTAACCCTTATTTCACCACCTTTTACATCCGTACACTTTTAGGTACACAAAATTATAAAAAACTTGTGGTTTTCAATTGTTACTTATAATCAAGGTCTAATATGAAGAATGGTTGATGATATGTTTTTAAGACAATTGAATGGTCTTAAGAATGTCCATTTCTTTCGTAGATGGACAAAAGTTGGATGCATATCACCGATAGATTTAGATCAAGCGAATATGCAAAAGGAGTTTCAGAATTCATCTCTTTGGCGCAAGCCCATGTAGTCGGCCATGACCAAGTACGTTGTCCATGTAAAGGCTGCTCAAATAACTTCTTCCTACCCATAACCGAGGTAGAGAGGCATTTGTTCATTAAAGGCATTGATCCAAACTACACGACATGGATATTTCATGGCGAAGAGGAAGATTTATTTTCTAGTGATGATGACGATAGGCATGATGCCGAACATGGTGATGAATTCATTGATGATATTGATGTCATGTTAGACGACATCCGGGCTGGTTCACATTTTAATCTTGATTCAACTGACTCATTCAATGTTGGCTCCTCCACATCGGTCGACACTCAGCCAACCTTGTCATTTGAGCAGCTTTTGGAGGATGCTCGTCGTCCTCTTTATGAAAGTTGTAAGAAGTATTCAAAGCTTTCTTTTACTGTCAAGTTGTTGCACATAAAAACAATTGGGGGTTGGAGTGTGAAGTCCTTCGATATGCTTCTTCAACTGCTAAAGTCAGCTTTTCCCAATGCTCTCTTACCCAACTCATATCAGGAGTCACGAAACTTGGAGCGGGGCCTAGGCTTTAATTACACCAAAATACATGCTTGTCAGAATGACTGCATATTATTTTGGAAGGAAAATGAAGATAAAGATGAGTGCCCCAAATGTAAGGTCTCACGTTGGATAGACGACCGAAGTAAGAAAAGACGAATTCCTCAAAAGGTTCTGTGTTATTTTCCATTGAAGCCAAGGTTACAACGATTGTTTATGTCACAAAAAATAGCAATAGATATGAGATGGCATAGAGAAAAGCGCGTTAATGAAGACGGTATTCTAAGGCATCCTGCCGACTCTGAGGAATGGAAGGCATTTGATAAAGAGCATGCTTGGTTTGCCGAAGATGCTCGAAATGTCAGGCTTGGGTTAACTAGCGATGGTTTCAACCCTTTTAACAATTTGAGTAAACCTTATAGCATCTGGCCAGTGATACTTGTCCCTTACAACTTGCCCCCGTGGTGTTGTATGAAAGATCCATTCTTCATCACTTCACTTCTTATTCCTGGACCAAGATCACCTGGAAATGAAATCGATGTGTATCTGCAGCCGCTAATTGATGATCTCGTGGATCTATGGGAAAATGGTATATATATACATGATGCAATGGTAGGCCTTAATTTTCGATTGCATGCAGCTTTATTATGGACAATCAACGACTTTCCCGCATATGGAAACCTCTCTGGATGGAGCACTAAAGGAAAAATGGCAAGTCCATCATGCAATCAACAAACTGATTCTATGTGGTTGACATATAGTCGAAAGCATTGTTATATGGGTCATCGTCGATTCTTGCCACTTGCCCATATTTGGAGAAAGAAAAAGAGTCTTTTTAATGGCAATGAAGACCATCGGTTCGGACCTACACCATTGTCTGGAGAAGAGATACTCAATCAACTACAGAATATTCCAAATGAAACGTTTGGTAAAGCTACCAAGAAAAGAAAGCGTACCGCTGATGAGCTCAATTGGACGAAAAGAAGTATCTTCTTTCAATTGCCGTATTGGTCCACTCTAAAGATTAGACATAATCTTGACGTGATGCACATTGAGAAGAACATATGTGACAATATCTTAGGAACTTTGATGAACATTCAAGGAAAAACCAAGGATCATCCTAATGCACGTCGTGACCTTTCCAACCTAAGGATAAGGAAAGAGTTACAACTTAGACATGATGGAGATAAGTTTACCATGCCACCTGCTTGTTTTACTTTGCATGGAGCTGAGAGGTTAAGCTTTTGCAAGTGGTTGAATGATGTGAAATTTCCTGATGGCTTTGCTTCTAATATATCTCGATGTGTTAGCCTTACTGATTGTAAGATTTCAGGAATGAAATCTCATGATTGTCATATCTTCATGCAAAGACTACTTCCTGTAGCAATTGCAAAATACTTACGACACGATGTTAGATTGGCACTTACTGAGCTCAACACGTTTTTTAATAAATTGTGCACTAGAACATGTAAGGTTGATGTCTTGGAGCGACTTCAAACTGATATCACCCTAATTCTGTGCAAACTTGAGATGATATTCCCACCCAATTTTTTCGATGTAATGGTCCACTTAGCCTACCATTTGCCACGTGAGGCCATGCTTGCTGGGCCAGTACAATATAAGTGGATGTATCCTTTTGAGCGGTACCTTGGTAAATTCAAGAAGTATGTTAAGAATAAGGCACGCCCAGAAGGGTCAATAGCGGAAGCTTATATCCACGTTGAATGCTTGAATTTTTGCTCCATGTACCTCCATGAAGTTGAGACCAGGTTCAATCCACAAGAAAGAAATGTTGATGGAGGAGGGACTAATGTAGAAGATGGACTATATGTGTTCCAACAAAAGGTGCGACCCATGGGTATGGCAACACGTCATCGACTAGATGATAACCTTTTCAAGACAGCCAAGTGGTATGTGCTTAATAACAGCCCAGAGATCGAAGAATACCTCAAGTGAGTATATATGATGATGTTGCTGTGTAGGTGTTTACATTCTGATTCTTCTAATATTTTACAATTTTTTTTTACTGTTTTGCTATATATATTCACCCATTCTAAGTACTTAATAGTGAGCACTACAACAAAGTGAGGGAAGTCCACACAAGTAACGTCGATCGTTGCCATGCAGCTGAATTCCCAACTTGGTTCAAGTCCAAAGTATGTATATACAACAATACTTTGTTCCCATTCAGAGTTTTACGCTTATTGGTTTTTTGCAAACCTTAATGCTTCTCCCTCTTTCCACTTGAGCAGATCCAAGATCTCCGTAAAAACAATCCTAGTGAAGTGTCCGAAGATTTATATGCACTAGCGTGTGGTCCTGAACCTTGGGTTGTGTCATACTCTGCTTGCATCATGAATGGCATAAGATTTCATATGAGGAACCGTGAAGAACACCGTCGCACTCAAAATTCTGGTGTTTTGGTTAGTGGTGAACACCAATCAGAAAGTGTAGAGTTTTATGGTGTTGTAAAAGACATTTTGGTATTACACTACATGGGATGGCGTCGTGTCTACTTATTTGAGTGCCAATGGTTTGACATTGCTGATCCCATACGAGGGATATGTGTGGGCGAGCATCTTATTAGTGTCAATATGTCGAGATCATGGTACAAGGACGAGCCTTTTGTTTTGGCATGCCAAGTTTCACAGGTGTTTTACTTGCAAAATACAGGCTTGGGTAGTAGTTGGTATGCGGTGCAGAAGGTGACAAACAGAAATGTTTATGACATTCCATCGAACCCATTAATAGAAGACGATAAATCTGATTCTAGCGACGTGGATGTTTACCAAGAGGACAATGACGGAGATGCTTATATACCGGTCCAAGTCGATGATGATGGACTAGTTAGTCCATTGCACAGGATTGAAGTAGACCCTACACATATGGATGCATCCTCACTAATATCCCACACGCATCGCAGCAGCCAAGAAATACCTTTTATCAATGATGATGAAGAGGAGATATGTTCGGATGATAGTTCCAACTCTCTTGGTAGCACGGGTGAAGATCTCTCTACTGATGATGAAACAGACTCGAATTAGGTAATAACTAAAATATTCTGAGTTATATAGTTTTGCTACATGTGCAGATTGCATTAATTATTGTATTGAAATTCTGGTTGCAGGATTAGCAGCATATCAGAGAGTCCCTTAAGTGTGCACTTATTAAATATATTGGTGAGTATGATCTTCAAAAGGTGTTGGAATTTGTAATAATTTTTTTTATGGGTTGTCATATAAGTACTGGTATGGTTTAAATATTATGTACAGAGAGCAACATGCACCAAAAATGCATGATCTTCTAGGGGGAAGTTTACCCTCACTCGCTACTTCATCTAGTATAGATTTTCAATACCAACATTATTTCAATTTCTATTTTATTGTATGGGTTTTCTAATAACCCTTTGAATGTTTGTTGTCCTCAAAACACTACAAATTTTTGCTCTATATAGGTGTGGGGAAGAAACTTGGATGAGCTGGATGAACACTACATATGTTTGTTGTCCTCTGTTTTTGCATCTGACCTATATGAGCTGAAAGGCTTCCAATGTATGAAGAAGTCAGAAGTATCTAATGTTGAAAGAGATGAAAAAGCTAATGTCTGAAGTAGTTTGCTACTGGAGGAGATGATTGAAGAAGTCTGAAATAGCTAATGTAGTCAAAGTCCAGTACTACATGCAGTGATCCTGCTGAACTTTTTTTGTATTGTAAAATTAATGATGATGGATGACTTGTGACTGTAATGACTATAATATTTTCTGAAATGATTAAATTTTATGAAGATTGATGACATTTGGTTTGATAGGGTCAAATATTGAATTGCTTGCCCCGTTATCCACAAAATTAACAGGGCAAACCTTGGGGATGATAATCACAGGTGTTAGTGTTGACTCTCTTGTCACCAAAAAATCTATGTTGAATGATGGAGGTGTTGTTAATCTAAATGGTGAAACAGCATATTGATGTTTTCTAATTTTATCATATTCCTTGGTTGTGATTGTAGGAGCCAACATTCTATATTCTGAGTTATCAAATCATCATCTAGAGATTGAATTGAAGAATCAAACCAAGGAATACTTCAACTAATAATTAATAGATGCTATTAATAACTTTTCTCTATTAGAGGATTATAATTTGGTAATATAATCATCCCCAAGAAATGTATTTCCTATCTCATATGTTGTTGAGTGTACAATAACTAGAGAAGACGATGTTAGATCTCTATTGATTTGTGTTATAAGTAAACCATTTGCAAGAACACCATATTCTTTTTTTTTTCTTTACATTTGAATGATTCTATTTCCTCAACCAAACATCCAAACAGTTCATTTTTAATTATTGTCGTCATCGACTTATGCAAACAGTTCAATCACAAAGATAATGGTGATTGAAGTTGGTATAGACCTTGATGTATAAATGAAATTCAATAACTTTACGTATTAAATATATTGACTTCATCTAATATGGTTTCAGAGTAATCTACGATATGTTTAATTATTAATAGATGTTATTAAGAACTTTTCTCTATTAGAGGATTATAATTTGGTAATATAATCATCCCCAAGAAATGTATAATTACCTCATATGTTGTTGAGTGTATAATAACTAGAGAAGACAATGCTATAGCTCTCTTGATTTGTGTCATAAGTAGACCTTATGCAAGAACACGATATTCTTTTTTTCCTTTTTATCAATTGAACGATTCTATTTCCTCAACCAAACATCCAAACATCAATTTTAATTATTGTCGTCATCGACTTATGCAAACAATTCAATCACAAAGATAATGGTGATTAAAGTTGGTATAGACCTTGATGTATAAATGAAATTCAATAACTTAACGTATTAAATATATTGACTTCATCTAGTATGGTTTCAGAGCAATCTACGGTTCACTAATAATTAATAGATGTTATTAAGAACTTTTCTCTATTAGAGGATTATAATTTGGTAATATAATCATCTCCAAGAAATGTATATTACCTCATATGTTGTTGAGTGTATAATAACTAGAGAAGACGATGTTGTAGCTTTCTTGATTTGTGTTATAAGTAGATTATTTGCAAGAATACAATATAATTTTCTTTTCTTTTTATCCTTTTTTTATTTTTTAATTTTTTTTACATTTGAACGATTCTATTTCCTCAGCCAAACATCAATTTTAATTATTGTCGTCATCAACTTATCCAAACAGTTTAATCACAAAGATAATGGTGATTGAGGTTGGTATAGATCTCAATGTATAAATGAAATTCAATAACTTAACGTATTAAATATATTGATTTCATCTAGTATGATTTCAAAGCACTATATGCTTCATTAATAAATATATACGCTAGGTATATTAATAATAAACTCGTCCAATGACGAAGTATTCAATATTCTAATATGAGTGGTGCTACTCTGACAGAAGAAATTCACAGAAAATCTATCGTTAGTGTAATTTTTTTTTTTTTTTGTTTAATCCAATTTTTCCCTTTTTATTCAAACATTTTTTAAAAACTTTGTAAACATTTTTAAAAAATGAAAATAAATCACAAACTCAATGAGTATACTCTTTCATTTATCCTATAATATTTATTGAAAAAGTCTATGAGTGACAAGTGTAAAGTTTATTTCTTATTCATTCCAGGAAGGTACACGGTTGAAAGGCAATAAAGGACTGACTTCTCACTAGCGGGAAGCTAAAATCTAGTGCGCGCCAAGATGAAATCTAGTGCGCGCTAAGTTGATGAAATTCAAGGGCAAATGAGTCACTTCCCTATCTGCATACAGCATACCTCAGCGTGAATCATGTGCCTCTAATCTCGTCACTTCTATACGGATAGGGCAAGGTAAGGTCCCCTTCTTCCAATCACCAAAATCTCCTCACTTCCAACCCCATGGTGACATAACTTCACTAGCTCGTCCCCTTCTATTTTCCTCCCATTTTGCCGAAATCTAAGTCTGAAACTCCATTCTCCGCAAGGTTAGTTTACGGTGCTTAGAAGCTGCCTTGTGTCCCGTATCAGGTGCTTGTTCTATTTTGGTTTCTTGCCATGCATTTTCGGTCTCATATATAGGAGCTCGACTTGGTTGTAATATGATTTGTGTTTGGTTGCTTGTTTGGTTAAGTATTTACTCTAAAAGTATAAACCTTCATGAAAATAACTGTTTTCTGGGTTGAAACAGCAAGGCTATAAAAGTATAAACCTTAAACTTGTAATCAGAGCCATGCAAACCCACATTGGGTTTCCCTTGAAGCAATCTTAAAGTACACTTCCCTCTTCTCTCTTAGTCCTGTATACAGATGTTATTTAATGTTCATGGATAACCTTAGCCTTGATTCATTTGCTTCGGATAAATTGCTGAAATGGTCATGTGCTCTTGCCCCTCAATCACTACATGGCTTTCCTACATATATTCCAGTAATGAAGTATAAGGGATAGTAGAGGATTATAAGCATTGAGGTAGACAAATTTCTATTATGTTTTAGAGCCAAAACAGAGGGCTGTTGGGTATGCTTCAGCAGCCACGACTCATTGCAAAACATTTTTTAGAGGTAGAATAGGACTAAGAAGTGAATTGTTTGCCTTTGATACTCCAAAGCTGCATAATCTTGCTTTCTTGTGTGCGGTAAAAAATCTGTCATTTTAGAAATGTCACAAGTGAAAATTTTGTCGTGATGCCTAACATTAGTTCAAGTATGCAGGATATGACTTTAACTAAACGAGGGAGAGGTAGACCTCGAGGTGGAAGATCATGTGGTCAAGATAGATCGTCATGCATAACAGAACCTAGAAACACAGTGCCAAATTCTACATTCAACCTTAGAGACGATATGTTAGATGGCTCGGATGACTCAACCGAGCCACCTAATGTTGTGCCAATGACAGAACTTCCTGATGCCGGGGTCCATACTCCAATTAGCAGAAATGATATTGGTAAAATACATAGGCCATGTCATGTTTAATTAATATAGATAGTAGGGTGTTTTAAATTATATGTATTGTGAGATTAATAGATGTTATTGTTAATGATACCTAGCGTTATTTGTTATTCCTATATGTGTTCAGAAGTACCTTTGAGGAAACGTGTGCGCGGACCATCTAAGTGCACAGAGTTTGATAAAATTAGAAAGTATGGAAAAATATCTTTGAAAATAAAGGATGGGGAGACAGCCCCTTGTTGTGAGAATACTATGTTGTTTACAACAAGGGTTGCTTGGATACTAAAGCACCATAGCGACCTTAGTCATGCTACTTGGCACGACGTACCAACCAATGAGAAGGATGAACTGGTAGCTCGTATTCAGGTATGATCTGAAATTTTACACAATTGAACTCTAGAGATTGGGTTTCCATTAATCTCCCACCCTGATAAAATGTTAAGTTAGTGTGTCTACTTTATTGAATATAATGGTTTCTCGGTGATGTTTAGGCTGATTTCACCCTAGATTGGACAAAGAAAAATCATCGACTAACAGTAATGAAGACATTCCGGAAGATATTCAATGCAATACGGTATGAGCTGCATAAGATTTACAAGACATTCGAGAATGCCGAAGAAGCACTGGCAAATAGGCCATCGTGGGTGAACCCAGATGTTTGGGTGAAGTTATGTGGGAGATGGTCGAGCGAGGAGTTTAAGGTAAGGAGAGTGTTACATTGTTTGACATGCTTCTTCAATTGATGTCCAGTACTACATGTTGGTCACAATGGTTTTATTGTCATGATTGCCTCTAATTCCTACACATGATGGAAAATCTAGTAATGGGTTCTCCTAATATGAGTTTCAGAGGCTATCAGAGCGAAATAAATGTAATAGGGAGAAGCAAAAAATGAATCATACTGCTGGAAGAACCTCATTTGTGCGCCTAATGGAACTAAGGGTAAATCTAAATTCCCTTTGGTTGGTAGATACTTGTTACATACATAAATGTTTATTTTTTTGGGTGTAATTACTAGTTTGCTTACACAGAATTTTTTCCAATTGATTTGCAGTCTGATACTGATAGTCACTTAGTTGATTTCTTTAAAGACGTGCGGTGGTCAAAGAAAAAGGGAAATTTGTTACTCCCTTGGCTGAAGAGAATTACGTGAGTGAAATTTTTCTTGTCATGGTTTTATTGTCATGATTGCCTCTAATTCTCAATACCACTTCATCTAGTAAAGAAATGTATCTTCATCTAGGATGGATTCATTTAGCTCTTTATTGATGTCAATAATCTCTCGCTGCCTTTCTTTTTGTATAGAATGAGATGGCCAGAAAGTTGGCTGAGCTAGAGCCTGAGAAGCGCACTAAAGAGGCTGCAGCAACAATATTAAAAGAGGTTCTAGGCCACAGGTCGGGGTATGCGAGGGGGTTAGGAGAGATGGTTATTCCCGACTCATCTAGAGACTGCAATGATGAAATTATTACAGAACTCACAGCAGCTGCAGCAAGGCATCAGGAAGATGCAGCAAGGCATGAGAAAGATGCTCAATATTACAAGAGCCAATTAGATGAACTAAGGGGGGACGTAAGGGTACTCTTGGAGCGACAATGCGAATATGATAAGTTTATGACTACATCAATGGCTGAAAGGCAGTCTCAAGGAGAGTCTCATAGAGAGACTCAAAGAGCTGCATAACCTCTTGTCAAGAACCACAAGAGTTTATTTTTTGAATATTTTGGCATCAAAAAGTGATCAGGGCGATGACAAACCTTCCACAATTGTCTAACCTTTTGTTGATATGTCATTTTTGTGGGGCTAGGTGCAACTTTTGGAAAAATTGTCAAGTTGAAGCTATGTAACTTCAGAGATACTTGATGTGCAATGGCAATGTTATAAGTCAAAGATGGTATGCTCTATATAGGTAACTTTTCTTTCAACTGGGCATGTTTTTTACAATATCTTGAAATAGTTTAATTAATGTAGATATCACACCTGTGGTATGGTGGTTCAATATTGGGGGAATTTTCTGAAAATAAAATATTGGGTAGAGCATCTAATTGATTGGGTTGTGCTTCTAACAAAGTGTTGAGTTACTTGCGGGTATCATATCCGTTTTTCTCATGGTGGCATAACTTATTAATTCAGATATTGCAGTGAGTAAGTGGTGGGGAACCTGGAAACGTCAGGCCTTATAGCATCTGGAATGTTATTGGTGGCCACTGCTGGAGGTATTTCTGAGCATTTTTTAGAAACAATATAGGTAATCCCTTTAGTTGATCCTGTTACTTCAATCATCCTGAAAATGGATAAAGAAAGCACCCATTGTTAACTATCAAGGTGAGTCATAATATTTCTTTGCAAATCAATTTTGGGCTTTCAAACTAAAGAATAGAGCAGGTTTTTATTTTAATGAGATTGTCCAAAGTTGCACACAATGGCATGTCTTTTGATGAGTGTATGCAAACATATGTCCATTGCTTTCTTTTGAGTATTTCATGAATCATTTTGATGATCAAATTTCTTTTAAACTTTGAAGGTTGGAGTTTAAGGGCACTTGAATGTTTGCTGGTTTGTTGCACTTACATTTTGGTGTATATTATATATAAACATCATATTGGTTTGGGAACACATTTCTTAAATTTGTGAGCAGGTTGTATGGATAGTTAAATATTTGATTTCCTCACTTCATACACCAGTTTTATACAATAACAAGGTCATGTATTAATGGTTCGTTTGAATATACACATGGTGGTTTGAGGCAAATGCTGGGAAGGATTGTTATATCGAAATGAACCATAAAATGGTTTAAAGAACAACTCAAGTAATGTGTTTAGGCATGAGTGTAATTGATGTAATTAGTGGTTGGGTGTAAGCACTTCCTAGTTTTCAATTGAATATTTAGATGAGTGTTAGAACTTATTGAACCAGCTCAATACCAAAAACAAACTGCTATGATTTTTAGGTGAAATCTTGGCTGCTAGTTTTCATGCACATGATAACCTTCTATATGATAGAGAGATTAAAGTCTCTACATTGGCTGGTTTGGGAATGCTGATATATATCCATGAGTGTTTGTAGTAGATCATGAGATATCTTAAAATTATTTCCATACTTCTGTAGTTTGGCTTCGAATTCTGATTTGTGTCTTTTAGAATATGGTTGCACATTGATCACGTATGGAATTTTTGGGTTAAATCTTAGCTAATAGTTTTCATGCACATGATAACCTTCTTATGATATAGAGTTTAAAGTCTCTATAAAGGCTGGTTTGGGAATGTTGATAGATATATATATCTATCCATGAGTGTTTGTAGTAGATCATGTCAAAGCTATTAAATTATTTCTTTAATTCTATAGTTTGGCCTAGAATTCTGATTTGTGTATTTTAGAATATGGTTTTACATTGATGGCATATGAAATTCCTTATAACATGAATGTGCTTGGTGGAGTGCTGTAAAAACGTAGTTTGATGTTGATTTTGAACTAATAGTTTTGGATATTTTATTTTATTTCTTATTGTGCTTGCTGGTTTACTTTGGTCACTTCCATGGATCATGTTCAGCATCAATGTATGTCTTGGCTACGGATGGTTGAGCATGTATGGCCATGTTGGTGTAAATGTATTTTTTTTAATGTGGTAGTGAAGACATTATTGAAAGAGGTTGTACGTCTGATGTACTTCAAATATTCTTTGTTTGTATTTTGTAGATGCATGGATATTTTACACATGTTTGGAAGAAATTAGAAGACATGCAAGACTGTACGAGGAAGGGAAAAGAAGTGCTCCTTGAGAAAAAAAATGGGTGATTTTGGAAGTTGAAATCAGCTTTTGAGGTTCCTATATATTTGTTGCACTAGTTCCTGGGTAATTGATCAAGATTGATGGATGAGCATTACTAATTAAGTACTGGACAGATTGTTGCATCTTTAGTTATGTATAAACAATGACATTGTGGCTACTGTGATCATTGGGTTTGTCATGAACGGCTGTGAAATTAGGTTGTATGATTAACCAAAAGACCTTCTTGTACTCCCTGTATGTTCTTCATGAATGGATGAAGTTAGCCTCTTCTTTCTTTTGTTCTATGCACTACCTAGATTTTGATATCCCAATTATATTGCTTTTGTGTTTTTCAGCTAAGTGATTTTTTAAAGCAGCAAATATGATGGATGAATTAGTATTTAAACCATCTTAGCATAATTGGGTTACAATAAATTGACAGATAATGCTAAGCACAAGTGCAGGTAGAAAATACATTTTTACTGCTACAAATTTCCAGTATTGGCTATACTCTATGCAGTATATTAAAAAAAAAAATTCAACACATTTCTCGGCGATATGTGCCGCCGGAAACGACCTTTTTCAGGCATTAAAAACCGTCGGAAGAAATAATAACTGGCAATTATAATGATTGTCAGACTAAGATTTGCAAATTTTTTCACTTACTTGTGGCGACATTATGTCGTCCCAAATAACTATTTGCGTCTGACACGTTCCTTTTCCCATCTAAATTTATCGCGGCTAAAGATTATTACCGGCCATTAAATATCGCAGCGAAATAGTATTTGCGACCGATACAATATATGTCGGGAATGGTTGACGCAAATCTTAATAGCATTTGTGGCGGTACTAAACCGCGGCAAAAAGATGACCATTTGCGGCTAGGACTTGAACGGGATACAGACTTCTTGCGACTGGTAATTACGATAATTGCGGCAAGAAAGGTTGACGCAAAAAATGTGGTTGTTGCGGCTTGGTTTGGTTTCTCGCTGCAACTTCTCAATTGAGACAGCTAAATTGCGGCGATATGGGGGCAGGATAAAGTAGATGCAATTGCACATTTGCGTCTGAAATGACACCTTTTTGGGGCGATTGGGCTCGCCGGAATTGGACACATTTCTTGTAGTGATAAAACAAAGAACAAAAAGTTAAAAAAAAAAAAAAAAAAAACATTATCTTCTTCTTGCTCACCTTTGCCATACTATACCCTAGTTGCAAAATCCCTGCAGGTATGTAACATTGTTGTTGCATGCAGAAAAATCAGCTTCACACACCGACACACGTGATGCATAGATTAATGGGTTGCGGATGGGTTTGGCTGGTCTGAGTCAAGCCGAGGACGCAAGAGCTGGATCGAAAAAAAACGAAGAGTCCATATTACCTTTCCCTTTCAAAATTTTGATCAAATGCCTTACCTTTCAAACAATTGAATCAGGTTCATAAATCTCATGGGAAGACTGATTTGGAGGTCAAGTTAGTTTATTCAGAATTCTATTAGAGCAACGTCTTAAGGCATGGAAGGTAGTGGAAGTGTGTTATTGAAGAATATTGTAAGAAGTGAATTCTAAAGGAGGTTGGGAGCCCTCGAAGTTACTCCCGTAGCAATTCATTTCTTCTAACCATTATTCCAAGCACCTGGTGTGCATATTCTCTATTGCATCAGTCCGCAACATTCTATTTCTATTACATTCCTCATTACAACAGCATCTCAATAGAATTAATACAAAAGCCATAATCCCCATTTCTACCATCTCCAGTAATACAATAAAGTTCACAAGGGAGTTCTTAACAGTGGTATCAGCTAGCAGTCAGTCCTATGGCAGAAAATACAAGCTCCAAAAATCAGCAATTTGATGTCCTCCATCAACAAGTTTAGGATATCCAGTAGCAAAACATTCATCAACATCAAACAATGGAGGACCTGAAAGCAAACATACAGTAGTTAAATGATCTGGTACGTACCCTTGTCATAGCCCAAAATAACAAAGTTCCCCAAAACAGAGACCCTCACCTAGAACCTCCCCATTTCCAAAATGACCATGACCAGAATGACTTCAGAATGACTTCAGAATGCCTAATCTGAGGGGAGTTAAACTTGATTTTTCTCATTTCCATGGTGACAACCCAGCAGCTGCTCTTTAAAGCCAATCACTATTTTGAATTTCACCATACACCTTTACCTCACCGTTTACTTATGGCCTCCTATTATATGGATGGAGAAGCTCTTGTGTGGTACCAAGAGGCCTTGGAGGGTGGCTAGTTTCAAGATTGTGATACTTTTGCAAGGTCTTTGTTGATTCGGTTTGGACCGACAAGTTGAGTTGTTTCCTAAGTGGGTTGAAGGATGAGATCCATCTTCCCATTCCCATGTTCAACCCCGTTAGTTTAAGTGCAACTTACGAGTTGGCTAAGATACAAGAAGAATACCTTGTAAGTACCAAGAAATCTAGCAAGGTTGCAAGTGGGACAGCCCATGAAAAGGAACTCTTGACTCTTGTGACAGCGGTACAAAAATAGAAAACTTATTTGCTTAGTCAAACTTTTATTATTAAAACTGACCAAGAAGCACTTAAATACTTTTCAGAACAAAGAATGGGGACTGAAATGCGGTAGAAATGGTTGGCTAAGTTGGGCTATCATTTTTCTATTGAGTATAAGAAAGGAAAATAAAATAAAGTGGCGAATGCGCTCTCAAAAAGGATGGAAGATCCAACCAAGGGTGAATGTGCAGCTATACTTTATTTCCCTACCCCCTCTTGGTTAGATGAGTTAAAACACAGTTATCAAAAATCAAGTGAGATGATTATGTTACTAGACCAACTCAAAGCAAATCTGAATATGCCTAAGGGGTATTCATTGAGGCATGGGGTGATTCTAAAAAGGGGCCGTATTGTGTTACTGGAAGATTCTGATTAAAAAAAAAAGGTGTTGCAATTTGTCTATAATAACCCTCAAGTAGGCCATTCGAGGTACTTGAAAACTTATAAGAGGGCCAAAATGGATTTTTACTGGAAGGGGATGAAAAATGGCATAAAAAGGTGTTAAGGAGTGTGACACTTGTCAAATTATGAAGAATGAGACAGTACAGCTAGCCGGGTTACTCCAGCAACTCCCCATCCCCAACCAACCTTGGACAAATATATCACTTGATTTTGTGTAAGGGTTACCTATGTCGAAGGGGTTCAACGTAATATTGGTGGTAGTTGACTGACTCTCAAAGCATGGCCATTTTATACCCTTGGCCCATCCATATACTGCTCAAGTGGTGGCGGAAGAGTTTATGAAGAATGTTTTTAAGCTACATGGGTGCCCTAGGTATGTGGTGTCACATAGGGACTCAATGTTTCTGAGTAATTTCTGAAGGCCATTTTCATTGCACAAGGGTCTTCACTGGACTTCAGTTGAGCTTATCACCCACAATTGGATGGCCAAACTGAAGCAGTGAATAAATGTGTAGAAGCCAACTTGCGCTGCTATGCTATTTCTAAACCTAAAGTATGGGCTCACTCGCTTCCAATGGCGGAGTGGCGGTATAATACCACCTATCATACAGCCACAAAAATGACCCCCTATCAAGTTGTCTACGGTTACCCCCCACCCACTTTTTTATCCTACGTACCAGGTACAGTCACAAATGAGGCAGCAAATCTTATTTAAGATATTATTTATTAATCTTAAAATATTTTTTTTATTAAGAGTACATATTTGGACATCATTCCCAACTATTTGTGAATATGTTGGAGAAGAGAGTTCTCTAGGATGATCATGAGCAGGTGAGACACAAGGTATATTAGTATTAACACTATAAATAGGTATATTTATAATATTTCTAGGAATAACTCCTTGAATTAATTGGGTATCCAAATTTTGGGATTTATTCTGAGAAATTGAAGTGAATATAGACCTACGTTTCTGGTAATTAGAGGATGAAGTTACAAAATAATAGAAAAATGGCCTTCTAAAAGGCTGGAAAGATATTTGGAGTGATCCCTCTAATTTTTTATCTATGTAATCTAGATTATTTATAGCAATATTATTCTCTACTTTGGGTAATAGACTTTTATCATCCAACTTAATTCCATTTTGTTCTTTTATGAAAAAACTTTCCAACAATACTGATTAATGATTGATTTTGTTTCATTTTGGGTCACATGTTCAACAGGAACAGCTAGCTAGCATTAACGAGATTTAGATCAAACTAAAAAAAAAATGTTTAGAGTTCTTCTGAAGCGTGGAAGCTGATCTAGTATTATATTTCGCTTATGTTTCTGTGTGAATCGGATCGACGTTGCTAATGGAAGTTACTTTTCTCTCTCCCACTTTTCTCATAGCCAAGACTCAAAAGCCATAACATTTGATGGCATTACTCTGGAGGACAGATGGAATTCAATTTGAGCACCCTGCATGT
Organism: Pterocarya stenoptera; assembly: GCA_003123785.1. Classification (NCBI taxonomy): domain Eukaryota; kingdom Viridiplantae; phylum Streptophyta; class Magnoliopsida; order Fagales; family Juglandaceae; genus Pterocarya; species Pterocarya stenoptera. Next base: position 312,329 of record QEOT01009679.1, on the reverse strand, counting down.
CTGTCACATATGGGCATTTTTAAATACCCAAGAAAGTGGAACAATTAATTATTTATAAATACTCAAAGATCCAACCCAAACCTCACAAGTCACAACATCATCAAAGAGAATATTCAATTTCCAATCCCTTACTCTACATGTATCTTTTTCTCTTAGCTTAATTGATTTATACTATTTAGATGTATGCTCTTTTCCACCCTAGGATAGAACTTAATTTCCACAAGTCTAGGCAACATGCTTACCTCTTCGGCTGAATTAATAAAGACACTCACAAGAGTTTTACGGATCATCTATATATTGGTTTAAAACGAAAAGGCATTCTCGTCTTCAAGGATGGCTAAATACTCAAGCGAGGAGAATTCATTTCTAAAATGCTTTTAATAGCAATTCAAGAAACCATATACACAATCATCATTATTTCGGAAAACTATGCATCTTCCAATTGGTGCTTCATGGAGCTTGCCGCGATTGTTGAATGAGCTAAAAATACGGAGCTCACAATTTTGCCCATTTTCTATCACGTGAATACTTCTGATGTAAGAAATCTGACAGGATCTTTTGAAAAAGCTTTCACTGCCCATAAAAACAACCTCGAGGTTAGCGTCAGGAAGATGCAGAAGTGGAAAAATGCTTTCCGAGAAGTCGGCAATATCGTTGGATGGGCTGTACATGACAGGTAACATTTACATTGACTCCTGCCAAACATAAGTCAGAAACTTCGAGAAAATAACTATTATATATGTTAATAATTGTTAAAACGTTTATCGTGTCTGGTCTGAGGACCCAAGTGTTCCTAAAGAGAAAATTCTAAAGATGAATTGAAGTGTAATTTTATTTTCTCTACAACACAGTATGGGCTAAAACGTATTGTTTGTCTGTGTCTATTAATGTCTCGTAAATAATATTACTTGTCTGCGCAATTCTATGAAATGTGACATAATTAAGATCAGAAGGTGCGGTTGTTTTGAAATGCATATGTTGACTGTCCTTCTCCCTTGCTTTCGACCATGGTTAACTTTATTGTCAAAGGTCGTTGGATATATATATATATATATATATGATATTTGTAATCATAGGACTACATACTCATTTTGGAAAAAATGAGTAAATATAAGTCCTATATAAAAATAATAATTTTTTAATGATGGACCTCACTCATTTTAAAAAAGAGTACACGACGTTTGCACAATTTATTACTGTATCTAGAATTACTTTTTTTTTTTTTAATTTTTGTTTGCTTACTTTTAGTATTGTAATTTGTGTTTTTTATTTTTTTGTATGTTTTTTAAAATACATAAAAATGCTTTAAAATAAATTTACATTGTTGGTACCAAATTCAGTACCTTTTATCAGTGGCTCTATCACCACCCATATTGATATTTCAATTGATATGTTGCTTTTCCACAAAGGAAAATGTTAGTATAACACCTGAATTTGTCCGTTCATTTTCATCGCTCATGTATTTAAATTATTTTTACTTAATAATTAAGAAAATGATTTTTAGTGTATTTGTATATTTTTTTTATTTTTTAAAAATATTTAAATATATTAAAAGAATATAAAAAAGAAAAAGAGATAAAAATAAAAAAGTAACATTGTGCTAGCGGGCACGGCCAGCGATCAAAGCTGCGCGGCACGCTAACACTACTCTTCCACAAAATATTAAAATCTTTGGTTCTCCTAGGACGCTGCTAGGAGGATCAAAGATGGTGCCCCAACTGTACCGATAAGTGTAATTGCCTTTTCTTTTCATCTTTCAAATATTTTTAAAAAATACAAACAATCACTAATAGTAATCACCTTTTTAATCATTTATAAGGAAAACTGGGAGACACCATCTTCGGTCACCCTATCATTTTCCTTGGAGTTATGGTAAAACGTATGGATTCTATATGGATTCGGGTTTTATGGAATTTTATTTTATATCCTATGAAGGAATTGGTGAAGGTTGAGACGATCCCTTCTTTTGGGCTCGATCGGGCTTTCCTGGTAGGGCCTAATGTGTGAAAAACCAACCGGTCGGCCGATGATCAACTCATCTTGTGTATGGTGTCCTTGTGAAAATAACAATTCAAACGTCTTCATATAAAACACAATGTCATAGTCGTGTGCTGTATAAGATGATTTTATCATAGTGTAACAAATAAAACGTTGGTACTACATGAATTCATTCGCAGATATAATTTAAATAATTAAATTGACATATTTTTAATATTATTTGAACCTTTCCAGATAAAAGACAAGTCATTAATGTTAAGTAAGCTTCGATATAAACGATTTTTCATTAATCCCACTAGAAATATTTCTTTGGGGATTATTTCAGAACTCCTCAGAGCTTTTAGAAAGACAGAACTCTCGTTAAGTCAAAAATTTCTCTCTATGTAAACATGACAAGTCCATACTTTTATGTTTTTCTTTTTTATTCTTTAATTTCTAACCATCCAATGATCAATAGATATTAATACTGGCTTGTGAGCTTATCGGTAGTACGTAGGGCTGATTTAAGAGAAGTGGAGAAGTATGTGAGTAGGTGAAACTAGAATTCTCAAAATGTACTTTGTTCTGTAGAGATATATGGACTAGCACATCTATTACTATATATAAAAGCGGAGTCATATAACTCTAACGTGGTGTTCTAACCATAAAAGTAGGCATTCTATCCATTAAATTTGAAGTATTACGTTTATAAAGCGGTAAACATTTTAAAAGCAATGTTTCATTATGAACTATTATAACTTTTAAGTTTCATTTCTTTTCTTATATATAAATATATAAACCGATTGAAGACTCTACCTAAAAGTATTAATTCAATATTTATATTATTTTGTATTTTAAGCGGAGTCATATGACCTCGATGTGGCATTCTACCTATAAAAGTAGGCATTATACCCATTAAACTCTAAGTGTTATGTTTATAGAGCGGTAATCCTTTTAAAAATAATGTTTCATTATGAACTGTTGTAATTTTTAAGTTTCATTTCTTTTCTTACACATGAAGATATAAACCGATTCAATTCTCCACTCAAATGCACTATTTCAACCTTTATATTATTTCGTCAAATAAATCGCCTTATAAACCGTTTCGAATTTCTCCATTATAAAATCTGGTCTCTCTCTAAATCTCTCTCCCTCATACACAACAATCTACTGCGTGGGTTATAGGCTCGTTAAAAAGAAAGTCATGTTTGATCTGATCGAAGGAAACGGATAGTGCATGTTAAAGCTCTTTATAATAGTCCATTGCTTTCAAAGTGATACAATATATGTAGTAGAGTAGGGTAGAGTAGAGTGGGCTTAATTAATTAGTCATATTTTGTGAGGATTGTCCTATATATGCACCATTACCCTTGCGCCTCAACTTTTGACTGCTCCTAATAATAACAATTACCCTCGTACTTTTAATCCATCTCATCTTATCTCATTATTATAATTTTTATAAAATTTCACATAAAATATAATAAATAATTTAACTTTTCAAATTTCAAAATAATAATAACACTAAAAAATAATATTCTAACAATATTTTATTTTACTTTCATATCAATTAATCACTACCCAAATTACCTAACCTTAATTAATAAATCCCTTTTTCTAAGTTGAAAGCCAAGTTTGGCCAAGGTAGGTGAGCAAGGAGCGTAGGGATCTCGAGTGGACAGGGGAGGCATCCTTCTTTTTCGTTGCAAATCATTTTTACCTCTATGTCAAAGCTAAGCCTATGTTTTTATAAGGTGGAGGAAAGGAAGTGAGAAGTGCGAAGAAGTACTTTCACGAGATGACAATGTTTATATATAGAGCCCAAATTCATCACTTATTGGTGGAATATGACACCATACTTCTTGATCAAAATCAATCCACGTGGAAGAAAATATTTAAAAACTACAAAATTTATGCATATGAAGAGTATGCAGAGATCGATCGTTTGCTTTATTAAGCTCCATAACTTATTGATTCTGTTTTCTTCAATTCCTAATACTCATTAATAAAAGGACTTTAGGGATCAAAAATAGACGATACCAAACTCTGGGAATCCTTTTTAAATAGTAAATATATATATATATAATGAGATTTATTCTTTCTAAGAAATAAGTTGGAGTACGTACACAAGATTAATACAGTTTACTTTCATATAGCAGCAGCCAATCCTTCTCCTCACTTCCTGTTCCATGGACATGAAATGAAGTTGGAGAAGCCTACATTATACGAGCTATGAATACACATTTCTGCATGGACATATATATATATATATATATATATATAAAAGAAGATCACACCATGCATGGAAAAAAATAAAAGAGAAAAATAAAAATATAACAAAGACCATGCAAGGAAGTTTGGTGGGATATGAGAAAGAAAATCAGTACAAGTACAAAGGTTACACCCCAAGGAGAGCCCCCAGGTCGGTGCATACCCATGGCCGGACTATTCATCCGGGTTTCGGCCCAAGAACCTAGGTATACCCGAACCGGAACCGGAGTTTCAAACTTAGACTAGGTTAGCCCGGATTAGACCTACGGAAGGAACCCGGGTGAATCCAGGTTTTTCAAAACCCGAATTCCGGGTTGAACCAGGTTTTTTTTTTTTTTTTTTTAATTTAAATGGAGGTTTATGACTAAATAATATACCTACAAGTCAGGACTTAGAAGATCTCTAAAATTGGACGTATCATAATAGAATTCGGAAATTGCTTTAATTTCCTTTTTCATTTGATTAAGAAATCTCTCGCATAACTTTATATATATGCATAAAAGAAAATTCCATGAAAATTCCGTTGTTTTATAGAAATTAGGAAATTATGCTAAATTATGCAACATAATTTACAAAAATAAATTATGGCATCGTGGAAAACAATGCTCTGATTCAATGTTTTGGTGATGGGTGGATCAAACATAAGAGATATTTTGCATGACAATTTTAAACATTAATTTGCAAATTTATTTATTCCTTTATTAAAAACTTCTTTCTTATATATTCTGGCAAAAAAAAAATGCAATTATGCTGCTTAATTAGCAAGTTAATATCCAAATCAATTAATCTTGCCTATTTTTCTGTAAAATAAAAAAGGAAAGATCCAAACATTCAAATTGGAAAAAAAAAAAAACGGTTACCGGGTGTACCAGGGTTTTGCAACCCAGGTTCCGGACCGGATTTTTTCCAGGCCGAAATCCCGATCCTGAATCCGATTTTCTGGATTCCGGATGAACAGTCCTAGCCATGGGTTCTACATGGGCTGATGCACCCAAGAAGCTCCTATTATTCTCCATTGGCATGTTTATCATAATCTCATAAACTTCAAAAAGTCAATCCAGTTCTTCCAAGTGAATCCACCATGCATCCATCCATAATGTTAGAAAAATTAGATCAGAGCACGTAGGTGAAGCGTTATTACCTCGTTTAAAAATCCTATATCTAGTACAGTTGTTGCATGGATTTTCATCATCCCCGTTGTTCGTCCGAAATCATTCCATTGATGGTGGAATATGCTATGTGGTAATACCAAAATAACACTCATAAATTCCATAGCTAAAATGGCAGAACTAGAAAGAACCGACATACTAAGAGAGATTATGTTTTTGGTGGAAGTGTATCATCTAAAGAGGGAATGGACTATGTAAATAACCCCTAAGTGTAACCCCTGGCTTACTATTAAGGGCCAGCCATCAAGGCTCATGAGCTGGCTATTAAGCCACTTCATAACCCCTAGCCAAGGGAATGGGAACAGGTGCCCACTATGGGTGCCCCTTTATTGCATCTCTCACTCGCACATAAAGGGCAAGACCCCAGATCTGTATCTCTTAATATGTTCTCAATTTTGTTCAGCAAATAGATTGAGTGAGTTTCAAGTGAACTCTCTGTTTGATATTCACTTGAGCGACTGTCGAATGAGTGTCAAGCGAACTCTCTCTCATTCTTGAGTCATCAATAAATGATTTTCATTTTCATGGTTGTATAGGATCGGAACGGGTATAAAATAAAGTATTTCCACACGCATAGAAAATAGACTAGAGGGCATATTTTTCCACCAACCAAGAACATATTTTCCACAAGTCTAGGCAACATGCTTGTCTTTCGGCTGAAAGACAAGGGATTAATTAAATGTCTCAAATGAATTTCTTCTTCTCGTAGAAAATGTAGCGAAGTCAGTCAACAAGCATCAAATCTCAAACCTGTGATGGGGGAGTGATGAAAAAAGTAAACGAGATGTAAGTGAGGTGTTTGAAGAAAGACCTCTATGAGGATTTTATTGAAAAGGGAAATTTACAAGTATCAGTTTTCCATTGTGTACAATGCAGGGACCTTTTTGTCCTATTTATACAGACTGTTGCAAGATAAGTAAATTTACATTTAACAAGCATTTCATTTAGCATTTACAAACAGACTTAGAACCACCATGAAGAATTCTGTTATCATCGAATCAGTCCAGAATCTTCCAGCTCCTTCTTCTCATTCTTCTAATCTGGTGGTGCAGCACCTAATGCCTTAACAGTTCCCTGCGATTCAAGCACCACAGGGCAAAGTGTGAGGCTTGATCATAGTTGAGCAAACCATGTTGAAGATAATGGTTTGGTGAAGATATCTACAAGTTGATCCTTGCTAGACACAAAATAAACTTGAAAAGATTTTGTAGCTACACGATCTCTAACGAAATGATAATTCAAGTCAATATGTTTAGTACGGGAATGTAAAATGGGATAACAGTAAGGTAAGTAGCACCCAAATTGTCACACCGCAAGGTTGAGGATCTCTTAAAAAAATGTTGAGCTCTTTTAAAAGAGATTGTTGCCAAAGGAGCTCACAAGCAGTGTTAGCAACTGCCTTTTACTCGACTTCAGTAGAAGACCGAGTAATAATGGTCTATTTCTTTGAGCCCCAAGAGATAAGATGAGTGCCAATGTAAATGCAAAATCCACAAGTGGATTTACGGTCATCCAGGCAACCGGTCCAATCAGCATCAAAGAAAGCAGATAAAGTGAAGGTAAATGAGGAATGAAAATGGAGTCCAAAATGCTATGTAAGATTTAAGTAATGAAGTATCCTTATTACAGCTTGTCAGTGGGGAAGCCGTGGTTAATGCATGAACTGACACACCTTATTCATAACATATGAAATGTCTGGCCGAGTGAAGGCCAGATATTGCAAACTGTCAACTACACTACGATAGAGTTGAGGGTCATCAAATGAGAATCCCTCAAGTGCAGTGTGTTTGACAATGGATGATATGGGTGTAGAAACCAGTTTAGATTTATGCATATTAGTGCAAACTAATAAATCTTAGATGTATTTGGACTGTGAAATAGATAAACCAGTGGAGTTTCTAGTGACCTTAATGCCTAGGAAATAATGTAAAGATCCGAGATCTTTAACTAGAAAATACTATCTGAGTGCAGTGATGAATTGAGAAATAAGCAATGGATTTGATCCAGTAACTACAATGTCATCTACATAAACTAAAACATAGAGACAATCAAAAGATTTCCATATGATTAAAATAGATGAATTCGACTTAGAACCATGAAAGCCAAGAGAAATAAGCCTATTTGTCAGTTTAGAGAACCAAGCCCTAGGGGCTTGTTTCAAACTGTAGATAAACTTTTGCAACTTACAGACGTGAGACAAAATATCAAGGTTTACAAACCCCTGGCGACTGCTGCATATAGAAATCTTCCTCAAGGTCCCCATGGAGGAAGGTGTTTTGTATATCCAATTGGTGCAACGACCACTTTGAAGCCACTGCAAGAGAGAAGAGAAGGCGAATGGTTACAGGCTTGACTACCGGACTGAAGGTCTTGATGTATTCTATTCCAGGTAGCTGATGGAAGCCCTTGGCCACAAGCCAGGCCTTGCAGCGCTCGAGGGTGCCATCATCCCTACGCTTGGTCTTTAAGACCCACTTGGAACCAAGGATGTTCATTTTCGAAGAGGAAGGAATAAGGACCCATGTTTTGTTCTGGAGTAAGGCTTGGAACTCAGCTACCATGGCCGATCTCCACTTAGAATATTTAGAGGCCTCAGTAAACGATGAGGGTTCCTCTGGGATGGAATCAGAAGAAAGAGTTAGAGAGATGAAGGCTTTTGCAGGCAGCTAAGGTATTATGCCGTCGGATCTTTGAAGGGGACAATGAACTTGTGATTTTGACCGAGTGACCGTGGGGTGGTTGTTGATGAGAGGATTGATAAGCGAAGGTAGTGCCGAATCAGAGGAGGAAGAAGAGCATGGGAGGGATTCGGGTGAGGATTAGTGAGAGTGCGAGTGAGAGGTAGGATGAGAAGGTTAAAGAGATAAGGACGCTTCGGGAGAGTTAGGGTTAGAGACTGATGGAGAGGACAGTAAAGTGGAAGGGCCAGGTGATGGGCCTGATGTATGTGGGTTAGATGGGCTAGGGACAGAGTGAGTAAGTAGGCTCGGTAGAGGAAATGATGAGATATGTGAGTTAGTGGGAGTAGACAGAGGAGGCGAGATGGGCTGGGCTACAAAGGGAAAGTCAGTTTCAATAAACTGGACATCCCTAGAAACAAAGGTGCAGCCCGTGGCTAAATGCAAGCACAAGTATCCCTTGTGATCTAGGCTAAAGCCCATAAAAATGCATTGTTTTGAGCGGAAATCAATTTTATGGTGATTAAACGGTAGTAGGTTGGGCCAACAGGCCGAGCAAAAAATTCGAAGAAATTTGTAATCAGGTGTTTACTGAACAAAGTTTCAATGGGAGAGGAATACTACAGTTTGAAACGCTTCAACCTAGTATTTATGAGGAATGAAAGCATGAGCTAGAAGAGACAAACCAGTCTCGACAATGTGACAGTGACATCTTTCAACACTACCATTCTGAGCGTGGGAGTAGGGGCAAGTAACACTATGATGAATACCGTGTGATGCAAGTAAGGAGTGGAGTGGATGAAATTCTCCATCCCAGTCCGACTGCACAGAGATGACATTGGTAGAAAATGTATTACTAATATATCTTAGAAATGCCATAAAAATGGAAAGAACATTTGATTTAGACTGTAGGGGAAACATCCAGATGTATTTAGACAAATCAACCACTATGAAAAAATAAAAACGACATCCTAACGAGGACAGCACAGGCGCTGATCCCTATACATCAAGGAAAAATAATTGAAAAGGCTTGTTAGACTTAGATGGAGGGGGGTGGGAGGGCATGAGATTTAGCTTGTAAACAAGCTGAACAATGTGACAAAGCTAAAGAACTATTAACAAGAATATTAAAGTTTCTAAGCGTAAAGGAGTTCACACAGGTGGAGGGATACCTGAGACAGGCATGCCATATTTGGGAAGAAGTCCTTTCGGCAATGTGAGGTTGCGAAAGAGCAAGAGAGGGGGAGTCCGAAGCTTGCAATGTAATTGAAGGCACTGGTAGAACATACATAATGTATTCAACGTGACCTCGAAAAAGTACCTCTCGAGTGTGTAAATCCTTCACAAGAAAAAATGAAGAGTGAAATTCAAAGTAGATGGAATTATCCAAACAAAATTGACACAGAAAATAAATTTTTAGTAATGGAAGGGACATGAAGAATTTTATTGAGAAGATATGTGCCAGATGGGATGTTGAGATGGCTGGAACCAATATTTTGTACGGGGAGGGTGGAGCCATCTCTAATGCTGACTTGGTCAGTGCCGCGGTATGGTGTAGAATCCAAGGTGAGGTTTGAAAAATCTGGGGTGAAGTGATTGGTTGTTGCGGCGTAGGGAAACCATTGATTCAGTGAGGAAGAAAGAGGGGCAATGAAGTGAAATTAGTAGTGAAGAAGGTAGGCGCAAGCTTGATAAGTCTGGTTGAATCGATGGCAACATGTGAGAGTAGTGTGGCCGGGTTTTTGGCAGCCTTGACACAAAGATCATGTGTCTGACCGATTGGAAAAGAAATGGGAGAGTTGGCAACCATGACAACAACCATGGCGCCCACCTAGCTGGAAAGAATTACGACCTCTGTTTGAGTGGATAGGAGCTGAAGATGATCGAATATTTGTGGCATGGGCTGAAAGGCTAGAAACCGAAAGTAAGGACTGAGTTTGGTGAGATCGATGAGACTCATGGTTAGTTAAGCAAATAGTTGTAGATTTTATGAGAAGAAAGAGGGTCGGGACAGGTTGTAATTGTAGTGACAATGGACTCATAGTCTGAGCCAAGGCCAGCGAGCAAGTAAATAGAGAATTGCGAAGGAGAGAAAGGGTGGCTAACAACACCTAGAGAGGCGGCGAGAGAGGTGGCTTTGTAGTAATACTCAGAGATGGTTTCAGGACGCCTTTTTTAGTGTAGCTAGTTGAAATTGTGTTTGGATAACATGAGCTGAGGACTGGGCAACATAGAGATTTTGTAGAGTAGTCCAAACTTCATGGGAGGTATTACTAAGTAGGACTTGAGCTAATACAGTGTTAGACAAACAAGAATTTAGGGAGGACACAATGAGTTGGTCCTAGAGGAGGGAAAGTGAGAAGCGGAGCTAAGGATGGAGGAGGGAAGGAGTGGTGGAGGGGTTGATTGGTTTGTTTTTGGGAGTTTTTCGTGTGTGTCCATTGTTTTGCAGGCCAGAAGGAGAAAGAAGCGTGAGCTTTACATGGCTCTAGATACCATGATGAAAAAAGTAAACGAGATGTAGATGAGGTGTTTGAAGAAAGATCTTTGTGAGGAGTTTATTGAAAATGAAAATTTACAAGTATCGGTTTTCCATTGTGTACAATGCAGGGACCCTTTGATCCTATTATACAGACTGTTGCAAGATAAGTAAATTTATATTTAACAAGCATTTCATTTAGCATTTACAAACAGACTTAGGACGGCCACCATGAGGAATTTTGTTATCACCGAATCAGTCTAGAATCTTCCAACTCCTTCTCATTCTTCTATTCTGGTGATTCAGCATCTTGGGGATATATAGATGATTGGACTTTGGAGATATGTGTGCTCGCTTTTTTCTCAAGGGCTCTTTGCAGCCACAAGAATCTCCACCGAAATGGCCATTTTGTTTTCAGATATTTTTTATATTCTGAAACATGTTTTTAAAAAAATTACAACTTAATTAAAAAAATTTTCTTAATCATTAAGTAAAAAAATTAAAAAAATCAATTGGTAGCCACCATCGGTGGCTTTTCTTTGTATTATCCTTTCTCACGAAGTGTCCGACTTTTTCTCACAAAATGCAAGGACAAGACCTGAACGGAGTGTTTCAAATCATCATTTTGCAAAAACTCATCCCATTAAATACAAGAGAAGAGAAGTTGTGCAGAACCTTTGTATGCCATTCATAGGCCCTACGCGTTTTCCCTTAAAAAGAGTTGTTTAATTAAAGGGTACGTTTTTCTTTGTCATGTAAAATCTGTCTTGTGTGACTGTCTTGTTTCGCTTTATCCTTTGTGGTTATATTTCTCTTCATAATTGTGGTTTGATGCATGTTGGTTGATTCAAAATTTAATAAATAATATTGTTAATTCACACACGAATTAATTAATTTGGATAAAAACTTGTGAGACACCTATTCACCTTCCTTTTTAAGTGTTATTTATGATCAATCTGCTTGTAATTTCACTTACAACAGATCAAGAGTTCAGGTTATCTACCAGCTACCATCTCTAGAAAATTGCTACCCCAAATTAATATAATTAAGGGCCTGCAAATGATAAACTATATGATAATGATAATTTGTGTTTTAGTCAAAATGTTAGTAAGTGGGAGGAAGAAGCTACCGGAGGTACGCAGAAACACCTTCCTAATAAAATATGTAATCATTCTTAACTATTTTTTATTTTTTAATCTGACGTGATTAGCGGTTGATCCTATGATCATAATTGTCAGTTCTCAAATGCAATAGATAACTCCTACGACCATAATTGTTGGTTCTAACGACACAGCAACAATAATTAATAACTCCGCCATTATATATAAAAAGATTTGTAATCTTCACTATATCAAATGAATTTCTTCGATCTTCCTCTAGAAAATGTAGCCAAGTCAGTCAACAGCGTTACCAAATTAATTTACATTTTTGCCATCTCCCTATCAAGTACAAGATGAAAGAAGTTGCGCAGAACCTTCGTATGCCTTCCATGGCTAGCTTCTATTATATATACATACAAATTACCTCATGATATCTTCAGTGTTCTTCTCATTGTCTAAGCCCGCAAATTACCAATATTCCCTTCCACAATTAAGCTTCTAAATCTCTCGCATTGCATTCATGGCCACTCAAACACCCTTTTCATCTACTTCCGAAGATACTAAGAAAAGAAAAGGCCGAGACAATTCATCTTGCTCGGAAGAAGATGAAAAAATGATAACCTCTTCCCCATCTTCTTCCTCGATACCTCGATGGAAATATGAAGTTTTCCTTAGTTTCTATGGCAAAGACACTCGCACGAGTTTTACGGATCATCTATATGTTGATTTAAAACGGAAAGGCATTCTCGTATTTAGGGATGATGAAGCACTCCAGCGAGGAGAATACATTTCTCAAGCGCTTCTGAAAGCAATTCAAGATTCACAATACGCTATAGTCATTTTTTCGGCAAATTACGCTTTTTCCAAATGGTGCCTCCTGGAACTTGCTGAGATTGTTGAATGGGAGGAAAAGAACACGCTCACAATTCTTCCTATTTTCTACCATGTAGATCCTTCTGACGTGAGAAATCAAAGTGGATCTTTTGCAGAAGCATTCACTGCACATGAAAAAGATCCCAAGATAGACAAGAAAGATATGGATATGTGGAAAATTGCTTTGAAAAAAACCGGTAGTATCGCCGGATGGCACATACACGACAGGTAACATTAGCGCTCCTTTTGTTTTCACATTCTCATCTATCTCAACTCATCTCATCTGTGAAAACAAACGAGACCTTAAGTCTTTTTTTTCTTCTTCCATTGCCAGCTAGCAAGCAAGTAACAATTTTTAAAATGTTTAAATTGTGATCTGGTCTGACAGCTTGGGTGTTGCAAGAGGCAAAATATTGAAGTACGAATTGAAGTGTTTCGCTTCCTCTAATAAACAATGCTAATTATCAGCTAAAGCTAGCGTTTTCTATTATTTTTTTTGGTTCGTGTAGATTCAGGTCTCGTCAATATTAATTATTGTTCTATCAATTTATAGGTACGAATCAACAATTATACAAGATATCAGTAGACGTATATCTCGTGAGTTGAATTCTAGATTCTCACATCATGATTACGATAAACTTGTTGCAATAGACTCCCAAGTAGACAAAATGATGGAGTTATTGGATATGGAATCGGATGATGTTCGCTTCGTAGGAATTCATGGGATGGGTGGCGTTGGCAAAACAACGCTGGCCGAAATAATTTATGATCGAGTTTCTAATTCTTATTGTCGATTTGAAGGAAGCAGCTTTATTTCTTGTATTCGAGAAGAATCTAAAGCTCGTGGTCTAGCTTCTTTACAAAAACAACTTCTTTCTATGATCATTCAAGAAGAAATACAGATATGGGATCGAAACGAGGGAGATCGGATGAGAAAGAAGATGCTGCGTAATAAAAATGTTTTTATTGTCCTCGATGATGTGGATAGTGACGAGCAACTGACGGCATTAGCAGGGGATCGGAAATGGTTTGGTCCAGGGAGTAGGGTGATTATAACATGCAGAGATAGTCATCTGTTGAGAACACATGAAGTGGATTATATCTATAAGGTTGAGCAGCTTCAAACTGATGAAGCATTGCAACTCTTTAGTTTGTCGGCCTTCAAGAAAATCCATCCTATAGAGAATTACAAGGATCTATCTATGGAATTTGTGAAGTATGCTCAAGGCCTTCCTTTAGCTCTTAAAGTTTTGGGTTCCTTCTTATTTGGGAGAACGATAGTTGCCTGGAGAAGTGCTAGGGATCAACTAGAAGCAATTCCTAATAAAAAAATTATGAATATACTTCAAATAAGTTTTGAGGGGCTGGAGGATTTGGAGAAAGAGTTGTTTTTGGACATGGCATAATGTTTGTTCCAACGACCCATGAGGCTAGATAACATATTTTTGCAGACATTAGAAAGTTTTGGTTTCTATCCCGGCATCAACATTGACGTACTCGTAGACAAGTCCCTCCTCACCATCTCAGATGGAATGTTGTTCATGCATGATTTGCTTAAAACAATGGGTCAGGAAATAGCTCTTCGCGAATTCCCTCAAGATCCTGGACGACGTAGGAGACTGTTTCGTCCTGAGGATGTCTTTCACGTACTGAAGCATGAAACTGTAAGTCGATTAGTGTAGACATTAATATAAAAAGGTACATTTTCATCATAATTCTTGCTAATCCGTTGTTCTTGGTTACTAGGGAACTGATGCAATTGAAGGCATGGTCCTGGATTTTTGTCCTGAAACGAAAGGGAGATTCAATTCTCAAGCGTTATCAAACATGAAAAATTTGAGATTTCTTGAAATTAATCCTCTTACTAGTAATATTCATTGCTCATTTGAATGGTGTGGAGATCCTTTAAAATCCTTGCCAACCAATAAGTTGCGATTCTTAGTCTGGTCTGGATATCATTTGAATTCCTTGCCGAGAAGTTTTCAACCAAAAAATCTTACTGTACTAAGCATGCCTTACAGTCGCATCAAACAACTATGGAAGGGATCGATGGTAAGTTTTTCACTCGTATAAATACGTATTCTTCTTAATAATCCCATTTCCTTTCCCAAATATGTGAATAAATTCATGTTTTGATCCAATGAACTACTTGCTTATAACAGGTTTTAGACAATTTGAAATCCTTTGATCTGAGTTATTCTGAGAACTTGATTGAAACTCCAGATTTGACAGGAGCCCCAAATCTTGAGATAATAGACCTTTCATGTTGTAGATCCTTGCGTAAGGTCCATCCATCCATCGGAGTTCTCAAACTATTAAAACAATTGAATTTAGGTCATTGTGAATGTCTTAGAAGACTTCCAGACAAGTTCTACTCGGAATCTCTGGAATATTTGAGTCTTGACCAATGTTCAAGACTTGAGAAGTTACCAGATTTTTTGGGAGATATGACATCTCTTCAGAGCTTACATTTTAGTACCAAAAAAGACTTGCCATCATCATTAATGAGTTTCTCCGGGCTTCGCTATTTACATTTACAAGATTGCAAAAACATTTCAGTTTTTCCCAGTTTTATCTATAGTTTCTCATCTCTTGAACAACTCTGGTTGGATGGTTGGTCAAGACTAGAGAAATTTCCAGACCTGAGTAGATTGGAATGCCTGAAGAATCTTACGGCACTGGGAACTGCTATAACACAAATACCATCGGTCAATCTAATCCCCAAAAGCATCCGTATCTTCCATCTTGAAGGAAGAAAGTGGATGCCACGTAAATCAAGAGATTTGCCCATCTTGGTTAATGACTCTACTTTGCCGAAACAAAGCTCAGCTCGAACCTATGATATCGGATCACTTGTTGAAAATCAGATGGAAGGAGTATGTGAGGTAAAAGCAATGGACATTGATATTGACAGCCAAGGAGAAAATATTTTAGACATGGCAGGTGGATGTGTTCGGAATTCATTCTTACATGCCGATGCGGTGAGTCTCTCTCTCTCTCTCTCTCTCTCTCTCTCTCGTTTAGAAAAGAACGCACACAAATATACGTAGGGTGGTGTTGAAATAAACAAGACAAGTCGACATCCACCAAAACGAAAACAGCTTAATTTGTGCAGCAATTAACATCTCTTTTTGGGGATTGTTTTACAGGGGAAATATGGGTGGTCGCTGGGATGTGGAATCCCGGAGTGGGTACACAATACAAGTAATGGCTCCTCTGTAAAGATAGATTTGGATGGTAATACTAATATGAAGGGGATGGGGTGTGCTGTCTTTATTGTTTGTGATTCTTATCAATTCCATTCCCCTGAAGGCACTTCAATTTCTTCATTATTCAAGGAATCAATTTATAAGACTTCATTTTTGCGGTTTACATTATGTTTCGAGATGGATGAAGGTTCTTCGGCATATTCTTATTCCGTCTCGTTTCCTTCCTTGGACGTCTGTTTCGTCAGGCCAATTCGATTCTGGGCGTATATACCAGCTCCTCGATTTTTGAAATGCTGGAAATCAAAAAATTTGGATAAACAGAGCTTCATTAAGATTTCAATTACAGCGAAAATGGACAGTTACAGGTCTGGTATTCCTCCAATAAAAGTGGAATTGAAAGTTAAAGAATGCGGGGTGCATTTAGTATCTCAGGATGATGCTAATTCACAGTTCTATAATAGCATTACTCCTGATCTTGGTTTGGGATCTTCAAATTTAGATTTCTATCGTCGATTTGAATTTACTTTGTACGTACCCGAAAACTCAAGATTATTGATGACGAGGAAGTGATCACAAAATCTCAGA
Organism: Pterocarya stenoptera; assembly: GCA_003123785.1. NCBI lineage: Eukaryota > Viridiplantae > Streptophyta > Magnoliopsida > Fagales > Juglandaceae > Pterocarya > Pterocarya stenoptera. Next base: position 295,991 of record QEOT01009679.1, on the reverse strand, counting down.
TTGATTAAAGGAATCGTGCAGTCGATCGACCACCCAAGCAGCTTTTCTTGTTTGTCATGTTTCTGGTACGTTATGCTACCTCGATCTGTCCTTCATCTCAGACTCGGATCTCTATAAAACAAGCAGTATTTTAGTCATTTATGCTTCTATTTGTTTTTAATATGAAAAATATGATTAAATGTTATATGCATGGAAATGATGAGGCCAGGAACCTTCATCAGCGAAAACGTGGGAGATTGCTTGATGTGGAAGTGCGGCGTGACGAGAAATGATCAAGATTAGATTCAGCAGGAGTAGTCCTTCAAAGTTGCGGAACTGGGGTTGAGTATCTAGCTAGCTGCCTAAACATGGGAGAATACTTGACATGCATGGATCCAGTGCTGCATGAAGATCAGAAATGAAGATTAGATTCAGCAGCTAGGAGTCCAGCTTTGGGTATCTGGTTGGTATTGTTTTTTCTTTGGGAATAGATCAAGATGATGATCACCATTTTGTTTAGGGAGTACTGGGGTCTGTACGTAGTGTCTCCTTTATTTTTATAACTAAACTTTTAGTTGCTCTTCTTTATTTTTATATAGTTAATTCTTTGGTATTTTCAGAAAACAAAAACTCAATAGAGTAGTGCTTTTGTTGCGAAAATAATCAATTTGTGGATCAAATGTTTAAATGTTATGTGCATGGAAGTGACCATCAGAAACCTTCAGCTGCAAAAGCGTGGGAGATTGCTTGATGTGGAATGATCAAGATTAGATTCAGCAGGAGTAGTCCTTTAAAGTTGAGAATTTGGCTGCATATTCATTGAGGAACTGGGGTTGAGTATCTAGCTAGCTGCCTACTTGACATGGACATGAAGAGAAATGAAGATTAGATTCCGCAGCTAGGAGTCCTTTGAATATCGGCCGGTTGGTATTGTTTTAGCGTAAAAGCTAGGTCACCGCATTGTTGCACGATCTACTAGCGGCTAGTGTTAAATGTAAAAATAACATGTTTGGCATATTTTTATGACAAAACGTAGCTCAATTGATCTGTTATATATAATTATATTGGGTAAAATATAGGTTGTAATTCGAGCAAAATTCCCATAAATTCCAATATTATCAAATTTAATGATATAGAAATTTTCAAATACTAAAGATTACTTTGTCAAAACAGCTCAGCAAGCTGACAGAATTTGACTTGAATCTGCATACTTCTGCAATTTGAACTTGACCTAATTAACCTTATAATTAATCCTATCTATTTAATTAAGCATAAGATTAATGCACGATTTGATCACTTTGAGACTTGAGCATTATTTCGTAGATCCTCATTTCTTGTCCGTGAGAAAAAACCATTGTGAGATATTGAGCCTAAAAGCAAAACAAAAATCTAGATTAATTCTCGATCTTTAGTAAATTTGAAGGTGCGTGGTGGCTGAGGCAGAGCACAAGAGTAGTTTTTTTTTTTTCTTGAAGAGTTCTTTCAAAGGTTACTACGTAGTAACCTGACCCGTTAGAAAACCCAAGCCCAATTTTAAGCCCAAGACGAAATAAAAGAGTCATTTCTAACCAGTTGCAGCGATGGACAAAATTGACCGAAATGTCATTTTCGTTTAGAAAAGTCAATTGCGGTAATTTATATCGTCGCAAAAGTTAATAAATTGCCGAAAATGACTCGCTATTTCTAGCGATTTTGAGTTATCGTCGCCATGATGTATTTCTAACGGTTAATTGTCGCCGAAAAAGAGTTTTGCGGCACAAGTGGGAAGAACAAAACCAGACTTACAAATGATCTAAAAACCAATAACAAGTGTCACCAAGGTATACAACTCATCCTTCAAATCATTATGATAAAATTCAACAAAACCATTAATCTCACCTCTTCAAACTTCTCAAAGTTCTGAGTATCTAACTCATCCTTGACATCAGGAATCAAAGCTGCTTTACTCATCTTATAACGTTCAGGAATACTACTAGGGAACTACTACTTTTATCATTTATCCAATTGTTTTGATAGTCTATCACCAACCTCATACAATCATCATAAAATTAGTAAAAATAATTCAAGAACAGTAAATTTTTGCAAATTGCAAAGAAGAAGCACACAAGAATGACAACAATAATAGAGTTGATTCAAGAATAATAAGGGCCATAATCCAATACCACCAGGCCTAAGGCCTACTCCTGATCATATGACTCCTTTCAGAAATCCCCTCCAGCCTTCCCCACTAAGAGCTTATTGCTGCACAATCAAACAATTGTTATCACTTTGACAATTTCTATCCCCATCAAAGATGTAACACTCAGGCCCTTTGGATTTTTGTTTTTATTTTATTTTATTATTTTTTTCCTCTGCTATTTCTTTTCCCTCCTGCCTCCCCTACCCCACGACGTCATTTGTGGTGAGCTTCATCTTGCTGCTTGCATTTTATCTTCTCGACGGTTTTTCAATTTCAGTTTCTGCTCTTCCGAAGATTCCTCCACCCAATCTCAACTATCTCCACGTCTAGGCAGTTTGAACTTCCTTTCCATTTTTGAGTTCTCTTTTTCATTTTGTTCCCGTCCATCACTCGGTTCTCTCTCTCAGAGTCTCTCTCGTTCACTACAAACCTCCATGCAATCACCGTAGCCCGGGGCCATCACTCACTACTGTGGCATCGCCAACCATCCCGCACGGCCACCATCAAGACAACCTGTGGCTTTCACAGATGGACCAATGAGCCAGTGCTCACCCTCTCAACCCCACAACCACCACGTTGTCACCATAAGACGCCCCTGCAGACCACTAACCACCCCAAGGACTTGCACCACCCAGCCACTGCCTCGTACACACCACCACCATGCAAGCCTCCCACGTTCCCTCCGTTCCAGCCACCACTTCATGACGAGAGGTCCACATTGCCGCCACCCTTCACCTTGAAACCCAAGCCAACATCGCACGCTAAGAGGCCTCTGTTTCCACTTGCCAAAAACAGAGCATGCTTTCCTTCGAACGTTGCCTCCATGCAAGCCGCCCAGCCACTTGCCGTCCATGCGCCGTAGCCCAGCCATGGACCCGTTAGTGGAGCCATCGCAGATCACGAAGCAAGATTCTATGGTCGGGCTACAGCCCCCGTTGCACGGTCCGTAACTCCCTCTCCCTCTTTCTCTCAGGACGTGGCATCTCTCTCTCTCATCACACACACACACTCTCTCTCTCTCTCAGTGCTCCGTCGTCGCGAGCACCACCATCCACCGCACCCAGACCCGTCACGGCTCCTTCGCTCTCGATGAGTTGTGGACTGTTGCCCAGGGTCGCACGTTGGTTCCTCACGTAAGCCACTGTTTTCCTCTAGTGTTTTAGTTTCAGTTTTTCACATACTAAGTTTTCCTCTTTACTATAAAATGCCCTTAATTTTTAATTGGGTTTGGGCTGTTTTGTTTACGCAGTGGTTTTTATATTTTAAGTGGGCTCATTTTTATTTTAAATAGTCTAGAAACTTTATTTTCTTTTACAGCAAATATTGAAGGGATTTAAATTATGTTGTTAAGCATTAATTTTTAGAGGCCTGCTTCTAAGCGGTCCGGCTGTTTATGTCTAATAAACAGCCCTCCTACCATAATCACCCACGTCACAATTTACATCAAAAGCAAAATAGTTGCAGCCACATACAATTAATCCTGCTCCCTTTAGAACCACTTCGTCCCTGCACTTTCACTGCCCTGCTCCTTTCGAAATGCATCTCACCGAGACACAAGCATCTCTTCCATCCATTTGCACCACCGCTGCAACTCATCTCGCCGGGCCCCCAGCTACCTTCAGTCAGAATTTCTGCCATCTCTTCCTTCGAAATCTCACTGAGCCAAGCAATAGCAATATGGACCCAATTACAAGAACACTGGTGTCAACAATCTCCTAAATTAACAATCCCAATCAGCAAATTTTCAGGGGAAAACAATAAGGGATTCAAGGCATTTACCCATATATATATATATATTAGAAATTCAAGGCAGTTACCGAAAACATATTGAGGGAGAGAAAAATCAGTGTGTTTCTGGATCGAAGAAGAAGAGAGAATCGAAGAAGAAGAGAGAATCGAAGAAGAAGAATCTTGAGGGAGAGAAAAATCGAACCATTCTAGGGTTTTCGGATCTTTCGTGAGAGGCGACTGGGGCTGTCAGTCTCCATAGCCACGGTCCTGAGGGCTGGGGCTGTCTGTCTCCTCGCCACGGACGCGAGGGGAGGTGGTATTCACAGCACTGTCGCGAAGGTCGGTGGTGGTCGCAAGGGTGGGTGGTGCGAGGGGGCCTGCTATTCGCAAGATGGGTCCTGTGCGAGGGGGCTGCTGGTGCGAGGGGAGTACCTGGGTTGAAAACAGAACGGGCGAAAACAGAGATGAAAGGTAAAAGAAGGTAATCGGGTGAGGTGCGACCACACGAATACAAACATAAAATGCGTATGTGTCTAGATATTATTGGTGGGCTGTTTTTAGGGGCTTATAAGCCCAACCGGTTAGAATGGTTTCTCTACTTTTTATAATTTAACTTTAGAAGTGAACCGTAACCGTATAATGTTATTTTGAACACTATAATTCTAATCTAGTTTATTTTTATTAAATGAATTCCATTATTTACTGTAATAGATTTTTGGTATAATTATATCAACTATTTTTAAGTTTATAGTTTGATCTCAATAGTAAATAAGTCAAAATTTAATATCTTAGTCGAAGAAAGCAAGTGGATATCGATGAATTTTGGAAAATGATGGCTTGTTAGTGTTATGAGAATTTTAGGTCTCGAGGTATTAAAATAGCTATTTCAGGTGTAATTTCGAAGTAACTGTTCAAGTTGGAGATTTATTCAAGTTACATGATTTTTTCTATAGGTGACAATTGATATTTCTTTGGCACTATTGTGAAGATTTTCTGAAAAGCTAAAAAGTCCCGATAAGCGGGGTTCCTATGCTAGATTTGTATAAAAGAAATGAACTGAGGTTGGATTGTAAAAATGTGCATGTTGTTTCAAAAAGAAAATGTGAAAAACAACCTCAATATATGTTTTGCATTCACTCGTGAGATATGTATGAAAGAGAAAAGAATTGCTTTTGACATGAATAGTGTAGACATGAGCAATATTTGACATGTTTCTGAAATGTGCAAAAGAGCGAATATGATGCCTGAATTTTTGTACATGTGATATGAAAACGATTTGGATATGTTTTTTATCAAATGGAAATGATTTACATATGTTCAGCACTTGTTTTGATATGATATGGAAATGAAAAACATTTGGCATACTTATCTGTTTTAATTCTGATTCTGAATATGGTTCTGATATGATGATACTGGTTTAGGTGATATGGTTGGTACCAACATGATATGATATGATATGAGTGCACCCACTTTAGAAACAAAGTGGTCTTTTATATGTTCTTTCCTGTGTGCACACTCGGGACTCCGAGATTGAAAAAGGGAAAGTTTCACAATATGATACTGTCTGGTTTGGCCACGAGGGATAGCACAACCCTTCCACAGGGGTTAAACATGGTATATGATATGATATGATACGATATGATATAATATGATAAGATGAAGATGTTCAATTATGTTATACCAAAGCGTTTTTGAATATGAAACGGATTTTTGAATATGAACAGTTGGTTTTTGAATATGAAAAGTGTCTTTGAATATGAAATGGATCTTTGATTATGAACAGTTGGTTTTTGAATATGAAAATAGTCTTTGAATATGAAAAATGTCTTTAAATATGAACAGTTGGGTTTTGAGTATGAAAAGATTGAAAAGACACTCTGATTTTCTAATAACACGTTTCTGAGATTTGCATATGAAAATGAAATATTTTATTCTGCATATTGAACTCTCTGGAAAGGCTCATGTTTACATACTAGTATGTGTTCTTTGCTTACTGAGTTGTTGATAACTCACCCCTTATCTCCATAACATTTTTCAGATAATTTTGATGGTACAACTGGGGATCAAGACTAGAAATGGTGTATAAGGCTACATGAGCATAGTGGAATAAGTACAAGGAGTGTACTTTGGTTACCTGAGCATTTTTATTCAATAGTTTTGTTTTGCTTTCTCGATTGGGTATTTTGAAAGGTTGAGATTTATTTTGAGAGTTAGTGGCGTTCATAATTATTTATTTTGTTAGTAGGAGTTTTAAACATTGAGATTCATGTGTAATTGAGAAGTTAGAGTTTATATCTGAACTGTGATTTATGATTTTTGAGTGACAAGTAATAACTCTCCGACCCATCCGGGACCAGGGCGTTACAGTTGGTATCAGAGCCAGGTTTGAGGTTCTGTAGACTATAAACATGTGAGATTTAGATATCTATGGGTTTTAGGAAGTAACTTTAAGATTGGAAGTGTAGGAATTTGAGAACTATAAGGATGATCATATGGATATTTGAGTCAGAAATTCTGCTTACAAAAAAAAAAAAAAAAAAAAAGAAGAGAGAGATTTTGATGAGGTCGAAGGTTTTAGAAATTCTGTAGGTCTAGGATATGATTTTGAGGATATTTAAGACTTCCACATTTGCTTACTCATGGAAGGTGGCTTATGAAATCTGAGGTTTAGAAATTTTGCATACTTTTAAAATGATCTGGATGAGATCTGAGGTTTTAGATTTTACTTAAGAAATTATTTTCGTGAGATTTGGAATTTTAGATTCGGCAGGCTTAGTCTGTGGGCTAGGAAATGATTATGATAAGATTGAAGGTTTAGATTTTGGGGTTATATTATTATTGTGGTTGCATATACATTTTATTTATTTATTTATTATATATATTGGTTCTTTTATGATTTCAAAGTATTTTAATATTCGTTTTATGGTTAAAACTATTTGCTTATGTTTATATGAACTCTATATTTTGAATTGTTATTAAAATTCAAGTTTCCAGGAAGTCACCTTATTGTCGGATACAAAACTGTTAGGATCTGAACACAACTGAGAATTGAAGAGGGTATCAAGAAGTATAAGTGAGTGTGCTTGGTTTGGTAGACAAGAAATCTATCACATTATCAAAGTGTGGTAAAGGTTATCTTGGTAGGTACTGAAATGGATTAGACTCCGTGTTGAGGTTTTATGGATTTTGGTTTTAGAAATTTTGCGAAGTTATTAGAGTGAAGCATGGTTTTTGATAATACGATGGTTTGCGAGTAAGCTTAGTGATGATTGAGAAATGAGTTGCGACTTGAGATCACGCAGGTTTTAAATATGTTGGCTATAGATTTCGAGTTCGAGGATTTATAGAACGAGAGATTTTTAGGGATCTCGAGCTAAGTTGGATTCCTGCGTGAATTGAGTGCGAGATTAAGGACCTCAGACTTGGGAGAGTTTATTTTTAATATCCATATGAGGTTATTAGTTCTATGTGCTATTTCAGATGAAGTTAGGTTAAGATGTTGGGTGGAAATTTTTATCGACTTTTAATCGAACCATTGTGGAAGTTTATACTTTGAGTTTGGATTGCACACTTAAATATTTGGTAACCGATACAATGTGCATGAGCCTGTATGTCTATGGGGAATTATTTTTTTAACCTTGTAATTCCATTGTTGAGATTTATACTTTAGGCTTAAACTAGATCTTGAGTTATATGAAAATCAACACTAGGTGCATGAATAGGTATGTCAAGAGGATTAGAAGACATTTGAGGCACCGGGCGAAATTTTTTAAAAACGGGTTTAAATTATTTAGGTTCAACAAGAATGATTAAGGATTAAAATAGGAGTGCAATGGATGTGATGGTCAAGTGTGTAGGTTTCGCTTGGGATACTAAAAAATTTCGAGGACGAAATTTTTTTAAGGAGGGGAGGATGTAACACTCAGGCCCTTTGGATTTTTATTTTTATTTTATTTTATTTTATTTTTCCCCTGCTTTTTCTTTTCCCTCCTGCCTCCCCTACCCCACGACATCGTTTGTGGTGAGCTTCATCTTGCCGCTTGCATTTTATCTTCTCGACGGTTTTTCAATTTCAGTTTCTGCTCTTCCGAAGATTCCTCCACCCAATCTCCACTATCTCCACGTCTAGGCAGTTTGAACTTCCTTTCCGTTTTTTATTTCTCTTTTTCATTTTGTTTCCATCCATCACTCGGTTCTCTCTCTCAGAGTCTCTCTCATTCACTGCAAACCTCCATGTAGTCACTGTAGCCCGGGGCCATCACTCACTGTTGCGGCATCGCCAACCATCCCGCAATGCCACCATCACGACAACCTATGGCTTTCATAGATGGACCAATGAGCCACTGCTCACCCTCTCAACCCCACAACCACCACATTGTCACCATAAGACGCCCCTGCAGACCACTAACCACCCCACGGACTTGCACCACCCAGCCACTGCCTCGTACACACCACCACCATGAAACCTCCCACGTTCCCTCGGTTCCAGCCACAACTTCATGACGAGAGCTCCACATTGCCGCCACCCATCACCATGAAACCCAAGCCAACATCGCACTCTAAGAGGCCTTGTTTCCACATATTGAACTCTCTGAAAAGGATGTTTACATACTAGTATATGTTCTCTGCTTACTGAGTTGTTGATAACTCACCCCTTATCTCCATAACATTTTTCAGATAATTTTGATGGTACAACTGGGGATCAAGACTAGAAATGGTGTATAAGGCTGCATGAGCATAGTGGAATAAGTACAAGGAGGGTACTTTGGTTATCTGAGCATTTTTATTCGATAGTTTTGTTTTGCTTTCTCGATTGGGTATTTTGAAAGGTTGAGGTTTATTTTGAGACTTAGTGGTGTTCATAGTTATTTATTTTGTGAGTAGGAGTTTTAAACATTGAGATTCATGTGTAATTGAGAAGTTAGAGTTTATATCTGAACTGTGGTTTATTATTTTTGAGTGACAAGTAATAACTCTCCGACCCATCCGGACCGGGGCTTTACAAAAGGAATTCCTTCATGAAGTTCATGTGGTTACTTTTATGAGAGAGGTTAGGGTGCCAAAAATAATTATGAAATGGTGACTATTCAAGAATATAGAATTAATTCACAAAATTCAAGCGCCAAGGAACTTAGTTCAATGGCAAGAGTACAACAGATTGAAGTGGTTTTTACCAAACACTCAAAACTGTCCACAGGACATGCATTCAGCAAGTGCATGAGCTCCATCAGCAGTAATTTATGCATTTAAAAAGAAAATTAAATGGATCTAGAACAGCTAAGAATTGGTCTTCAAGGTCTACAGTGAGTTGGATCCCTAGAAAAGACCATTGTTTCGGTTTTAAAAGGCATAAATGCAATATGAATGAACTGTCTGGGTGTTTAGTAACATGAAGACCAGGAAGTAAGCTATATAATTGTGCATGACCCAAGCCAAAAAAGCACAAAACACAAAATAGTTTTGTTAGAGCTTTCTCGCAGTAATATCTATTTATACAACCACCAAAAAAAAAAAAAAAACTTCATACGATCATCCAGTATCTGAGCATTTATAAGACAAACCAAATCCAAATCTACATCAAAATACCAAAATATTAATAGTAAAAACTAAATAACAAAAAAAAAAAAAACTACATAGAAAAAAAAAAACATTATCTCTCAGCTTTTCCATCAAACACTTGTTGTGCCATTCTTGTATTGTTGCTTCCATCATGTGCTTGCTTTTCCTTTTACCAGATTACAACCAACAGAGAAGGGTTCATTACACTTGCACTGTTTCTACCACTAAATATAAGCTTATAGATTTTTCCCTAACCAAACCCAACCAATTTCCAGATGGGAACTTTTCTACTACAAACTCATGGCTAACATTATTCCAAGGATTTTTTTTCAGGATCACCATAATCAATATCTAGCAAATTGGTCCTGGGAATTAGGAGTTGCCATGGAGTTGACAATAAATTAACAATGGTTGGTTGATTGGCATGTACAAAAGCTTGGGGGCTTGGAGAAGACTTTTTCAGAAACGCAAATCTACTCTTCTCTTCAATCATTTATGCAACTTATTCATGAAAAATACATAGAATCATAACAACACTTCTTCTATGGAAGAAGAAATGGACCTAAATAAAACGAAGAACATAAAGTTAAAAAAAAAAAAATACATTATCTTCTTCTTGCTCACCTTTGCCATAATGTACTCTGGTTGCAAAATCCCTGCAGGTATGTAACATCGTTGTTGCATGCAGAAAAATCAGCTTCACACACCGACACGTGTGATGCACAGATTAACGGGTTGCGGATGGGTTCGGCTTGTCTAAGTCGAGCCGAGGACGCAAGAGCTGGATCAGAAGAAAACGAAGAGTCCATATTACCTTTCGCTTTCCAAATTTCGATCAAACAATTGGATCAGGTTCGTAAATCTCATGGGAGGACTGATTTGGTTAGAGAGCAAGGGCCTTGATAAAGGGAGCACTACTGCATTCATTGTAAAACTTGGGTGAATAGATTTCACATAGTTCTGGCTAGAGAGAGAGAGAGAGACAGTTAAAGAGAGGGATGGGTTTTGAAGCTCGCCTCTGCGTCTTCTTTTTCTTCTTCACCTTTAGCTCATCTTGTTAGGGCTCCGTCGACGCTGAGGAAGAAGACAAGAATTGAAGTCAAGTGTTTTGTGGGATCTATCGAAGTGAAGAAGGAAGAGAGGCTTGAAGCAGTTCAAAGAAGGCTGGAACGACGTCGTGGAAGCCAGAAACTTGAAGAACAAGACGCACCGTATTTCTGGGTGTTTTTATCAGTCTGTAGATGGGTGCTACGCACCGTTTCACTTGTCTTTATTATGGGGTCTGTAAAACGCAACGTTTGGATTTATACTTGTCTGTCATTTATTTTTCTGCATATTGGAGGCCAAGTTAGTTTATTCGGAAGAATTCTATTAGAGTAACGTCTTAAGGCATGGAAGGTAGTGGAATTGTATTATTGAAGAATATTGTAAGAAGTGAATTCTGAAGGAGGTTGGGAGCTCTCGAAGTTACTCTCGTAGCAATCCATTTCTTCTAACCATTATTCCAAGCACCTGGTGTGCATATTCTCTATTGCATCAGTCCGCAGCATTCCATTTCTATTAAATTCCTCATTAAAACAACATCTCAATAGAATTAATACAAAAGCCGTAATCCCCATTTCTACCATCTCCAGTAATACAGTAGAGTTCACAAGGGAGTTCTTAACACATCTTCGCAGGATATTAGTTTTGGTGGGTGGTGGTATAGCAGGCTAGCAGCGAAGCAGAAGAAAAGTAAGAACAATGGTTAGTCCTAGAATATACTCACTACAAGAAAGTTGGGCTTTTGCGGCCATTATTTTTTGCCGCGACAAAGGACGGCCGCTAATATAACTTTAATCCAAGAAATTGGCTTGGAGACGGCGCGTTACTGCATTGCCAAAAATAAATAGGTTTTTTGCGACGAGTTTTGGTTGCCGCTATAATAAGCGCAGCAAATGAATATAATCATCTGTTCGGCTTGTTCTTCCCGCTGTTAATAATATCTTTTGCATTGAAAATTTGCAGCCACTAAAACAATCACAAAAATACAGAGGAATTTGACCGACAGTTTTTCTTCCCACTGTTAAAAACCCTTTCTGCGGCAAAAACGTTGGCGACGCAAAGCAATCGCTACAAACCGAATCCTTTAGCGGCGAAAAAATAATGTATTTGCAGAAGAACTTAATTGCCGCAAATGAGTTTTAGTACAAGACCAATGATTTGTAAATTGACGCGCCCAGCGTATATTTTTTCCCCAAATTTCACAACCTGCCCAGACCATCTCTCTCGTCTCTGTTGAGGTCTTGCCGCCGCAATGTGTTTTCTATTTGCCACCGCCCGCTTCCTTACAATGGCGAGGTCGTCGGTAAGAAAGCTGTGTTTATCTCTCTCACCCCTCCACCTGTCTCTCCCTCTCTCCCCCCTTCTCTCTCTCTCTCTATATTTATAATAACTCTCATTTCGGCCCTCTGTTTAGAGGCCTAAGGTGTCGCGGTAGCAGTTCCAGGTGGTGCGCCACCTCCTAACGTGTAAGTGATCCTCTGTCTAGTATTGTAATATTAGCACAATATATACTCTGTCTAGTACATGATGTGTAGACATTCATGTGTACCCAGATTAGAAGATGCCCATTTTCATATAGAATCAACCGATTTCACAGCATATTCATGTACATGTTTACCTTAGACATCGGGCCTTACTTTAGAATCAAAGGGTTTGAATTACGAAATTAACAGAATTAATTCACAGTAACGAGGCTTTTGTTGCATATATATTAGTTCCCTTTCCAGATTTGTATGATATTTGAGACCATGTTGATACTAATTTTTTAATTAGGACTTTCATGCATATAGTTAAGAGGTTCTTGACATTAGTTAAATCTAACTTTCTTCTTTGTGAATCTAGAGGAATAATGAAACTGTGTGAAGGTCAATGTGCCTTCTCGAAGCACATTACTAAATTGTATCATTACCAGTTTTGATGTTTAGCCTTAGTAGACTTAAACTTCCCAGTTTTGTGCAACAAATTACCAATTCTTGCTAGTTTTCTAAATCAACCAGAGTTATAAATTTGGCCTAATCAAATTTAGTAGCTACTCCATTGCCCTTTATTTATTTTTAGATATTATATTATGAATATTAGTTCTTAGAACCTGTTTTGTTGCTGGCCTCCCCAAACCCTCTATTTGTATTCCACTTTTTAGTGTATTGAAAGCTTATTCATAATAAAAAAAGGCACCAAATTAAAGTGTATCATTTCTTAATGTATGCTATGAATGATTAAGAAAATAGGTCTTAACTGTTATGATTTTACTAATTTCAAGTATGTGCTGCATGCAAAACCTGCATAGATATTGGGGAAGGTCTTCCCTATCTCGGTGTCTACAAGTAATTGGCAACCACTTTCATGTATAGGCTTAGAGGGAGTTGGCACATTCTATATTTATTTATTTATTTTTTGACGTCGGGGAACCTCTCCAAGGCAGGGCTCTTAGTACCCACCCTTGTAGAGTAAACTTCGGTCCCCTGCACCGCACCTTCGAAAGTTTCCCTACACGGAAACTGGTTTTTTCTCTAGCTTTTCACGAGGGGGTGTGGCCCAACTTTAGTTTGCACACATGAGGTGTTGAACCTTGGACCTTCAATGGATTGATAGCCCAATGAATTATTATGGCCTTCACCACTTCAGCCATTTGGGTTAAGCACATTCTAGATTTAGAATGTGGTTAAGAGAATGCAACCCTATAGAACCAGGTAAAATAGGCACTTATCAAACTTGCATCTTCTTCCACATGAACTAAATAAAACCATCCCTACCCTAAATACAATTTTGTGAGCCTTTCAACTCCCTTTCACAAAATATTCCGTATTTCCCTTATTTCCTCTAAAAGTTTAAGATACACCTATTGATCCAACCATTTTCACCAATGTTTTTCTTTGTTAAATTTTGTGAGTCTGAAGCTTTATCTTTGCCCCTTACTAAATCACTGTTGTGGTGAAGGTTGCAATATCCTCCATACGATTGAGGTTTAAATGGACAAGGATTGGACGCATGTGCCAAACAGGTTTATGTCACGGGAATATGCTGAAGGGATTAAGCAACTCCTCACAATGGCCAAAGCCCATGCACCTGGAAGCACTACCTTTAGGTGTCCGTGTAAAAGATGTTGTAATAACCTTTTCCTGCCAATAACTCAAGTAGAAGATCATCTATTCACGATAGGTATTGATCCAAGTTGTACACATTGGATATTCCATGGGGAGGGTGAAAGTTGGATTGCTAATTCCTCAGACAGTGATGAGAATACATATAATGAAGGTCAGAATAATGTTGATGATATGGATGAGATGATCCAGGACATTCGCGCCGGTGCATTCATGGAACATGATTTTGAGGAACAGGGTACTACCTCACAACCCACCATGAGTGAAAGGCAATCGAAAAATTTTGAACAATTGTTAGATGATGTCAGATGTCCACTTTATCTCGGTTGTGAAAAATTCTCTAAGCTTTCATTTATAGTTAAGCTACTCCATATCAAAACTATTGATGGGTGGACTATCAAGTCATTAAACATGGTTTTACAGTTGTTAAAATCAGCTTTCCCAGATTTTCAGTTGCCAAACACATACCATGAGGCTCGACGCTTGGAGCATGGGCTAGGTTTTAGTTATGTGAAGATAGACGCCTGCCCAAATGACTGCATGTTATTTTGGAAAGATGATGCTGACAAAGAAACTTCTTCTAAATGGAACAAGTCAAGGTGGGTGTCAAGTAGAAGAAAAAAGGGGAAGATTCCCCAAAAGGTACTCCGGTACTTTCCTTTGAAACCTCGGTTACAAAGACTGTTTATGTCAAAGAACATTGCAAAATCTATGAGATGGCATAAAGAAGAATGAGTTGATGACCAAAGTACTTTAAGGCATCCTGCTGATTCTAAGATGTGGAGGCAATTTGATAAGGACTATGATGGTTTGCAGAAGATGCTCGGAATGTAAGACTAGGCCTAGCCAGTGATGGGTTCAATCCATTCAATAATATGAGTAAAACTTATAGCATTTGGCCTGTGATACTTGTGACATACAACTTGCCCCCTGGTTATGCATGAAAGATCCGTACTTAATACTATCCTTGCTCATACCTGGCCCCAAAGCACCGGGTAACGACATTGATGTTTATTTGCAACCTTTAGTGAATGAATTAAAAGAATTATGGGAGGACGGCATAGATACCTATGATGCATCAAAGCTTAAAAATTTCCAGTTACATGCTGCACCATTATGGACAATTAATGATTTCCCCGCTTATGCCAATATTTTTGGGTGGAGCACAAAAGGAAAGATGGCTTTCCCATTATGCAATGTAGATACAGATTCGAAGTGGTTGAAACCTGGGAGGAAGCACTGTTACATGGGTCATCATCATTTCTTGCCATCCATGCATGCTTGGAGGAAAAAAAAAAGGCTGCATTCAATGGAAGCGAGGATCATCGCTTGCCCCCTCCAGATCTAGTAGGACATGATGTACTCCATCAACTAGAGCAGGTTGGTAACATTGAATTTGGCAAGAGCTCTCGAAAGAGAAAGCGCACACCATCTGAATTGAACTGGACAAAACAAAGTATATTCTTCCATTTACCTTATTGGTCCATGTTGCCGTTAAGACATAATCTCGATGTCATGCTCATTGAGAAAAACATTCGCGACAATGTCTTAGGAACATTGATGAATATTGAAGGAAAAATCAAAGACACAGCTAATTCAAGTAGGGACTTGATGGAGCTTGGGTTAAGGAAGGAATTACATTTACAACCTTCGGGAAATGGGTACTCCATGATGCTTGGTTTCTACACGCTGAATATTGATCAGAGGAGACATTTTTGTGAATGGCTTGCATATGTTAAATTTCCATATGGTTTTGCCTCTAACATCTCTAGATGTGTTTCACTTCGTGATGGGAAGATATCAGGAATGAAAAGTCATGACTGTCATGTATTCATGCAAAGATTACTTCTAGCTGCAATTGGTGGGTTTTTACGATCTGATATTCGACTTGCATTGACCGAGTTTAGCTCCTTTTTCAAGGCTTTGTGCGCCAGGACGTTAACACTAGACATATTGAAGCGACTACAAGATGACATTGCAATTATCCTCTGCAAGCTTGAGATGATTTTCCAACCTGCTTTCTTCAATGTCATGGTACACCTTGCCATTCATTTACCCCGCGAGGCTTACCTTGCAGGGCCTGTTCAATATAGATGGATGTATCATTTTAAGAGATATTTGGGAAAATTCAAATGTTATATTAGAAATAAGGCTCGTCTGGAAGGTTCAATTGCTCAAGCATATGTCCATGCTGAATGCTTATCCTTTTGCTCCTTGTACATCCATGATGTTGAGACCATACATAATCGGGAGGAACGAAATAGAGATATAGATAAGGGTTTAGAATCTGAACATATCCCTATTTTCTCACAAAAGGTACGTCCTTTGGGTGCACCAACCTCCAATCGATTGCATAAGACTCTATTTGCAAAGGCAAGGTGGTACGTGCTTAATAATTGTGCAGAGATCGGTTAGTACATAGAGTAAGTACGATAAGACTTTCCATTACTTGTACATTGCTTTCTAGTTTGGTCTTTAAAATTGCCTATTGGATCTGAAATTTCTGCATATGTCTTCGTAGTGAGCACTATACGAAGATGAAAGAAATTTTTTTCGAGAATGTCGACCGTATACATCAACTAGAATTTCCAAGTTGGTTCCAGGTTACCTCTAAAGGCTGTCCACATAGTGTTTTGTCAATTTACAAAGCATGAGTATATCTAACTTGTTGCACACCACTATATGGACAGATTCAAGAAATACGTGCTGCAAATCAATCCAGATGACGCCTCTGATGACATATATGCACTCGCTTGTAGACCAGATCCATGGGTTGCTTCATATTCTGCTTGCATAATGAATGGAATCAGATTCCACACAGTAATGCGTGGACAATTTCGGGCAACCCAAAACAGTGGGGTTGTTGTTAAAAGGGAACATCGATCGCAGCCTGTTGATTTTTATGGTGTATTGATTGACATATTGCAATTACGTTACATGGGTTGGTGTCATGTATATTTGTTTAGATGTGACTGGTTTGATATCAGTGATAGGAGGAGAGGAATACGTGTTGGGGACCACATAACTAGTGTTAACACTGCTCGCAAATGGTATAAAGATGAGCCATTTGCCCTTGCTTATCAAGCCTCACAAGTGTTTTACCTTAAAGACACTAGTTTGGTGGTAATTGGTTTGTCGTGCAAAAGATTACAAGTAGAAAAATGTATGATGTTCCAACGATGCCAATGGCCAATGATGATGTTTTAGATGAGGATAATCTGGAAGTGAGTGCTTTCCAAGAGAATGACGCCTCCTATGTAGAAGTTGTACCTGAATGCTTCAATAATGATACGGGGAACCCATTGCATAGATCTGAAGTGGAGCCAACCCATGTCAGTGGAGATACAACATTGCAACATGCATTACCCATTCCCGATGATGATGAATTCATTGATGATGAAGAGGATGAAAATGATGATAATCATACTCATGATAGCAGTGAAGACCTTCTGTCGGACACTCAGTCTTCGTTTGACGATGATATGCATTTATGTTAGGATTCTACTTTGTAACTACATGTATATATGTGGGTTAATATGTGTGTAGTATAACCTTTTCATATCTTAGTTATAAAAAAAACTAGTTTTCACTTCCATTTTGTTTTGCAGAATCTGATGAATAATCAACACCTTTGTGCGCATGGTTATAATGGCTACCGAGGAGATCATTCCACTCAGGTTGCTAACTTCTCATATATATTCTCTGATTAAGGATGAGACACAACTGATTATGCTTGGTACTTATCGATTTGTAACCCTTTAGTTATTAATGATATTTTTGGTTGGATTTACTAGATATTTGCAAATGATCAACCTCATGGTTTGCAATTATCAAACTTGTTACAAGTATGTGTGAGACAAGTTAAGAAGATTGGCTTCATTAGTGCCAGTCAATTACGTGTAGGGTTGTTGTGATAATTAACCCCGTCTTTCCTTTTTTTTATCTACTTCTTTTGCTGAAAATGTATCCCAGTACTGATGTTAGCTATTGATAACCAGGTGGTCTCGATCGATGCGTACAGCATGTATATTTGCCTACTTACATCCAAAAAAGCCCCAACTTGAGAACTACAAAAGAAGCTTGCTACATGAGAAAGGTCTATCGGAAAGCAACTTGTCAATTGGTAGGATGATTCTATTTGGTTGGGTTTGGTTGAACCTACTGTGAAATAAGAAGACAAGTGCTGAAGCAATTGTTAGATGAATTTTGGCTTGTACTCGTTTTTTGTGAGCATGTATTTTTGTCAAGGATGAATTTTGTAAGCGGCTATTTTGCCCATAGTTTTAATGTTCTTGTAAAAGCGAAGATGGCTTAACTCTTTGGTTGATAATTATTGTTGTACTGGAATATTTAATAAAATACTTGTAATGATTTTTATAACTAGTACTGGTGGAGGACAATATTTAGTTGTTGTTGTAGATATAGACAAAGATAGCTAAAACAGGTTTGAAAAATGAAGGAGAACTTATGTCAATTATCTATCCAATTAGTTGCCTAGCTAGGATGCATTGTTCACCGTGCTATGGTTCTATTAGTTTTTAGTACCTTCAATATTAAAGGGAATTCAAGGAATAAATGTCCTCTCTATTAAATTATTTGAAATGAATAACACAAAATGGTTTTATTTATGAGATAATTTTGATACATATATATACACACACGCATGCGTACGGGTCGATGCTAGTCATGGTGATGAATATTTAATTTTTTCTCAAATTAAATTCTGAATATTTAATTTTATTATGAATATTTAATTTCGAATGAAGATATAGACATACGTACAAATTTTTAATTAAATTCCACTTTGTTTATCAACTGGCATAGAGAAGTACCAAAATTTCACTTTGTTTATATAAGGCCATAATAATAAACTTGTTACATGGTATTTATATATATAACTCGGAAAGTAATGGGACATATATAACACTTGATTATCACCCTGAAGATTTAGATGTTGATATAGACATGTGTACAAATTTTAGAAGAAAACTCCACTTTCTTTATCAACTGAGAAGTACTAATATTTATACGTACGCATCGATAGTGGTCGATGCTGGTCGTGGTGATGAATATCATTAACGTGTTAATTATATAAGGCCATAATAATAAACTTGATAAATACATGGTACTTATATATATAAACCATTAAGCATATACATATATATAATACTTGATTATGAACCTAAAGATTCAAATGCTGATATAGACATACGTACAAATTTTTAATTATCACCTTGAAGATGCGAATGTTTATATAGACATACATGCAAGTTTTCCATTAAATTTCACTTTGTTTATCAACTGGCATAGAGATGTACCAAAATTCCACTTTGTTTATATAAGGCCATAATAATAAACTTGATAAATGATAGTACTTATATATATATAAATCATTCAGCATATATATATAATACATGATTATGAACCTAAAGATTCGAATGTTGGATTAGACATAACTACAAATTTTTAATTAAATTCCACTTTCGATATTAGCTGACACAGAGAGGCACCAATATTTATACGTACGTACTTATTATCTTCCTAAGTACTTGTGTGATTAGTTGTTTAGAGAACCTGTCAATAAATACGTTGCACCTCAAATTTAACAATCACATATACATGCAATTATAATAAAATAATCTTGATTATAAATTAGAGTGGTTCACGTGGGATATAATACATGCAAGTATATTCTGACAGATAAAAAAGTTGCTACAAATGAGAGTGGTTCACTGGGATCTGAAAGTACAATAGCTGAATAATTTTATTAAAATGCTAATGCATTCTTGCACTGCTCATGATGGATCTGTGAATGACTTGTACAGATCTCCAAAATCCCAACCTGGCGTGAGCTTTGATACTTAAGAGGGGCACTTACGCGGGAGAATGAAAAGCAGAAAGCGCCAAACCATGCCCAGTCAATATGAGCTGGTATTACTCACTGGTAGAAACACATTGTTGGAGCTACTCTGCTCAATTCAGTCAAACTGTGGGGAAATTTGGCTGTGCATATTTCTGTTGTCCAGTCCAAATATTGGTGATATCAAACTCTGTTTTGGACATTGGAATCCTCTAGTCGAAGGCAAGCTTCCTCACAGTAGTCCTAAACAACTTGGTTGGCATTTTCTTACACTCCTTCTGCACATTCCAAACGATAAGACTTTAGTATCCAGTACACTAATATGAGTAGGAACTACTCACGTGCTAGGGAAATGGTTTAGCCAAATAGAGGGAGAGGTGGAGGAATGGTGGGACCAGGGCGTCATGTGTTACCTCCTTTTGGTCAACACCTGCAACCAGAAGCACCGAGAGGTTGGACTCTCAGAGATGAAAGGTAGGTGGAATCTGATGACTCCACTCAACCTCTAGATGTTGTAAGTTCAGCATTTATGTCCAACTATAATCCAGCAGATCAGGTCAATGCATAATCTGAGGGTAAGAATATAAGTTGTTATAGTGATTAACTTTTACATAAGCACAAGCCCGTAGACAACACAAACCAGTAGACATATATTTATTTTCTTTTTACAAGTTTGTGTTCCAAACCAGTAGAGTCTGAGCTTATTACTAGTTAAAAGTCTGAATATTTAGGCAAGGTTGGTATATAGCACTTATTGGAACATGAGTAAGTCTAAATATTATGGATAACTATGTTATGGTTATTGCAACATGCAGTAGTTATATTTCTATGGTTGATATATAAAGCTTATTGGAAGATATAAGTCTGAATATTTACAATGGTTGGTATATATATAGCACTTATTGAAACTTACAAGTCTGAATATTATGGATAACTATATATTGCTTATTGCAACATGCAGTAGTTAGATTTCTATGGTTGATATATAAAGCTTATTGCAAGTTATACGTCTGAATATTTACAATGGTTGGTATATATATATAGCACTTATTGGAACTTATAAGTCTAGATATTATGGAGGGGCTTAATGTTAGAGTGATCCATCAGTTTCGAGAAGCGAACCAAGCGGCTGACTTTCTTGTGAAGCAAGGGGAATTGGGTCAGAATATTATTTATGACGTGTTTCATCAAATTCCCTCTTTTCTTAAAGGTATTGTTAGAGTTGATAATGTGGGTCTTCCTGCTATTCGTTTATGATTTTTTTCTATTTGTTTTTGAGTTATAGGCCTGTTAGATTTATTTTTCTGATAGGTTTGTTTAGATGTTTGTGGGGTTTTTCTTCTTTGTGTTTTGATTTTAGTGGGTTTGTTTCTGAATGGTTTTCTGGTAATCACTCAAGATCTGGACTTGTAACCACGGTATTCCTCTGCCAAAAGTGAGGGCTTTTTAATAAAATTGGGACGGGGTCACTAATGGACATGTGGCTTCCGGGTCTTTATAAAAAATAAAAAAATAAAAAAAAAGTCTGGATATTATGGATAACTATATAATGCTTATTGCAACATGCAGTAGCTATATTTCTATGGTTGGTATGTTGGATCTTATTGCAACTTAAAAGTCATAAGACTCTACGGTTGGTATACAAAGCTTATTGCAAAATAAAAGATAGTTATATTAACATGTATGGTATATAAAGCTTATTGCAACATAAAAGGTCTAATGTATTTCTATGGTTGGTATATATAATACCAAGGAGTAGTACACATGGTAGGAGTGTAGCCAAAGGGACGGAGTTTGAGAGAATGTGAAAGTATGGAAAGATACCACTTGAAATAAAAGATGGGAAGACAGGCCCAAGCTGTAACAACAGGACAGTCTACACAACGAGAGTGACGTGAATCGTCAAGCACTATGCAGAAATGAGGCATATTAGCTGGAGTGTCGTTGACTTAAAAGAGAAAGATGAACTTATTGATCGAGTTCGGATAAGGTTTTTTTACATTGAATGAATAAATGTAGAAGGTTTATATATCTTGATGACATAAATGTATACTGTTTGTTATCTTCAATGATTACACAAAAAATAATAGCCAGATTACAAGTATCACCAAAATTTCACCAATGTTCAATAATGGTGGAGGATCTGATTTGAATGTAGTGAATCAGAAAAATGATTTTATCTCAATCTGAGATTAACCATTGCTTTATCATGGGACATGCTGGTTTATTACCAAGAATCTGAAAAATTTCACAATTGGACATGTGTTTTAACAAAACCAGAGTACTAAAACAGATTTGAAATATTTTAGAAGGGTTTTTAACACAAATTCATTTGTAGGCTGACTTTGTATTGGATTGGACCAAGAAAAATCATCGTCGGACAGTCACAACTCAACTATCACGTGCATACAATGTGTTTCATTACATGTTGCACCGAAAATACATAAAATATGCAATACATGAGGAGGCATTAGTCAATGGAGGTTCGATGGTAGAGAGGCCAGTTTGGGAGTGGTTATGCAGTCGATGGGCTAGTGTTGAATTCAAGGTACGTAAAGTGTTTTTGTAAAATCCGGAATGAGGATAAGATGTTGTACAGCTTGTGACTAAGTTATAAGTCTGATATTTGTGGGTTTCTATATAGCTAAAAAAGAAAATAGATGATGTCTTATTAATCACCGGGATGTTTTGACACCTATTGTCAGTTGCCATTTGTGTTTTGTTGTAGAAAATTTCCACTCAAAACAAAGAGAATAGGAGTAAATAAAGGGTCAACCACACAAATGGAAGGACATCGTTTGTTGTACTAATGGAAAGAAGGGTATAAACTTATTTTAATAATTTCAAAGTTTGCAATTCATTTGAAATGGGATCCGAATATTTGATTTGTTTGCCTATCGATGGAAAATTTAGAAGGATCGGAATCTAATTGATTTCTACAAGGATGCGCCCTGGTCAAATAAAAAGGGCAGATTCATCACACCAACCACGGAAGAGAATTATATAAGCACAAGCAAACTGTTTTTTTAGTTCCTATATTCTGTGTACTAGTAAATTGCCCAAATGTTCAGTTTATGCTATTGTGATATTGTGTTTACTACTCCATTGCATAAGATGGTTTTTTTTTTTTTTTTGAGAAATATTAGTTAAGTAAGCATCAACCTTAAATGCCCAACAAAATTACAGCAGAGATCAAAGATACTGTTATTGGTGGGAATTTCACACTGTTATTTATAAAGTGTTACTCACAAACCATTTTCAAAATTGGTGAGTTGAATATATAAACCTTAACGTATTTTAGGATCAACTAGTTAGGTGATAACACATAATATTGAATGGGAGCTTTAAGCTGATTAGAGCAATAAAAAGGCTGATGGTTGGGTTCTTATAAATACCACAGAATCAGATGGTTGAATTGATGAATGCGAAAGAACCAGAGGACCGCACTGATGAAGCTGCCATTTTTAGGGAGGTTCTTGGACATAGGTCTGGCTATTCTAGAGGGCTGGGCCACTCTCTTATGCCGGAATCATCTATAGTTCCTAGAGTGACCAATGAAGAGTATGAACGACTTGCTGAGGAAAATCAACAGAATCTGAAAAATGCTGAGTATTACCAAAATCGGATGCTTGAAATAGAAGGTGGTTTCACTGCTATAAGGGACCATATGCAGGAGTATGAGCAACGTGTCAACATTACAATGTCAGAACTATGGACACAATTAGAGTCTCAGAGAGAGACTCAGTCCACAGATCCTTAGCCCCAAAAAATGTTAGCAGTTACTCATGACTATATTGTATTTTGTATTTTGACCTACAGCTATACTTTTGATAAAGGTGTCATGGGGAGATCAGTAGAAAAAATAATTGTGTTAAGCCCAGCTAGGGAAATCTTCTAATGATGGAGTGGGTAAAGAAAAATAGGTAATTTGGTAATTCCTCTATCTGTTACAAATTCTATGATGTGTAGAGCATGACTTTTATTTTCCATTTCAGCACAGCTAGTTTATGATAAAAATATGGGTAGAGTGTGGAATCCATTAAATAATATGTGGGGATTATGTTAGTGTTAATGATATGCTCTGTATAGCTGTGTGAGGGTAGCATGATCTAGATCTGGTTGCACCATAAGGGATTGACATTAGAATTAACATAGTTATAGTTATAGCATTTTTGGCCTTACATAAGTTATGATGTCGGGGAAGTTAAATTTCTGAACATGTATCACATCAAAGTAAGTTTTGTTTGCTAAGAATAAAAGTGAGCATACTGCTCATGTAAATGATGTTCTAAAGGTTTGATTAATAGGAAACGTTTTTAATAATTGAATCTGTTAAATGCATGGTATAAACGTGGGATTTTCAAGTGAGCCATGTTAACAACA
Source organism: Pterocarya stenoptera (assembly GCA_003123785.1). Taxonomy (NCBI): domain Eukaryota; kingdom Viridiplantae; phylum Streptophyta; class Magnoliopsida; order Fagales; family Juglandaceae; genus Pterocarya; species Pterocarya stenoptera. Next base: position 272,155 of record QEOT01009679.1, on the reverse strand, counting down.
TCATTGAATTTATTATATCAGTAATCTCAATGTTGGATGATAGGGACAACTTGTTAATGCACAAGGAGAAGTATGAGTGCTTGAATATAAAGAGCACTATTTTACTAAAAGAGTTTATGGGTTATTCATGAAAAACCATGCTTGTTTGTTGACTGAAAAAAGAGGCTATTTGCAGGGATGAGGAATCTGACACTAGAATGGAATCTGTGAATCTAATCTAAATATACTAGCATGGAATTTGTGCATACTAGCAAGGATATTATGTGAATTGAATCTATAATGGTTTTATTGCATCCTATTCAATTGCATGTGTAGTAGGTAAAATGGCCAGTGAATGATTGTGGACAATGTTTTAACTCATAAGTTTTTCCTCATCTAAACTAAAAATTCCATTGGGTGCTATTCATGTATGATTGTCTAGATGATTATTCAAAGACACATTGGAAGTTTTTTCTCATCAGCTTCATTTCATCCAATTACTAGATATATTCATGTGTAATAACCTTTTGGCCCATCTATGTTATATAGTGAACATTGAAATATAACTGCTGTCATATATACACATGTTTGTTCATGGACCTACTCACAGTACAGCACAAAGAACATCTTACCTTGTGTGAAACTTCAGAAATTTCAGAAATAATATGGAGAGATAACAGAAAAACTTACTGCTGACTTTATGCATGTGTTGTGTATTGCAACAGGTCGAAATCACCTTCCAAGGGTACCCTACAGGTAGTGCTGATTTTGTTTTGCTCTAGCCAAGACCCGAACGACTCCCAGACCCGAAAGATTTTCTCATATGGAGTATCATGTACATGGATGTAAAGATTTTGACATACAGATCATGAGTACTGCTAGCATGTATGGATAGCAAGTATTTAATAAGAACTACCTAGTGTGAGTGCTAAATTAGTAAGTAATTGATGTGTTGAACTCATGAGTTCAACACATCAATTACCATATACTAGAAACTGAGCAGTTTAGATATATGTAGTGCTGTCTCAAGACTTCATCAAGGCAATCAGGTTATTTTGTATGAATGCTAGAATCGTGATATATGCAAAATGCTGTAGATATAATTATATTACTGATGGCATATATTTGTATGCATAGGCAGAAAGTAACAATTATATATATAGATCTATATATATATAATTGTTACTTTCTAAATTTGGTCTAGACCAAATTCATAATGCAAGGGATTATGTGAAAACCATATATATATATATATGTGTGTGTGTGTGTGTGTGTGTGTGTGTGTGTGTGTACGTGCAGGCAAGGGATAATTAACTTCACAAACAATTCATGAATCCTGTTTTTCTGGTGCCTTGCAAATTGAAATGTAATGAATCAATTAGGATCTCTACTACTAATGGTTCCATTTAAATTATAATGAATCAATTCTGTAGTACCCCCCCCTTTTACGAAAAAACACCACTGCAAATGATATGGGCAAAAATGATAATTTTCGGCGCCTATTACGTTCGACGGAATACCCCTAACAGTAATACTGTTTAATATTGGCCTCACAACCAATTTTCGGCAACCTCTATTGTGCCGGAAAACCCTACAATTTCAGAGGAATTGAAATTCCTCTCGGCGATTCCACTCACCGTAAATACCTGGTATTGCGAACCCATGGCCATAGGCGGTGCTGCAACTTCCTCCACTTTCTCTCGGCATGTATGGAATCGCAGCTAGGTTTCCCAGCGTCTCTCAACTCCTCAAAAAAAATCACCTTCTACGACAAACCAATCTTGCGGGCACGACCACGGATCTTGCAGCGGCAAAGTCGATTGGGCCCAACTACTTTTGCGGCAGCTATGGGTTGCCATTATTTTGGAGGACAAAATCACCGAGAATTGCCTCTGTATTAACGGAGGAGCATTGCGGCGAAAAAAGTGGCTTATGTCAAGCTTGAATAGCGGCAGTTTAGCTACGCTTGATAAAACACCGAGTTTAATTTTTTGCCGCGATTCTGATGCTTATAATCGCGACTTGTGACCACCGCAAAAAGTGCATATTCTTGCAGTGACTCCAAAAGGTTGCCGGATTCTAAAACTTTAAATACAAATAAAGTCATCTCTTATAATCCACAAATTTCCATACCTCCAATCTGAATCAACTTCCTAGCCCACAGATATTCAAAACCTCAGATTTTGTAGGCCACCCACCATGAGTCTGCAAAAGCTCAAACCAAATATCTTCAAAATCATATCCTAGTACCTTCAAAATTCTAAAACCTTAAATATCATCAAACACCTTATTATAGTATGCAAAATGTCAAACCTGTCTCTGATACCAACTGTAACGCCCCAGTCTCGGATGGGTTGGAGAGTTACCTCTCAATACTTAAAATCATATCTCACTGTACAAATATAAACTCAAATTCCTCAATTAGTCATAGACCTCATTGCTTTAAACTATCTACTCCAAAATAAATAACTAAGAATATGAAGAAGTCTCAAAAATAAATGCCAACTTCCCAAAGTACTAAGTCAACAGAGCAAAACGAAACTATTCAATAAAAATTCTCCAATAACAAGTACCCTCTTTGTATTTAATAGACTATGCTCACAAAGCCTTATCCATGCTTCCTATTCATTAACCTCCGTTGAAGTATCCAAAATATCTGAAAAATATTGTGGAGATAAGAGGTGAGTTATCAACAACTCAGTAAACAGAGGACATATACTAGCGTGCAAACATGAGCATTTACAGAGTACAGTATGTAGACCTATGGAATGTGTCCTATGAAATCTAAGGTTTTAGATATTGTATATTTTTTTTTTAAGGAAACAATTTTTTTGATATTTGAGATTTCAGTTCCAGTAGGCCTATTCGGTGGACTGTAGGAAATGATTCTTACAAGATTTAAGGTTTAGATTTTGAAAGTGTACATAAGTCTGATTAAACTCCAGGATTGAAATTCTGCAGACTTAGGGAGATGATGTTTAAAGTTTAGATTTCGGATTGACTTCCGGGAATTTTGTTTTATTATTATTATTATTATTATTATTATTATTTTTGGTTAGGAATATGAGGTTTCAAATCGTGACATTGATGTGTTAAAGGCTGCAAACATGCTGTTAGAATTTGTGAAATTAGACCTGGTTTTTAAAAATGTACGAACTGGTTAATTGTAGAGGTTAGTTCTTTTCAATTGTACTTGTTTGAGATTCAATGTCTTTAGGACTATATGTTGTTCGAGTGCGCAGCGGAAGTGTGATTTTTGGTAATATGATGGTTTGAGAGTTTAATTTTACTTTAGTATAAAGTCATTATATTATGTGGAGAACTTGATATTTATTATTAGATTTTTTTAATTACATTCTTGAGGTTTAGGTTCAAAGGATGTGAGTATTTGTTTTTAAGCAATGTTAGTTTTGACATAATTATTGAGAATTAAATTAGGCGTGGAAACAGTTTACGTCAAGTGCAGTAAATTTCGAGGACGATATTTTTTTAAGGGGAGGAGGATGTAACACCCAAGCCATTCAATACCTTTTTTTTTTCTTTCCACCCGTTTCTCTTCCCACTCATCCGTTCCTCCCCACGTACAAGAAGTTCCCCTCATCAAGCACGGTAACTGCATGGTAACTGTTGCCCCTATGCACGTAACCACCCTTTCCGTTCACTCCTTCAATGCTAGGCATTTCGGTTTCTCAATACACTTCACCTTGTAGTTGCTCCCTCTCTCTTTTTACCTCTCGGGTTTTCTCTGCTACCATAAGTCACGAAAGTTCCTCCTCAAGCTACAACCTTCATCGCAGCCATGCACCACTGTGGGACAACTTCCACTGCCCAGCCCCATGCCTCCACACCCACGGCGTTAAACCTCGCCAGCCTAGTTGCACGTCCTCACCAGTACAAAAACCCAAGCTCATGTGCGTTCAGCCAAACGGAAACCACCCCCGTACGAGTTTTCCCCCTGCACGACAGAAGCCACCAGCCATTGCCTAACCCCACTTGAAACCGTAAGCCACTATAGGCCAGCCCCTATTTCAAGCACTAAAAACAGAGCATAAACCATACCCACTTCCACACCAAAACAAGCCCATGTTTCACCGTTTAGACCACCAATTGCTGCGGGTTAGCCACTGCCGTCATTGGTTATGCACCGCCCAACCCCAAGGCGCCTCTCAGAGTCCTCATAGTCCCACCTCCATTTCCAACAAACAGCACCGTAAGCCTCCCTCTCTCTCTCTCACACACACTGCTCTCTCTCTCTCTCTCTCTCTCTCTCTCTCTCTCACAGCTCCGTCGTAGCGAGCACCACTGTCCACCTCACCTAGACCCGTCATGGCTCCTTCGCTCTCGGTGAGTTGTGGAGTGTTGCCCCGGGTCGCACGTTGGTTCCTCCCGTAAGCCAATGTTTTCCTCTAGTGTTTTAGTTTCAGTTTTTCACATACAAGTTTTCCTCATTACTAAAATGCCCTTATTTTTCAATTGGGTTTGGGCTGTTTGGTTTACGTTTTAAGTGGGCTCATTTTATTTTAAAGTAGTCCAGAAATTTTATTTTTTTTACAGCAAATATTTAAGGGTTTTAAATCATGTTGTTAAGTATTAATTTTTATAATTTAATTTTAGAAGTGAACAGTAACCGTGTAATGTTATTTTGAACACCATAATTCTAATCTAGTTTATTTTTATTAAATGAAATTTCATTAGTTACTGTAATAGATTTTTGGTATAATTATATTAACTTGTATCAAATTTTATAGTTTGATTTCACTAGTAAATAAGTTAGATTTTAATATCTTAGTCGGAGAAATTAAGTGGATATTGATAGATTTGGGGATGATGGTATTTTAGGGTTATGAGAATTTTAGGTATTGAGGAATTAAAATAGGTTAATTATAGCATTTCAGGTTTAAATATCAAAATACGTATTCGACTGAAAAATTTACGAGAATTACATGATTATTTTTATAGGTGATTATTGGTTTTCGTTCAGCACTATTGTGGAGAATTTCTAAAAAGCTAAAAAGTCCAGATAAGCGGGACTCCTATGCTAAGCTTTATAAGAATTATTGAGACTGAGGTTGACTTTCTGAAAATTTTGCATATTTTGTGATGAAATGAGAAACTTGGGAAAAACCAACATCGGTCGCTTATTTGCATTACTCATGAAATCTCTACGAAAAAGGAAAAATATTTTCTAACATGCATTGTGTAGACATGAGCTAAATTTGTCATGCTGTCTCTGAAATCTGAAAAAGAGCGATATTAAGAATTTGAAAATTTGAAAATTTGTACATTGATTTAGAAAGATGCTCCGACTTTTGTTTTCAGTATGTGAGAATGATCTGATTATATTTTGGTACTCTATTTTGTTTTGATATGGCATCTGAAAACCTTTGGCATGGTGTACTGATTTTGTATCTGGCCCTGTTTCTGCTCTGCTCTGTTATGCTCTGCTCTGCTCTGTTTGGGTTAGTACCAACTTCTCTGTCTCTGAGTGCACTCACTTTGGAAACAAAGTGGTTTTGTTGTGGTCTTTCCTGTGTGCACACTCGGGGCTCCGAGAATAATAAGGGAAATATTTCACCTCTGTCTCTGTTCGGTTTGGCCACCGAGGATAGCACAACCCTACCACAGGGGTGAAACATGGTCTATGCTCTGTAAGCTGCTTTGTTTTGATGTGATGATGATACTCAGGTTATGTTATGCCAAAGTACTCTAGGTTTTATATGTATTAAAACTATCGTTCTATTACGTTTGAAAATATGTTTTGTTCTGCATGATAACTCTGGAAAATATTTTGTTCTGCATACTGTACTCTGTAAATGCTCATGTTTGCATGCTAGTATATGTCCTCTATTTATTGAGTTATTGATAACTCACCCCTTATCTTCCCAACATTTTTCAGATATTTTGGATACTTCAACGGAGGTTCAAGAATAGGAAGTATGGATAAGGCTTTGTGAGCATAGTCTATTAAATACAAAGAGGGTACTTGTTATTGGAGAATTTTTATTGAATAGTTTCGTTTTGCTCTGTTGACTTAGTACTTTGGGAAGTTGGCATTTATTTTTTAGACTTCTTCATATTCTTAGTTATTTATTTTGGAGTAGATAGTTTAAAACAATGAGGTCTATGGGTAATTGAGGAATTTGAGTTTATATTTGTACAGTGAGATATGATTTTAAGTGATGAGAGGTAACTCTCCGACCCATCCGGGACCGAGGCGTTACATTATTTATTAATCTTAAAATATTTTTTTTATTAAGAGTACATATTTAGGCATGATCCCCAACTATTTGTGAATTTGTTGGAGAAGAGAGTTCTCTAGGATGATCATGAGCAGGTGAGGTACAAGATATATTAGTATTAACACTATAAATAAGTGTATTTATAATGTTTCCAGGAATAACTCCTTGAATTAATTGGGTATCCAAATTCCGAGATTTATTCAGAGAAATTGAAGTTAATACAGACCTAAGGATGATCTAGTAATTAGAGGATGAAGTTACAAAATAATAGAAAAATGGCCTTCTAAAAGGCTGGAAAGATATTTGGAGTGATCCCTCTAATTTTTTTATCTATGTAATCTAGATTATTTATAGCAATATTATTCTCTACTTTGGGTAATAGATCAGTTTTAATATCATCCAACTTCCATTTTGCTCTTTTATGAAAAAACTTTCCAACAATACTGATTAATGATTGATTTTGTTTCGTTTTGGGTCACATGTTCAACAGGAACAGCTAGCATTAACGAGATTTAGATCAAACTAAAAAAAAAAATGTTTAGAGTTCTTTTGAAGCGTGGAAGTTGATCTAGTATTATATTTCGCTTATGTTTCTGTGTGAATCGGATCGGTGTTGCTAATGGAAGTTACTTTTCTCTCTCCCACTTTTCTCATAGCCAAGACTCAAAAGCCATAACATTTGATGGCATTACTCTGGAGGACAGATGGAATTCAATTTGAGCACCCTGCATATGTGTCACATATGGGCATTGTTAAATACTCAAGAAAGTGGAACAATTAATTATTTATAAATACTCAAAGTTCCAACCCAAACCTCACAAGTCACAACATCACAAACCTTATAGTATCTTTTTCTCTCAGCTTAATTGATTTATACTCTTTAGATGTATGCTATTTTCCACCCTAGCATAGAACTTAATTTCCACAAGTCTAGGCAACATGCTTACCTCTTAGGCTGAATTAAGACTAGGCATTAATCATCAAATGCATGCATATGAGTTTCTTGATCTCGACGTTGTAGAAAATGTAGCCAAGTCAGTCAACAGGCATGAAATTTCAAACATGTGATGGGGGAGCTTTGATTATTAGATTGATTTGTAAACAGCTTTACCAAACTAATTTATATTTTTGGCATGGGATTTGAAATTATAATAATAATCAAAGCGCTCCCCCATCACAGGTTTGAAATTATTTCGTACCTGTTGACTGACTTGGCTACATGATTTTGATCTACAAGAGTACGTACGAAACAATTCATATGAGGCATGCATGCACGAAGGATGAAAGGAAAAAGATATTTGTAATTAACAATCAATGAAAAATGATTAGCAATATTACCTTCAACAATTAAACTTCTACAATTAAATCTCTCGGATGGCATTCATGGCCACTAAAAGAGCCTCTTCATCTACTTCCAAAGATATTAAGAAAACAAAAAGAGCCCATTCATCTTGTTCGGAAGAAGATGAAAAAATCGTATCCTCTTCCACATCACCTCGATGGAAACATGATGTTTTCCTTAGTTTCTATGGTAAAGACACTAGTAAGAGTTTTACGGATCATCTATATATTGGTTTAAAACGAAAAGGCATTCTCGTCTTCAAGGATGGTGAAACACTCAAGCGAGGAGAATTCATTTCTAAAGAGCTTTTGAAAGCAATTCGAGAATCCATATACGCAATCATCGTTATTTCAAAAAACTATGCATCTTCCAAATGGTGCCTCATGGAACTTGCCGCGATCGTTGAATGGGCTAAAAAGACGGAGCTCACAATTTTGCCCATTTTCTATCACGTGAATCCTTCTGATGTAAGAAATCTGACAGGGTCTTTTGAAAAAGCTTTCGCCAACCATAAAAACAACCCCGAGGTTGGCGTCAAGAAGATGCAGAAGTGGAAAAATGCTTTTCGAGAACTCGGCAATATTGTCGGATGGGCTTTACATGACAGGTAACATTATTTACATTGACGCCTGCCAAACATAAGTTGGAAACTTCGAGAAAATAACTATTATATATGTTAATAATTATTAAAACGTTTATCGTGGACTGGTTTGAGGACCCAAGTGTTCCTAAAGAGAAATTCTGAAGATGAATTAAGTGTAATTTTATTTTCTCTACAACACATGATGAGTATGGGCTAAAACTTATTGTTTGTCTGTGCCTATTAATGTCTCGTAAATAATATTACTTGTCGATCAATTTACAGGTACGAATCAGCGTTGATCCAAGAAATTAGTGGAAATATATCTCGTAAGTTGAATTGTAGATTCTCACGTCATGATTACGAGAAATTTGTTGCTATTAACTCCCGTGTAGAAGAAATGTTGAACTTAATGGATATGGAATTGAATGATGTTCGGTTCATAGGAATTCATGGGATGGGTGGCGTTGGTAAAACAACTCTGGCCGAAATAATTTATGATAGAATTTCTTGTCAGTTTGAAGGAAGTAGCTTTATTTCTTGTATTAGAGAAGAATCTAGAGCTCGTGGTCTAGCTTCTTTACAAAAACAACTTCTTTCTATGATCATGCATGAAGAAATACATATATGGGATCATCACCAGGGAATCAAGGTGATAAGGAGCATGCTGCGTAATAAAAAGGTTTTTACCGTCCTTGATGATGTGGATAATGAAAAACAATTAATGGCACTATCAGGGAGTCATGATTGGTTTGGTCCAGGGAGTAGGGTGATTATAACATGTAGAGATAGTCATCTGTTGAAAACACATGAAGTGAATGATATCTATAAGGTTGAGCAGCTTGAAATAGCAAAAGCTTTGCAACTCTTTTGCTTGTCAGCTTTCAAGAAAACCCATCCAATGGAGGATTACAAGGATCTATCTATGGATTTTGTAAATTATACTCAAGGCCTTCCTTTAGCTCTTAAAGTTTTGGGTTCCTTCTTATATGAAAGAGAAATAGATGCCTGGAAAAGTGCTAGGGATCAACTAGAAGCAATTCCTAATTCAGAAATCATGAATATACTTCAAATAAGTTATGAGGGGCTGCAAAGCCCGGTATGAGGACAAGAATCACTCGGCTCAGTCGGTTTGGCATGCCTCTAAAGTATGGCTCCGCTGTATCATGGACCAGATTATGAAAATTTCTTCTGTCTCCAACAAGGATCTTGATATCTTGAAAAGATTGGATATCTCGATTTTGTCCCCCAAGCCGAAGATGGTTAGGGTGGTTAGATGGACTCGCCCCCTCCAGGGTTGGGTTAAACTTAATACTGACGGTAGTAGTCTTGGGAATCCGGGCCCTGCTGGCGCTGGGGGTGTTCTCCGGGATGCTAATGGTGATTTCCTTCTGGCTTATTCTGTTTCCCTGGGTTTGGGTACAAATAACCTTGCCGAACTCAGTAGCCTCTTGGAAGGAGTTCGTAGATGTTAT